>JAVJIF010004988.1:0-106176 GCA_038442645.1 Agave tequilana | reverse complement strand
TTGAAAAGTTTAAAAAATTGATTAGACATTTGCATTCTAGGCACGAGTCTTTTCAATTCCTTTACTTACTGTTGAAGAGTGCTGGAGCAAGGTACGTACGCATTGCATTCAGAATAGGAATCATTTCTTGGTGATTTATATCGCTTTGAGTGAATCTTATTTATCTTGTACACCTGCACAAATTGATTCTAAGGGCAACACCCAACAACAAGATAAGTGGGGATTTAATCACCCTTCCTTGGCCCAAAAATCAGACTCCAAGCACTCACAAACCTAAGCCTAAGTAAAATCTGATAGACGTTGGCTTAGGGACATCTCGAACTCACTAGGAGATTATCCTAAAGAGGGAAGGTGTTGGAAATTGACTCCTACCAAATCAGTGTCTAGGAAGGGGATGAGGGCCGAAAGCCCGAAGATTGGTGGTTATTTAATTAAGGAACGTCTTTGACGGAAAACCTCCCACCAATCTTGCCCTGACCTAGCTGATTAGCTTGTAGTCAAAGTCTACATTCTACCTCTTGTGGACAATCAACCAGTTAGGAGTTGTCTAGGTCAAGGTTACCTTAGACTAGGCTTGGTTGATTTCTATTGTTGACTGTTGTTTGAACTTTTGTGATTGTGACTGTGTTTGTGTATGCAAGTGTGGTCGAGAGACCCTAATTCATCTAGGTTGACTAGAAACACATCACCACCCAAGTTTGAACCAAGACCAGATCCGGTAATGGCTCAATCAACATCACTACAGGATAGGTTCTACCCTATTAGGACCTCACTTCCATCTTGCATTTCACTTCCATCGGTTGGTGAATACAATTTCGAGCTCAAGCCTCAATTCATCAACACACTCCCCAAGTTTCATGGCCTAGAGTCTGAAGATGCCTACTTCTTCATAAGAGAATTTGAGGAAGTATGTCTAAGGATGAAAATCCCACACCTTGTAGACGATGCTATTAGGTTGAGATTTATCCCTTTTTCACTTAAGGACCTAGCAAAGAAGTGGCTCTACAGCTTAGCAGCCGGTTCCATCACATCCTGGGATGGTTTCATCAAGGTTTCTTGAAAAAATTCTATCCTATCCATAAAACCGTTCTCATTAGAAAGACGATCATGCAATTCAAGCAAGAACCCAGTGAACCATCTGGAGGTACTTTGAACGCTTTAAGGACCTCCTTATCCAATGTCCACACCATGAATAGAGAAATGGGACAATGCCAAATTCTCTATGACGGTTTAGACTATTCCACCAAAACCCTCTTAGAAAGTATGTGCCAAGGGGTTTCTTGCAGAAAGATGAAGATGAAAGATGGGATTTGTATGAAAATTTGGCTGAGAAGACCATCCAATGGGAATCTGCTAGTGAGACCTCTAGGAATCCTAACTCCATCTCTTTAAAAGGAGGTCTCCATTCCATCGAATCGTCTATCGCTAATGAGGCTAAGTTAGCTAATTTGGCTAGAAGACTGGAAGCTCTAGAAACGAAAGAACCAAGTCCAGTCAATCAAGTCAGCCCGAACCAATTTCCACCCCCGGGTTGCACTTACTGTCAAGCCATGAATCATGTGTTCGAGGAGTGCCCAGTGTTTCAGGCTCAGCAATCTACTATGAATCGATGAATGCGGCCTTTTCAAGGCCGAACAATAACCCTTATGCTCCAACGTACAATCCCGGCTGGAGAAATCACCCTAATTCTCATGGAGCCAGAATAACTCTGACCATTCACGATCAAATCATGCTAGCCACTTCCATCATGGTAATAATTCTTCCAATTATCAACCCAACTTCTCCAATTTCCATAATAATTCTCCCAACCATCCACCAAACTTTCCGAATTATCAACAGAACTTTCCTAATCAAGCTCCACAATCCTCCTTTCAGAATCCTCAATTAGAAAGGAGAATGACTGACTTTGAAAGAAACATGGAGAGATATATGAAAAACCAAGACTCTCATGCAGACCATTCAGAGGTTAGAGGTTCAAATGAGTCAACTAGCCAACCCACAGAATGAGAAACAAAAGGGTACCCTGCCTAGTCAGCCAGTCACCAATCTGAGGAATCCCAACAAGCTCATTTGGCTGAGGATCCTTCATTCAATCAATGTCATGCTATCCATACATTGAGTCAGGAAAGAGAGTTGATAACCAAGTGTCAACACCACCCAATCCCATTCAGCACAACCACAATCAAGCCTCCACCTCATCTAATCCAATTTCTTCCAATTCTGATGAGTCTAAAAAGACAAGTCAGCCAGCCAGGTGCACCAGCCTATAGTACCATTCCTAATAGGTTGAAAAACAAAAAGCAAATTCCACATGGACAAGATAATCGAGATGTTTAATCAAGTAAAGATAAATGTGCCACTCCTTGATGCCATCCAACAAGTTCTTCCTATGCTAAGTTTCTTAAGGACATGTGCACCAAGAAGAGAAAGACTAATGTTTCAAAGAAGGTCTTCTTAGTCACTAATATTAGTGAGCTATTATCGGGTCCTATCCCTGTCAAGTACAAGGATCCAGATAGTCCCATCATTGCTGCACAATAGGACAAGCCGAGATTAGTCGTGCACTTCTTGACTTGGGGGCAAGTATCAACTTGCTTCCATTCTCTGTTTATCAACAACTTGGGTTGGGCGATCTTAGTCCAACTCGAGTCACCATCCAACTGGCTAACCGTTCTGTTAAAGTTTCAAAAGGGGAGATTAATGATATCCTGATCCGGGTAGGAGAGTTCATATACCCTGTCGATTTCATAGTTCTGGAGACACAACTTGTGTCCAACTCCAATCGTAGGGCTCAAACTCCTGTCATCCTAGGTCGACCATTCCTTGCTACTGCTAATGCCATCATCAATTGTAGGAATGGGTCTATGAGGTTAACATTTGGGGACATGACTAGAGAAGTCAATGTCTTCAATCTAGGAAAACAACCCCGCGATATCGAGGACCAAACATTTGAAGTCAACCTAATTGAGAACTTGACAAGTGAACATGGGGAAGAATTGGAATCAGAAATGGAGAGTGAGTTCGGGTTAGAGTCTGACGACTTTAATCTTGATCAGGTGGTAGATTCTGCCGTGAATTGGGCTTCAAACCCTATTTCACCAACAATGGAGCCAACAGATTTGACTAGTCCTTCTAGTGAGCCTTCTCGTCTATAGAATTGAAAGTCCTACCTGCGCATCTCAAGTACGCCTATCTAGGTGAACAAGAGACCTTTCCTGTCATCATTGCCTCCCATTTAAATGACGGGGAAGAAGAAGATCTGAAAGCTATTCTAAGAAAACATAGGGAAGCCATTGGGTGGACTATGACTGATATCAAGGGATTAAGTCCTAACCATCATTCAACATCGCGTTCATCTCAATGAAGACACCACACCTAAGAGAGACCCGCAGCGTAGGTTAAACCCTATAATGCAAGAGGCTGTTCATGCTGAAATGATAAAACTCTTAGACAATGGGATAATTTATCCCATTTTGATAGCCAATGGGTCAGTCCTGTCCACGCGGTCCCAAAGAAATCTAGTTTCACCGTAGTGGAAAACGAGAACAAAGAGTTGGTTCAAACTCGACTTCACGAAGATTCGATTTGCATTGACTATAGGAAACTAAATGCTGCAACTCGTAAGGACCATTTTCCACTTCCCTTCATTGATCAAATGCTTGAACGTTTAGCGGGTCATGAGTATTACTGTTTCTTGGATGGTTACTCGTGCTATAACCAGATCCCTATCGCTCCTGAGGACCAAGAAAAGACTACGTTCACATGTCCATTTGGGACATTTGCTTATCGTCGAATGCCCTTCGGCTTATGCAATGCCCCAGCAACGTTTCAACGTTGCATGTTAAGTCTTTTCTCAGATATGGTAGAACGCTTCTTAGAAATCTTCATGGATAATTTCTCCATCTACGGAGATTCATTCACTCAATGTCTCCACCATCTTGAACTCGTCCTCCAACGTTGTGCTGAGAAGAATCTGACACTGAACTGGGAGAAATGCCATTCATGGTAAAACATGAAATTGTCTTGGGTCATGAAATCTCCAAGAAAGGAATTGAAGTGGATAGAGCCAAAATCGAGGTTATTGCTAAGCTTCCCATGCCCAAATGCGTTAATGACATTAGATCCTTCTTAGGACACGCTGGTTTTTTACGACGATTTATCAAGGATTTTAGCAAAATTGCTAGGCCATTGACTAATCTGTTAGCTAAGGATGTGTCCTTCACTTTCGATACTGAATGCATAAATTCTTGGGAGAAGCTTAAGAGAGAGCTTATTTCTGCACCAATCATATCTGCATCGGATTGGTCTAAGCCGTTTGAGATCATGTGCGATGCTTCTGATTTCGCCATAGGCGCTGTCCTAGACAACGCATTGATAACAAGCAGCATGTGATCTACTACTCTAGTAGGACTCTAAACGATGCTCAAATGAACTACACTACGACCGAGAAGGAATTCTTGGCAGTAGTGTTTGCCTTAGAGAAGTTTCGTCCCTACCTACTAGGGTCCAAAACTACCGTTTTCACTGATCATTCTGCGCTTAGGTACCTCATGATGAAGAAGGATGCCAAGGCCCGACTCATTCGTTGGATCCTCCTTCTTCAAGAATTCGATCTTGAGATTCGAGATAAGAAAGGCGTAGAAAATGTCGTTGCTGACCACCTCTCACGGATCCCTAATTCTCCAAGCAACGAATTACCCTTAAATGAGGATTTTCCTATAAACATCTCTTAGCTATCTCTAGGGAACCTTGGTTTGCTGATATAGTGATTACTTGGTCACAAATCTAAACTCCGTCTCATTGGTCCAAAAATGATGTTTACGGTTCTTATCCCAAGTCCGGTATTTCTTTTGGGAGGAACCGTATCTTTTCAAGTACTGTTTGACCAAATTTTAGGAGATGCATTCCCATGAGGAGGTTCGGAGTGTTCTATCTTTCTGTCACGAACTTGCATGCGGTGGACACTTTGGTCCCCGCAAGACTGCTGAAAAGGTGCTACAAAGTGGGTTTTATTGGCCCACTCTGTTCAAGGATGCTTATGAATTCTGCAAGACGTGCCCTAGATGCCAAATGGTAGAAGGATTTCACACCGAAATATGATGCCCCTCAACCCAATTCTAGAAATAGAACTCTTTGATGTTTGGGGCATCGACTTTATGGGTCCATTTCCTAATTCATTTGGGAACCAATACATATTGGTTGCTGTGGATTACGTGTCCAAGTGGGTAGAAGCCATTCCTTGTAAAACTAATGATAACAAAGTTGTCATAAAGTTTTTGAAAGAGAACATTTTTTCCCGCTTCGGAACCCTCGTGCTACCATCAGTGATAACGACACTCACTTTTGCAATAGATCTTTGAAGCCCTTATGCGAAAGTATGCCATAACTCAAAGTTGTCCACACCTTATCATCCTCAAACCAGTGGGCAAGTTGAGGTTTCAAATAGACAAGTCAAGCTTATATTGGAGAAAACTGTGAACCAAACGGAAAGATTGGTCCATCAAACTTGTAGATGCTCTATGGGCCTACAGGACCGCTTTCAAGACGATTCTAGGAATGTCTCCCTATAGGTTAGTCTATGGCAAACCTTGTCACTTGCCTGTTGAGTTAGAGTTATGGGCAATCAAGCAGTTGAATTTCGACTTGACTAAGGCCGGTGACCTTTGGAAATTACAAATTTCTAATTGGAGGAATTGAGAAATGAGGCCTATGAAAAAGCTAGGATTACTAAAGATAGAGTCAAGATTTTCCATGACAAGCACATTATCAGAAAGACCTTTGTCCCTGGACAAAAAGTTTTACTCTATAATTCTAGGCTTCATCTTTTTCCAGCAAATTGAAATCGAGATGGACTGGGCCATTCGTTGTAAAAACCGTGTTTCCACACGGTGCAGTTGAGATCAGTTATCCCAAGAATGGAAATGACTTTAAGGTAAATGGTCAACGCCTTAAACCTTTCTTGGAATCGGTGCCGGTAGATGAAACGGTAATGGGTCTTTTTGACCCAGTGTATCGGTAACTTTCTTCCTTTTCATTTTATTTCATGCACTTATACATTTCTTTCATACATTGGGGACAATGCATGAGATAAGTGTGGGGAGGGTTCTAACATGACTGATATAAAAAATAAAAAAATGGATATATATAAAAAAATAAAAAAACTTTTTTGAAAAGGGTAGACAGTATTTTGATATATTTTTTATAAGAAATTAAGTCAATTTTAAGGAATAGGAGAATCATAATTAGGATTTCTTACACTTGGTCAAAATAAGATAACTTGTTTGATTTTTAGGGTCAGGAAGAAAATTTGTGAAAGTAATTTAGTCTTGATATTTACCTTGATGACATATGCACACAAAATACACTTACACACTTAGGGTTTAAAAACAGAGACTCTTATGCCTTATAAAAAAATATGAAAAAAAAACAAGTCTAATTATTGATTAGCTAGGTGCTTTGGCCTAAGCAAGCCTTAGTATTTATGCAAAAGATAATTAGATGAGTTTGAAAAAAAAAAGTAATTATCTGATTAAGCTAGGTATATATGCCTCACGAAGCATAAGTATTCACGCCTAAAAGGGGTACATCGTATAAATAAAACCTTGGTTTCGTGGCCTTATCTGCACGAGTGTTAAGTCCTTAGGGATGTTTTCTCACCTGGTGCCCTAAAACTGTCCGGTTTGGGTGTCACCGACTGAATGCTCGTTACATGGGCAGATTAGAAAGCCTAATGAAATTGAGGAATAAATTCCACCAAAAATAAATAAATATAAGGCATAGGAGTTAATGTTGAAGAACCCTTAGTAAACTTCACAGTCACGATGGTGCATACGACTCAGGGTAAATTAATAGACTAGATGAGAAGTATAATTTGACTCCTTACTTTAATTGATGACATGTTTTTGAATGGAGACTGAGTTTAGGAATGAAAAATTTGATATTCCTATAACTTATAGATTACTTAAACTCTCACAAATATACTTCAAATATTTTCTCTCTTCCAAAAAAAAAAAAAGAAGAAGAAGAAAAAAGGGGCTTTTCGAAAATACTAACTTTTTCTCTTTCTTTATGGATTTTGTGGGTGTAATCCGCTGAAAACCCTCACGAGATAAAACTCGTCCTCTAGGGGTAACCTAGAGGTTTAACGGCTTGTTGCACATGCTCAGTGCAATCGAGTGACCTGCGAAAGTGGTCTAATAATTGATTCGAGTTAGTCTGATGTGTTGCTCGAGGGCGAGCAAAAGATAAGTGTGGGGTGTGATTTGTCACATACGTTGCATTTATATTGTCACTTTACCACACTTGTTAGCTAATAAATATATTAATAAGTTGTCTTTTTCTTTGCTAAATGTAGGCCAAAGTGCTCAAAGAAAGAAAAGAGAAACAAGCCCAAAAGCCACCAAATTCTGAATTAATTCAGAATAAATTCGAAGTGATGAAATCAGGGCTAAATCTAGGCATATCAAGAGGTTGAGAAAAATCCTCCCTGAATCGAGCGATTGAAGCCACAAAATCAAAGGCTGTTTCATCAACGGTTGGAGCAGAAACAAGAAAACCAGAAGAAGATACGGAATACCCATCAAAGCAGCAACTCCACCCAACTGGGTGTGGCCATCTGGCCACACCAGGGCTGCGGAAACGTGGCCAGCTTGTGGTTGTTGGGGGAGCGTTTGCTCCCCAATCTTCCCGGATCCTATCCTTTAGGTTTTTGCCTATAAAAACTGGTTTCAGCAGGAAAAATGCAGCGAAGACTAGGATTAAGTTTTGTATTTATTTTCTTAGGATTTAGGCTCTTTGTTAGTTAGAACGAAAGTTGTAATCTTACTTTTTAATTTGTAGTCCAGTATCAAAATTTGTGAGAGAGAGGACTGAGAGCTTGTACTTGAAGATTGAAGTGACAGCAATACAAAAGTTGAGCCAAGTTTTCTTCCACTTGCAGTACGGTATGGTTTGCATAATGTTTATGTCATCTTCATTGTTTTCTATGGATCACTAAACGTTTTTCTGGGCTAGCTATCATAACTCTCTCTTGTTCTTCTTCTCTTCTGTTTTTAAAAGAAAAAGACCCGATGACTCATATGCACGCCTCACTTAAAAGCCTTTCTTTTGAAAGTGTTCTTGAAGGCACATGAGGATGGGTATAGATGGTTGAATTCACAATTCTTTCATGAACATCTCTTAAATTGTTTTTAATTCATTCTTGCTTCTTCGCGCTTAATGTTTTAATATTCGATTCTACGATTTCTTGAAGAAAAAGACTCAACTCTTCTAACATCTTATGTGTTTTACTTAAAGCTTTAAAAAAAAGTTAACTAATTTGCAAATGATCATTTGAGGGACTTAACATTTTAAGAGAAGAATGAACAATTGAGTAGTGAGATAGTGAGCCCAGACTTTCTTCATTATTACAAACAACAAAACAATTTCTAAGTTTTCTCAATCACCTTCTCCAAAACCTTTTCTAAAAGTTGCAATTTTTCTTTCATTCATCTCTTTCTTTCCATTCTCTTTTTCATAAAAACAAACACAATTCCTTGTTTAAAATGATTCACCGAAAAGCTTCAATCGCATCCCTCCTTGTGGACACGACCCGTTAGCCACAAGCTACACGGTAAATTCTTAAACTCATTGATTGTTTCTTTTATTTTAGTAATCAATTTTCAGATAAAACCCCATGAAATTCATATACACCTCTGTGATCACCAGCTTATCTGCACAGTGAATACTCAGGAGGTACATTACGCTAATCCAATGCCTCCGATGGCTAAAGGATAGAGAAAACAGTTGGCCTTTAAGCCTAACAAAAAAAATCTCGACAACTCATCATACTGAGGGAAAATAGCATGGCTAGCCCAACTCAAATGATAGTTGGTAAAGGCATATCAAATCTGTGAATCGTTGAGGGTTTGCTGAAAATCCTGAGCGACCTGATCCCACTTTCTCCTCCAAAATCCCTTACCAATTTCCGTCTATGAAATAGTATGACTACAAAAAGCTGTTGTAATTGTTTTCCCAGCGCAATGATCATGGATCGAATCCGTCATGTTAAGATTATATCTCTGACATACCCCACTGTTAGATTAACATTATACCTCGAATAGTAATTTTCCTCAATTTTCTCAGCGGATAAAATCGTAACTTGTTAATTTTCTTCAATAGAATGACGAGTCCACTAAATTGCTCAAATCATAAAATTTTTCGGTCAAGTTAATATCACACCTCTGACTAAAATCACTTATATCACATTACAAATTCCTGTTAAGTTAATATTACACCTATGGCAGTAATTCTCTCAATTTTAGAGACACCTGATGCTAAGATAAATATCACACCTCTGGCATCGATTTCATTTTAAGTTAAATACTACATCTATGACAATGATCTTCACTCGAGCTTTCTCATTGTAACCGAGACGTCTAATGCTAAGTTAATATTATACCTCTAGAATTCATCCTGTTGTCAAGTTAGCACTAAACTTATAACAGTGATTTTCTCAGTTTTAATAAAATGAGACCTTCTTGAAGCTAAGTAGTATCATACCTCTAGCATACATCCTTATCAAGTTAATATCATACCTATGACAGTTTAATTTGTTCAAACTACAAATCCAAGCCCATCATGTTAACAGTATACTTCTGACGGCAAAAGTTTTCATTAATCCCTAGTGGATCAAACTCCACTTGTTATTCTCATCAATAGAATAGGAAGTCTAACAACTTCGTTCAAATCACGGATTCAACCCCTATCAAGTTAACATCCTACCTCTGACAGTAACCCTCTCAAATTCCCTAGCGAAATCACAGAACTTTGGGTTACCTCATTGAACTTTGGGTTTCAAATGACATCTGCATCCAGAATGATCCAACGAAACCTTCGCGTTTCAAGCAAATGAGGCTCGCATCTAGAATGGTACAATGCGGCCTTCACGTGTGAAGCAAACGAAGCTCGCATTTGGAAGCTTCCAACGCGACTCTCGTGTTTCACAAGAGTCACATTTCAAACAAGCTCAACGTGAGGCTCGCGTTCAGAAAGATCGAACACGATCCCCACGTTTCAAAGACAAGACAAGAGATGCGTCTTCAACAGATGAGACACGCGTCTTCATCAACAAAGACCGCATCTTCTTGCCAAAACCAGAGTATGTCCCGCTTCTGCAATTAGTTCAATAGTACATTGGCAAAAGCAATCAACAACTCTACTGGTTTAATAGCGAACCAACAAACAAACCGGAGCTTATACAAGTGATAAACTGAGTTTCTAAGACACTTGTGACGATCTTCTCTAGAGGCTTCAAGAAGTTCAATAGTACACTCATGAAAATCGAAATCCAAACAAGATCAAACTCAGAACATCTCAAAAGATTGTCAGTCTAATCATGGAGAGCCTGAACAACCTGAAGTCCAAAGTATTCTAAAATCCGTCCCAGTTAACTACGGAGTTTTGAATACTTTTGAGGGAGTTCTGTAGGCTATCTAAAAATTATTAAAGACATGTCCTTAAACGCGGGCCTCACTTCAATGCGAAGGTCGCGTTTTAATTAAAACGTGAAACTCGCATCCATGGGCAAATGTGAACTTCAAGCGCGAGTCTGAGCAACTCTGTATTTCTCTTCAAACGCTAACTGAGCAACTTAGCATTTCACCTTAAACACGGGTCTGAGCAACTTCGCATCTCGCTTCAAATGCGGGTCTGAGTAACTCAGTGTTTCACCACAAATGCGGTTCTGAGCAACTCCGTATCTCTCTTCTAACGCGGGTCTGAATAACTCAGTATTTCACCTCAAACACAAGTCTGAGCAACTCCGCGTCTCTCTTCAAATGCAGGTCTGAGCAATTCTGTGTCTCAGTTTCAACGCGTGCCTGTGAGCTTCACGTTTTGACTGTAATGCGACCATGAGAACACTGTGAGTGCCGCGTCTACACAACAGCGCGGGGTCCTCGTTCAGTGTGAGACCCACGTTTCTGTTATAACTGACCCCCATTACTGGGTCAATTAACTCCCCACATAATGTGAGTGTTATTCCCCATATGGAGGGACTCTAGGGGACAATTGTACCCCTAGGACCCCCTATAAATAGCCTCAAGAGCTATGACAGGGAAGACTTTTTCCTAAGACACTGAGCTAAGAATTCTCAAGTTAAAAGCTTCTTTCTTTTCAACACCAAAAGTTTAGAGAGAGAAATCAGTAAACTCTAAACACTTAGTGTTTTAAAAATAGATTTCTTTTCTGATTACTTTTTCAAGAGCAACATGAAGCAAATCTCAAAGAGAAGCTTGTTGATCAGCCCGTTAACGGAGAACAAGAATCACTCTCCATCACCACATCAAGAACCCAACGCTAAACAAAGGAAAGATCTTGATATTTTCCTCTTTTTTGTAATTGGAGTTTTGATCTGTTGTAACTTTTCTTTTCATATCAAAGAAAATTTTACACGCTTCAATTATTCTGACCAAACATTAACTTGTAACGCCACTCGGCGCGGACAGTTATGAACAATGATGGGTTTTCCTGCACACAATCCCAACAAGTCAGAACCATTGATCAAGACCGTTATAAAAATTGATATGTGCAAATATGCAGTTACGAGAATCTCATCAGTATCCTCTTCCTCTATGCCAACAACTCGGTCAAGCATAAATAGACTAGCTTCTTTAATGAAGACGAGGATCTGGAACTATCCCCAACTCTGAGATACCCAACACATTCTTGTAATTCATGTAACTTGAGAAATATAATGAATCTCCTTCTCCTCCCCATGATTTTTTCAATAAGAGTTTTCACATAAAATCTTGTGTATATCTCTCTTTTTTGTGTTGCACTTTACATACACTTCACCATCCACTTTCATTCTTGCTTGTGGTGAGGATCGACTGTCAAATCACCACCATAACAATATGGCCACATAGGTGGCCACATGCTTTAGTATTGGATATGAACAAAAATACTGAGAATAATTTGCGAATGAAACACCAAAAAGGTAAGCTAAGGTTAGATCACAATAGTTTCTATGATATTAATTTTGACAATCTCGTTTACAAGTTTGATCTTACCTCTTGAGTCTTATACACTAGAGAAACATAATACTCAGATTACTTGTACAACTATGCCTAGAAGGGGGTAAATAGGTGTAGTGCTAATCTAGGACAAAATGTGTGGAATTAACACTAAATGCTAATACACACAATATGTAACCAAGAGTGAAGCCGAATTCCCCGTGAAGGGTTCTAAAACTTCTCCTCACAATTCCTTTAAACTAAGAGTTAAGGTGCTTCAATAGCTCTCTTGGTAAGCACAAGTGTGAGCATACAAACAATATCAAGCATGTATAGATATGAACAATAATAATAATGCTATATATAAGAGTTGAGAGTTGAGAAATAGAGAGATCGACATGAAAACTTTGGTCTACGTTTGTTTATTAGTTTAGATCTTGTATAACGATAGAATAGTATTGAATTACTCAAGTTCACACACATAAGTTCATTTATCGCTTTCATGATAAATAGTTATGGTTTTAGTTTAACCATTTTGTAAAAGTTTACGTTTACATGGTTTATATCTACATAAAATAAGTTTCATGGTTTATATATGTGTTGGATTCTATCTACACATATTAGAATTTTATTGTTTAGAAAAACATATTTCTATGATTTCAGGTGTTTTGGATCAACATGTATATGGTTTTGAGTTTCGGATTATCAAGTATATATATATGGGTTTCATGAATAGATTCCATCAAAAGAAGTTTACATGGTTTATATGTATAAAGATTTCATTCATATACATTGATGGTTTATATATGTTTAGAAAAACTTATTTTGTTGTATCTAGTTCATGTGTTTAAATTTTATTTTTATCAAAACTTATTTTAGTATTTATTGTAAAAAATAAGTATATGTCATTTACTATGTGTATTGGATTCTATCCATATACACTATACTTTAAATGTGTTTTAATATCATATTTTTTATTTATACAAGTTTATAGAAAAATCAGATGTCCATTTCAATGTTTAGATTTTAGAAAATATGATTTTTGCCTATATTTTTTATCGTAAAAATAGTTTAATTGTTTGTAATATGTGTTAATTTTTGATCACACATTTTTATACTTCAAAGTATTTATATGAACTTATTTTTGTGAAATTTATGAGGATTTATTAGAATTTTTTCGGTTTATGAAGTTGGTCTTTAAACCCTGAAATTTGGTTTCTTTGGGCTGCTTACAGTCGACTGATTGGTCGACCGCAGGCTGCTCGGTCGATCGACTGGTCGACCGACATGCACAAATGGAATGTCCAATGGGCGTCGACCGACAGGCTCAATCTTGAAAGTACACCTAGAGGGGGGATGAATAGGTGTAAGGCTCATCTAATGACAAATGATGCGGAATTAAAAATAAATTGTAACACACTTAGTGTAACCAAAGAGTGTAGCCGAATTCCCGGTGAAGGGCTCTGAACTATCTCCTCTAAATTCCTCTAAATAAGAGTTGAGGTGCTATGTAAAGCTCTCTTGGTTCAACACAAGTGAGGCACACACAATCAATACCAAGCATATAAAAATGAATGAACAATATGAATCAATGCAAGGCACAATATAAGAGAGAGTTAGAGAAAGTGGATCATGCGCAAACACAAAGATATATTTCGAAGTTCGAGCACACAGCTCTACGTCCCCGCCTTCACACAGAAGGATTTCCACTAACTCGTCCACATAGGACTTCCCACACAGGGAACCTCCACTGAGGATTTAGGCAAATACAACTTGGGAGTACACAACTCCTCTCTCAACAAATACAACCTTTCACTAGAGGTAAGGCACAAAGCCAACACAATATCAACCTCACAATTGAGGGATAGGCACAAAGCCAAATAACAATCACCTCACACTTGAGGGATAAGGCACTTAGCGAACACACCAATAATTACCTCTACACTTAGAGGGATTCCAACACAACCTCTACTATCACCTCTCACTAGAGGGATATCAACACAATCACCTCTCACTAGACGGATGTCACAAAGCATGGAGGGTTTACAACACTTGGTGGTCTCTCTCACCACAAGCCAATTTTCCACAAAATAATGATCCTAATAGATAGGATAGATAGATAGCTTAAGTGTGAGAAAATAAAGAGTTTGGAAATCAAAATCACAAAGAAAAACTCTAGGGAAAAACTTTAGATAGAAATGTAAATGAAGATCAAATCAATTCCCAAAGACTTTTCTTTTTTTGATTTTTCTAACCCTTTAAAACAAAATAAAGATCAAATCTTTAAGCCCAAAACTCTTTTAAAAACTTGTTGTAAAACACTTGTAAAGATTGAAATTTTGCTTTTTAAAAACGTGTTCAAAACAGTTCAAGAAATGGGGTATATATAGCCCCAAATGAAATCTGCCCATTGGCAGCAGGAAAGGGCAATTTTGCCCTTCCGGTCGATCGCCCGGTCGACCGGCCCAACGGTCATTTTTATGACCGTTGTGCCTCCGATCGACCGAGACTGGATACAGAGAGCAACAGCTCTCTGCCGGTCGACCGGCCGGTCGATCGGGGCCATTTCCAGAGAGCAGAGCTCTCTGGACGGTCGACCACCCGGTCGACCGGCCCACCAGCCTTAGCTGCGTGCACACCGGTCAACCGGACCGGTCGACCGACTTCTGCTACGGTCGAGCGGTGGTCGATCGGCAGACAGCCAGGTCAAACTATTATGGGGATTAAAAACTTGGTTATTTGCCTTCTAAAAAATCCCATAAAATACATATAAATTCCATAAAAATCAATTCTTATTAGATCTTTGAAGTACAAATATATGTGACAGAAATTCAACACATATTTCAAACAATTTGAACCATTTTTGTGACATAGAAAATTTGCCTTAAATAAAAATCCGTTTTTTTCAAAACTTATATTTTTGAAATGGAAATCCGATTTTTCAAAACACATGTAAATACAAAACATGATATTGAAACAACTTTGAAGCATATTGTATATGGATAGAATCCAATATACATATAAAGATTTATATCTATGTTTTTGACATGAAATCCAAAAATAAGTTTTGTTTAAATGCAAAACTCTAAACTTATGAAATAGACTATCAAAATAAGTTTTTCTAAATAGATGAAGCATAGATGTATATAGATCAAATCTAATATACATTAAATCATGTAAACTTGTTTTGATTCTATCTATCCATAAAAACCATATATATAAACTAAAAATCTAAAATCGGTTAAACTAAAAACAAACATGAAACTATAAACTTGTGTGTGTATTGTGAACTTGAGCATATCAACACTATCTAATCTTTACACAAGATCTAAAACAAACTAAACTAAACAAACCAAGGTCTTCTTGTAGAAGTCCTTCTCCAAGTCGACTCGATCCAAACATGATCCACCGAGCTTACCTCCAACCGAGTATTAGATGTGAACTTGACGCTTGAGCCCTTGAATCAACACGTGAAAGCTCCAAAAACACCTTTGTTGAAGCTAATCACCTACTAATATCTTGGTTAAATATTTGAAACTAAAAATCTGAAATTCAATTTTTCCAAAACACATGTAAATACAAAAACATGATATTGAAACAACTTTGAAGCATATTGTATATGAATAGAATTCAATATATATATAAAGATTTATATCTATGTTTTTGACATAAAATCCAAAAATAAGTTTTGTTTAAATACAAAACTCCAAACTCATGAAATAGACTATCAAAATAAGTTTTTCTAAATAGATGAAGCATAGATGTATATAGATCAAATCTAATATACATTAAACCATGTAAACTTGTTTTGATTCTATCTATCCATGAAAATCATATATATGAGCTAGAAATCCAAAACCGGTTAAACGAAAACAAACATGAAACTATAAACTTGTTTGTGTATTATGAACTTGAGTATATCAACACTATCTAATCTTTACACAAGATCTAAAACAAACTAAACTAAACAAACTGAGGTCTTCTTGTAGAACTCCTTCTCCAAGTCTACTCGATCCAAACATGATCCACCGAGCTAGACTCCAACCGAGTGCTAGATGTGAACTTGACGCTCGAGCTCTTGAATCAACATGTGAAAGCTCCAAAAACACCTTTGTTGAAGCTAATCACCTACTAATATCTTAGTTAATTATCTGAAACTAAATATCACAAGATTATTAGTAACTATAACTACATGAGTTAATCAGCATCAAAACTAGAGTGAAGGGCCTCTGGGCCAGCAATCTCTCCCTTTTTGATGATGACAAAACTCATGGAGTTATATATGCATAGATTAAAGTTAAGCTTCATAGAAGCTCCCCCTTAACTCATGCATAGCAATAAACATAAGGATATGTAATGAATACTCAATGTAGATATGCATAAACATGCATAATAAACATGATCTTTAATACCAATGAAATAAACATGCTCTTGATATCAATTTTAAAATAAAATGTTCTTAAAAAATGTTGACAAAACTCATGGAGTTATATATGTATGGATTAAAATTAAGCTTCATAGAAGCTCCCCCTTAACTCATGCATAGCTATAAACATAAGGATATGTAATGAATGCTAAATATAGATATGCATAAACATGCATAATAAATATGATCTTTGATACCAATAAAATAAACATGCTCTTGATACCAATTTTAAAATAAAAATGTTCTTAAAAAATGTTGCTCTTGATACCAGCAAATGCTCTTGATACCAACAAAAGATGCTCTTGATACCAATGGTAAAAGATAACAAATTTAAACAAATATGCATATAAACAAACATGCATATATAAAACTCCAAAATATCTCTCCCTATTTTTGTCAATTCATCAACAAAGGGGTACAAATAATAAAGGGCATAAATAAAATTTTTCTCCCTTGTTAATAAATCAAACAATAAAGGTATATATGTTATATACATTCATAAAGAGGAGAGACATGAAGTTAACTCCCCCTGCATACATGCATTTATATGAAAAGAGATGACTAAATCCTAACCACATAAAGCATAATATGCAATGTATAAAAGGAGATGTGAAGCTCCTACTATACACGTGTACTACATATTAAAGAAAGGTCAATCACTTCAATATGACATGCACTCAATGTGAATCTATATATAGAGAAGATGTTAAGCTTCCCTTACATATAAGCAATACAAATCAAAACATTATGATACCAATTGAAAAATATATCAATTTAGTATGAAGGTGTACATCGAAACATCATGATACCAATTTATGATACCAATTGAAAATAAACAAAATATTTTGAAGAAACCAACAAAAATTTGATACCAATGGAAAGATATAAATATATAGAAAATCTTGATACCAATTGTAAAAATTAGTACCAATTGAAAATATTTTACACTTTTGATACCAATTGAAAACATAAACCAATCTTTTTGATTAAACACTAAAATTATTTTGCAATAGAGATACTAAATAGAGAATAATATCAATTTAAGATTTTTGATACCTATATTGAAAATGAAACATATACCAATTAAAAATAATTTTCATTAGGAGCGTAGGAAATCAAATGAAAACTAAGATATCATTTTTCAAAATAAAGAGTGGGAGCAAGATACCAATTGTAAACAAAACTCATTGAAAGGTAAAACATGAATTTTCTCCCCTTTATGAAATACTAATGAAAATAATACATAAGCTTGTATAAGATACTAATTTAAAAATAATTGTCATTAAGGACTAAATCAAGCTTAGCATGATAAAATTTGTGCTCAAAGATATAAAGATATAGTGAGCACAATTAAAACACATATATATGCATGAAAATGTAAAGACCAATCGAAATTGATACTATTTGAAGTTGAAGCATACATATATAGAAACAAATATGAGTATACAAAATAAATATCAATTGTGATACTAATTGAAAACATAATGAGAATCAAGTGTATAACTCATACCTTCCACCCTATCATGCACTTGTTAAAAAAAATTTCAATTAGGCTCACAAGGCATGGTCGCCCCATCCAACCACCCTTTGATGGAAGAGATTTTCAAAAATAAGTTTGAAAATAATATTAGCATAATTGAAAACTCTTCCAAAATGAAGAATACGCAACTAGTTTTATGACAAAATTGTAAACTAATACGAAATCCTTCAAGTAAGGAATAAAATAAGAAGATATCCATAAAATACGAAAATCACTCAACCAATGATACTCAAAGTCTATATAACACATATAAAACTCATGAAAACAAAATCATGAGAAAACATCAAGTAATACGAGTGTACAAGTTTTGTGTGAAAGACATAGTCATGAAAATAGGCAATTAAGCTCAAATATGAAATTCCAAAAAAATTAATTTTTATCAAAATAATACTAACTCCAAGGCATATATATGTTTTGTCAAAACTAAAGGCATACATACATATCTAAACATAATTGAGTCTATAAAGAGATTTTGCATGAAAAATAAATGACTCAAGGGTATACGTGTATATCCAATAGTTTTGACAAAATTAACATATACATGAAGTTAAAAATATATTAATGAAAACATGTACAAAATAGGGAATACAAGTCAAAATGTATGAATCATCAAAACTAGGCTATACTAGTACATCTAATGGGTACAAATGAGCAATCAAGCATAAATATATAATAATCAATTTGTGGTTCATTAGTTGTACAAGCATATGCACAAGTTTTAATGAAAAATTGCATTTAAACATATAATCAAAACATGAAGCATAAAACAGAACATAAATCAATAAGATCATAAGGTAAATGCACATGTTATTAGAACTATGATATACACAATAGCTAAACTATAATGAGAACACAAAATATAGGTCCATATAAACATGGGTGTATCTCAAATACTATGCATGTATGTCATAGGTCTAAATATCATGGCATTAAACATAATAATTATAAAAACGTGACATGCTAAAAATTAATCATATGAAAGCATATAAACATAATGGGAGATAGATATCGTTACCAAGAGGGCGAATCTCTAGGTCTCTAAACCGAGGTGGTCCTCCCACCAAACTCCCCTTGAAGTGACGCATCCAAAATAGTCACCATTAAGCTCAGAACGCATCCACTTCAAGGCACCAATATCTCTCACGTCATGTGAAAGCCCACACCTACATCAAAAATAGGAGTGACTTTTGGTACCCATACTCTTTTGGGTCCATGGGGCTTAGCTCCTTTCCTAACTCAAATAAATCTATTTGCAAAATTTGAATCATGAATTTTATCAAAACAAAATTTTACAAGGTGGCCCTTACGTCTACAATGTGTATAATTGTACACATGAGTATATATTGTATTGTGTGTATGAACGTGAGAAGCATGTATATGCCGTGGTTTATGTGCATGCATAAGTGGAACTTATTTCTTTTAAAACATGGATTCCTACCTTGTGTGGTTCATGGCACATTGGTTCAAAATGGAGGCCAAACAATCAACACTCTTCTTTACAAACTTATATCATTTTCAATAATAGTAGAAGAGGTGCATACAATAGATACACTAGGTGGTCAAGCATGGCAAACATGTATGTCAATATCATTTTCAAAGATTTATTTTTGTTAGAAATCAAATCCAAATTCTTTGAAATTAAAGCAATTTTATTTTTCAAAGTCTCATTTTCTTTTAAAACAAAATCAAGTTTTGAAGACAAAATCTCATTATTCTTCAAAACATCATTGCAATCATTTTTATTTTTCAAAATTTCATTTTCTTTTAGGGCAAGGTCAAGTTGGGATTTAAGTGAGTCACGTTCACTTGAAATCTCATCCTTCTCTTGCAAAATCAAATCAAGTTTTGAACACAAATCTTTGTTATCATTATTTAATTTAAAAGATTTCTTTTTCAAAACTTTATATTTTTCTAACAATTTTTCACAAACAATGAAAAGTTCTTCATTTAAAGCATCGGCATCAACTAAATCATCACTGGAAGAACTAGCACAATCATCTAGGTGAGTTTTCGAATTTACCTCAAGGGAGTCATTCCCTTGGACCATATAGCAATATTGTTCGGATTCTCCTTCACTAGATTCCATCTCCACATGATTCGTCTTTTGGAGTGCGAGAGAGGTCAACGTGTTCCACACTGCGAAGGCGGAACCATAATGAGAAACCATCGAAACATAATCTTTATTTAGAGTGCTTCTAAGTGCCATTAGGGCTTGTGCATTGGCCTCTATATGCTTGGTATTACCAAGATAGGATTTCTTGGTAGCAGCAAGGAAAACATGCAAACTTAGGATTTTTATGTAAATACTCATCTTAAATTTTCACATGTCAAAGTTGGAGATATCATACATGGGAGGGGTCAAACAATCTATGAGTGTGTGTAAATAATATGAGTGTGCAAATACAAATACTAGATTAGCAAACCAAGATCTCACTCCTAGGTGGTTAAGCCTAATATCAGGAGCGTAGGCTCTGATACCAATTGAAAGTACACCTAGAGGGGGGTGAATAGGTGAAGGCTAATCTAATGACAAATGATGCGAAATTAAAAATAAATTGCAACACACTTAGTGTAACCAAAGAGTGTAGCCGAAATTTCGGTGAAGGGCTCTGGACTACTCCTCTAAATTCCTCTAAATAAGAGTTGAGGTGCTATGTAAAGCTCTCTTAGTTCAACACAAGTGAGGCACACACACAATCAATACCAAGCATATAAAAATGAATGAACAATATGAATCAATGTAAGACAAATATAAGAGAGAGAGTTAGAGAAAGTGGATCAAACGCAAACATAAGGATATGTTTTGAGGTTCGAGTACACAGCTCTACGTCCTCGCCTTCACACAGAAGGATTTCCACTAACTCGTCCACACAGGACTTCCCACATAGGGAACCTCCACTAAGGATTTGGGCAAATACAACTTGGGAGTATACAACTCCTCTCTCAACAAATACAACCTCTCACAAGAGGGAAGGTACAAAGCCAACACAATATCAACCTCACAATTGAGGGATAGGCACAAAGTCAAACAACAATCACCTCACACTTGAGGGATAAGGCACTTAGCCAACACACCAAAAAAACACCTCTACACTTAGAGGGATTCCAACACAATCTCTACAATCACCTCTCACTAGAGGGATATCAACACAATCACCTCTCACTAGAGGGATGTCACAAAGCATGGAGGGTTTACAACACTTGGTGGTCTTTCTTAACCACAAACCAATTTTTTCACAAAATAATATCCTAATAGATAGGATAGATAGATAGCTCAAGTGTGAGAAAATAAAGAGTTTGGAAATCAAAATCACAAAGAAAAACTCTAGGAAAACTTTAGATAGAAATGTAAATGAAGATCAAATCAATTCTCAAAGACTTTTCTTTTCTTTGATTTTTTTTTCAACCCTTTAAAACAAAATAAAGATCAAATCTTTGAGTCCAAAACTCTTTTAAAAATTTGTTGTAAAATACTTGTAAAGATTGAAAATTTTGCTCACTAAAAACTTATTCAAAACAGCTCAAGAAATGGGGTATATATAGCCCCAAATGAAATCTGCCCGTTGGCAGCAGTAAAGGGCAATTTTGCCCTTCAGGTCGACCGCCCGGTCGACCGGCCCAACGGTTATTTTTATGACCGTTGTGCCTCCGGTCGACCGCCCGGTCGAGCGGGACTAGATACAGAAGAAACAGCTCTCTGCCGGTCGACCGGCCGGTCGATCGGGGCCATTTTCAGATAACAGAACTCTCTGGACGGTCGACCGCCCGGTCGACCGGCCCACCAGCCTTGGCTGCGTGGACGTCTTGTGCATGTCGGTCGACCGGACCGATCGACCGACTTCTGCTACGGTCGACCGGTCCGGTCGACCGGCAGACAGCCAGGTCAGATTATTATGGGGATTAAAAACTTGGTTATTTACATTCTAAAAAATCCCATAAAATACCCATAAATTCCACAAAAATCAGTTCTTATTAGATCTTTGAAATACAAATATGTGTGATAAAAATTCAACACATATTTCAAACAATTTGAACCATTTTTGTGACATAGAAAATTTGTCTTAAACCAAAATCCGTATTTTTCAAAACGTGTATTTTTGAAATAGAAATCCGATTTTTCCAAAACCCATGTACAAAAACATGATATTGAAATAACTTTAAAGTATATTGTATATGAATAGAATTCAATATACATATAAAGATTTATATCTATGTTTTTGACATGAAATCCAAAAATAAGTTTTATTTAAATACAAAACTCCAAATTCATGAAATAGAATATCAAAATAAGTTTTTCTAAATAGATGAAGCATAGATGTATATAGATCAAATCTAATATACATTAAACCATGTAAACTTGTTTTGATTCTATCTATCCATGAAAATCATATATATGAGCTAGAAATCCAAAACCAGTTAAACGAAAACAAACATGAAACTATAAACTTGTTTGTGTATTGTGAACTTGAGTATATCAACACTATCTAATCTTTACACAAGATCTAAAATAAACTAAACTAAACAAACCGAGGTCTTCTTGTAGAACTCCTTCTCCAAGTCGACTCAATCCAAACATGATCCACCGAGCTAGACTCCAACCGAGTGCTAGATGTGAACTTGACGGTCGACCTCTTAAATCAACATGTGAAAGCTCCAAAAACACCTTTGTTGAAGCTAATCACCTACTAATATATTGGTTAAATATCTGAAACTAAATATCACAAGATTATTAGTAACTATAACTACATGAGTTAATCATCATCAAAACTAGAGTGAAGGGCCTCTGGGCCAACAAATCCTACTTTTGGGTTGGCCAGTTACACTCTCTATGCTTTGGGGGTAGTCGACCGAGCGGTCAACCAGCAACCCCAATGGTCAGAAATCCGACCATTGGCGGTTCGACCGTCCGGTTGACTGACAGGTCATTTCTGACCTATTCTGAGCCCCAATGGCTATATTTTTTTAGCACTATAAATTGGGTTTTCTTGGATAGATTTTGACAAGGTTTTTAAGAGCTAAAATTCCTATCTTAAACTGAGTATCTATAGCAAGTTTTTAAACAAGTTTTTAGATGTTCAAAATCAAAATCTTCATATGTTTCAAAGTTTTGAAAAATCAAAAGAAAACAAGTTTTGAGAATCTAGTTTCTATTCTTCAATTCCTTTATCATTTCAAGAGTTTTTTCAAGTATTTTTCATTGTGTTTTGTTTCTAAAAACTTTGTGCACTTACCTACTTGAGCTACTCATTGCAAATCTATCCTCTAAGATCATTGTATTATGAGAGATTTTTTTTGTGATCATTGGATCACCAAGTTCTTGTTTGTAATCTAAGTGATCACTAAGTTGTAATTTTCTCTTTACTTTGTTCTTAGCTTTGTGCCTTCCCTCTTGTGTAGAGGTGTGAGAGTTGGAGTTGTGTACTCCTTATTTATAGATGGTGTAATTTCTCAGTGGAGGTCCCTTTGTGGAAGATCCTTAGTGTATAGTTGAAATCCTTCTGTGTGAAGGCGGGCATTGATCAAGGGTAAACCGTGCACAAAAAGTGTATATTTTGAAATCAAGATTTAAAGTGTGTATGCTTTGGCTTCCTCGATACTTCTGTTATAGCATAGAGGCTAAAACGAGTAGAATCCACAAGGATGGAAGGCGATAGAAGCTTTATCGGTTGATTCACGTGTTTGTTAAAAAGTTCTTCAAAGTTTTAAAGAATGAAAAAGAAAAGAAAGAAAAGAATGAAAAGAGAATTACGGTGAAACACAAAGAAGTGAGAAACATAGAAAAGAATGGTTTTTGTGGTTTTATTTTTATATCTAAAATAAAGTGAAAAAGAAAGAAAACTCATGGCTACTAACTACTAATGACTCCACCAACACGCTAACCTCTTAGTGATAGTTGCCTCACAAGTATCATTGGCCATCACTAGTCCTTGGTTCAAGAGCGATTCAAAGCATGACCTATATGTAACTCATCACAACCCAACTCATCAAACAAGTGCATGCTACACTTAAACCATCAATACTATAGAAAAGTAAGCATGGAGTAAAGTAATGTTAGCTTGTTAGTGGTTAGAAAGTTAGAGTTTAGATCCATCATCATGAGCCATCAATGGCTCTTGCAAGAGCAAGGCCAAAACGAGGCTATTAGATTCATGTGAATTATCATAAAAGAAGTTAGCATGTTGGTGGTTAGTAGTTAGTTGCCATGAGAGAAGAGACTAGCTACACTTGTAAAAGAGATTAGAGAGAAGAAAACAAAGATAAGGTAAGAGAGCACCTTTCATAGATTGTCACCTTCTATTACAAGCATTCTTGCTTCCCAACATGTACCACTCTCTCTCCCTAATACAAGATCTACAAGAAATGAAAAATATAAGGGAGGAGGAAGAAGAAAAACTACACTACACTACCTAAACTACAAAATGGAAATGAAACTACTCCTAGAACTCTGCATATCTTTGCTCTGAAACCCCAGGGGGGTATTTATAGCCACCAGGGAAGAGGGGGCCAGGGGACAGGCCCTGGCCCAAAACGCGGCCAGGGCCGCGGCCATACTGGGCCGCGCGCGCGGTGCTTCGAGCCGCGCGCGGTCCCATCTGTCCCCTGTCTGGCCCTGTGCCCGGTTTCGAGTTTGCAGCCCCTGGTTTTGACGAATCTGCTCTTCTAAGTTAATGGCTATGATATAGGCTTTTAATCACCAATTAAATGGTGATTTAGGGTCTTCTTCTTCATTGCACACCATGGACCTAGAATCAAGGAAGTAAAGCTTTATTAGCAAAATTTTATATAAATAAATATGAAGTTATGGTATAAAATATGCAGTTTTAGAGACTAATCACACCCCCACACTTATCTTTTTTCTCGTCTCGCGCAAAACAAAAGAAAGAAAATTATTACACCACTTTCACAGGTGACGCGATTGCACTGAGCATGTGCAACAAGCCGTTAAACCATTAAGTTTCCTTTAGAGGAGGAGTTTTATCTCCTGAGGGTTTTCAGCGGATTACATCCACAAAATCCATAAAAAAAGAAATCAAATGTTAGTATTTTGAAAACGCATTTTGAAATAGAGAAAAGTGTTTGAAGTATTTTTGTGAAAATATAAGTGATCCAAGTCAGAGGTTAACCAGAAATTGTTCTTTTTTAAACTAAGTCAAAATGCAAAAAATCTTGTTATAAATTAAATGTAAGAATTTAAAATTGAATTGACTTTTTGATCTTTCATAAAACTCATAGAAGAATATGCACTTTGTGAACTGTGAAGATTTTTGGAATATCGACTCAAACTTTCATGCCATTTATATATTATTTTTTATTTATATATTTTTTCTTCCCTTAGTTTTCTTAGGCTTTCTTATTTACCCGGGTAGTGAGCCTTTAGCCGGTGACTCCCAAACCAGATGGTCTTAGGGCACCAGATGAGAAAACATCTCTCGGACTTAAGGACTCGAGTAAACAAGGCCACAAAACTAAAGGGGGTTATTTTATTTTTGTCCACCATTTTAGGTATGAATAATCATGCTTCCTGAGGCATAATTACCCAACTTCAGTAAGGATTTTCATCATTTTTTAATATATATATTTTTGTGGCATTTTCAGTCTTTGTTTCAATCCCCAAAAAATTATGTAAGTGTGAAGTGCATAAATCTAAGGCAAAAAATTCAAGATCAAATTATCTTTTCAATCTTACTTTCTTATCCTATAATTTAGACAAGATCTATTATTTTGACTTGGTTTAAAATTTCATAATTTTAGGTCTTTCCTAATTCCTAAGATAATCTTAATTTTCTTAAAAATGAATCAAAACTATTTCTCTTCCTTCAAAAAGTTTTGTAAAAAGAAAAGAAAAAAGTCTTTTTTAAAAACATTATAAAAAAATTATTTTTTTAATTTAAAATGAAGTGTAAAAGAAAGAAAATTTAAAACTACTATGTTAATAAACCCTCCCCCACACTTATCTCATGCATTGTCCGCAATGCATCGTGAAGATGTATGACATGAAACAAATGGAGAGGGAAGGAAGATTACCTCATGGTGGTGGTTCCGGTGGTGGTCTGACTGGGCCAAGCGTTGTGACTCAATCAAAATAGCGTGGATCTTGCAGGAACCCACCAATGACCTCTCTAAGATGACCCAATAAAATGTTGATTGAATGAATGATCTTATTTAAAAAATTATCCCCATCTAATTTTCAATTTTCAAAAATAATTACTGAGTCATTTTCTTCAACATCCTTATCCAACAATGAAGTGCAATTTTGGAAGATGAGGGATTTGGACTCAAATGGATCAGGAACAAAAATCGACACCGACTCGGGAAGTTGACTCAGATCAAGTCGAAAGTCAACAATGAGAATCGAAATTGGTTCAAAAACAGGGTCCAAATCAAAGAATTGATATTACACACTTTCCCCATGAATGAAGTGTGATCATTAGAGATTGGTGATTCTATTTCACGGTGTACTGGTACAGGATTCAATGTTGACTCCAGAATAGAGAAAAAAATCTGGTAAAGATACCGGAGTCATTATTGAATCAAAAAGTAAATGGAATTACTAATATGAGGTTCAGGATCACATTCAAGATCAAGTTCAATTTCGAGAAAAGGATAACTTGCTAAAATGTCAAGGTGGTTCTCAAAATTTTGGGTAAGTTCAAATGGATGTAATAAAATTGAATCTTGATTTTCGTCCACAGAAGGAATGTGAATGGGTGAAACGATCGAGTCAAATTTAGGAAGTATGGGAATCAAAACTGGCTCAAGAACATCACTTATTACAGGTAACACTACAGGAGGCGATATTGATTCAAGGAATGGACTCGAATCGCTAACTTGAAGCTCAGATTTACATTTATCTTTAAGTTCAATTTCAGGAAATGGATAACTTGCCAAAGTATCAGGAATTGGATATTGGTCAAGTTCAGATTGGTATGATGAAATTGAAGCTGGATTTTCAAAATGGCAAGATTCTTGAACATTTAATGGACATGGGAAGTCAATCGTATTTTGCATTATGCGCTCGGTCTCTTACATGAATTCCATAGTTTTTTCCCACAATGATTTTTCTTTGATTGGTTCTGAAAAAGAACTATATGAATTTTGGAAATTTTGTAGACATGATGAGGCCATATTGCTTTCAAATTGTTTTTGGGCCTCTATTGCTTCTTCTAAAGTCCTTTGTAATGATGATTTTTCTTCAATAGGTGGCTCGGGAAAAGGAGGATATGAAGCAGAATTGGGGAATGAATGTAGTGAAAATTGTAGACAATGTGGTTGAAAATCTAACTCGGATGAGGTGAATCCCCATTGACTCTGTGAAGAGTTAAAATTATTTTGAAAATTATAGTCATATGGTTGAGGATATGGGTCATATTGATTCGGATAATCCTAACTCGGCATAAATTGTTAGTTCATGTTGTACATAGCGGGTCAGAGTTATCCGAATCAAATGAGGTCGGAGTGAAATATGGATTTATATTAGGATTGAAAGAATTGTTGTGGTTAAAATCCATATCACAATTTACAAAAAAGAAGAAAATAAACAAAACAAATAAAGAAAAAGAAAATAAGCCTATGCTAGGGTTGACTTAGACCTAGACGACTCCTAACTGGTTAGACTGTCCACGGGGGTTATATTGTCAGAAGCTGACCACGAGTTAATCGGCCAGGTAGGGGCAAGATCGGTGGGAGGTATTCGTGCCGGAGCAACGGGCCTAATTATGCCAAACCACCGTTCTTCGAGGTTTCGCCTCTCAATCCCCAACCTTAGACACCGATTTAGCAAGAGTCCAATTCCAACAATTTTCCCCTTAGGTCAATCTCCTAAATGAGTCCGAGATGTCCCTAGGGACCAACATCTAGCAATTTTTATTAGGCTTGGGTTGTGTGAGTGGGGAGGTGATTTTTGGGTTAAGGGAGGGTAATAACTTCCCACCTTATGTTGTATTGGGTGTTGCCCTTAAGTTAAATTTGTGCAAATGTGCAATATAGATAAGCATGAACACAAAAAAGCGAGTAAATCACTGAAATGTTTGTCCTATACTATATGCAATGCTATATGTACACCTCCTATCAATATCACAACAACATAAGAATAAAATACAGTATATTGGAATGAAAGTTGACACGTGCCTAGATGCAAATGTCTAAACCATTTAAAGCATCCAATTTTTGTATTTTAGTTCTTAAAATTATTTACAGTATACAGGTAATAATAAAAAATTTAGCAGCAGAGTATATGAATGTACAAGAAATTACCCGACCATACTTGAGCAAGTGTGGACTTCTACAATGCTAAAATTTAACCTGCACACCAAAAAATAAAGAAGAATAAGTTAACAAACTTGAGAAATCAAACCGTTCCCATCCCCGGCAACGGCGCCAATTTGATCGGGGGTAAACCGCGCACAAAAAATGTATGTTTTGAAATCAAGATTTAAAGTGTGTGTGCTTTGGCTTCCTCGATACTTCCGTTATAGCATAGAGGCTAAAACGAGTCGAATCCACAAGGACGGGAGGCGATAGTAGCTTTACCGGTTGATTCACGTGTTTGTTAAAAAGTTCTTCAAAGTTTTAAAGAATGAAAAAGAAAAGAAAGAAAAGAATGAAAAGAGAATTATGGTGAAACACAAAGAAGTGGGAAATATAGAAAAGAATGGTTTTTGTGATTTTGTTTTTATATCTAAAATAAAGTGAAAAAAAAAACCCATGGCTACTAACTACTAATGACTCCACCAACACGCTAACCTCTTAGTGATGTTGCCTCACATGTATCATTGGCCATCACTAGTTCTTAGTTCAAGAGCGATTCAAAGCATGACCCATATGTAACTCATCACAACCCAACTCACCAAACAAGTGCAAGCTACACTTAAACCATCAATACTATAGAAAAGTAAGCATGGAGTAAAGTTAGCTTGTTAGTGGTTAGGAAGTTAGAGTGTTAGCCATCATCATGAGCCATCAATGACTCTTGCAAGAGAAAGGTCAAAACGAGGCTATTAGATTCATGTGAATTATCATAAAAGAAGTTAGCAAGTTGGTGGTTAGTAGTTAGTTGCCATGAGAGAAGAGACTAGCTACACTTATAAAAGAGATTAGAGAGAAGAAAACAAAGATAAGGTAAGAGAGCACCTTACATAGATTGTCACCTTCTATTACAAGCACTCTTGCTTCCCAACATGTTCCACTCTCTCTCTCTAATACAAGATCTACAAGAAATGAAAAATATAAGGGAGGAAGAAGAAGAAAAACTACACTACACTACCTAAACTATAAAATGGAAATGAAACTACTCCTAAGACTCTGCATATCTTTGCTCTAAAACCCCAGGGGGGTATTTATAGCCTCCAGGGAAAAGGGGGGGACAGGCCCTGGCCCAAAACGCGGCCGGGCCGCGGTCATACTGGGGCCGCGCGCGTGGCGCTTCGAGCCGCGCGCGGTCCCGTCTGTCCCCTATCAGGCCCTGTACCGGTTTCGAGTTTGCAGCCCCTGGTTTTGACGAATCTGCTCTTCTAGGTCAATGGGTATGATATAGGTTTTTAATCACCAATTAAATGGTGATTTAGGGTCTTCTTCTTCATTGCACACCATGGACCTAGAATCAAGGAAGCAAAGCTTTATTAGCAAAATTTTATATGAAATAAATGTGAAGTTATGGTATAAAATATGCAATTTTAGAGACTAAACAGGCACGTAGAGCGGTGCTCGATCCTCGAAACATATCATCGTGTTTGCGTTTGGATCTTTCTCTCTCAACTATCAACTCATTATATCTTGCATTGCTATTCTTGCTCATATCTATTCATATTTGATATTGTTTATGGGTTCACATTAGTATTCAACCAAAAGAGCTATGATTAAGGTATTTCCTGCACAAAAAATATAGAATTTCAGAATGTAAGAATAAAGTGCAGGGTACTCAATAATACCATGATAGCAAGTGGCTATGTGGGTCGTGATCCACAAGAGGGACTAGGGATGGAAGTGTGTTGTAAGTTTTATTTTAGTTTATTAAAGATAGTTAAAGTTCTTCTCTTGTTCTTGTAAAGAAAAAGAAAAAGAGTTATTGTTAAGTTAAGAAGAAAGTAATAGATTATGAAGGTGGAGAAAATAAAAATGGCTTTATATAAAGAAAGTGAAAATAGTAAAGAGTTGGTATTTTTGAAGTCATTTTCTAAACCTAGAAATGAGAATAAATAAAAGCTAAATAAAACACTTACCTCTTCGGTGCTTGCTTAACTTTGATCTATATCGACGATGTACCTTAGCTTGAAGGAAATTAAAGCATGACATATAGGACCTTCCTCATTCTCATTCTAAGCTACGAAATGAAGGTGCAAGCTATACTAACATAAAAATGACTATCCATCCCCATAAGCCATCAACAACACTTGCAAGGGCAAGACAAATTCGAGGCTATCAGTGTCATTTGGATTTACAAACACAGAAGAGGGAAGTAGAAAAAAACAAGAATAAAGAAGAAGTAACTTTAGATTCGATTAAAATAACAATGAAAAAAAGAAGAAAGACTTACACTGGTGTCACGCTCAGTACAAGCTTCACTCTCATTTCTTTATGAAACTGTAATACAGTCTAGCCTATGCTCTTTGTTAAATCGTCTTCTGTGGCCTCAAATATATCAGTATTTATAGGCAAAAATCAAAAGGGTGAGAGCGTCTGAAGATAGGGGGAGCAAATATTCTCCGTATCTCAACTAAAATACGACAGAAACGCGGAAAATGCGGCATTTTCGTGGCACTTTTGTGGCCATATGGTCAGATCTGGGAGGTGTAGCTCCCAGATTTGAAGATCTATCAATTTTTTTCAATTGGTTTCTCGATTTGCTCTATAGATTCGATGATATCTCTGTTGTTCCTCAAGCTAATTGAGCAAATTTAAATAAATCTGAATTTAACCGGTTTTATTTGGTATTATCTACTCTGATTTGCTCTGATCCTTGGGCTTTTTGGGCTCATTTCTCTTTCCTCTCCTTTAGTAAAGGCCTGCACATATTTAAACAATAAATAGAATTAAATTAGCAGAGTTTATTAAAGAATAAATATGAGAATGTTACAATAAATATACAGTATCAGCGAGCAATCACACCCCCACGCATATCTTTTGCTCATCCTCGAGCAAAACATTAAAACTAAACCTAAAAAATTATTAGACCACTTTCGCAGGTCACGCGATTGCACTGACCATGTGCAACAAGCCGTTAAACCTCTAGGTTTCTCCTAGAGGATGAATTTTATCTCGTGAGGATTTTCAGCGAATTTCACCCACAAAATCCATTAAGAAAGAAAAACAAAGTGTTAGTATTTTTGAAAAATATTTTATAAAGGAGAGAAAATATTTGAAGTATTATTGTAAGAGTTCAAGTAATCTATAAGTTATAGGAAAACTGAATTTTTCATTCCTAAACTTAGTTTTTATTCAAACACTTGTTATCAATTAAGGTAAGGAGTTAAATTATATTTCTCATCTAGTCTATTATTTTATTCTAAGTCATATGTACCTTTGTGACTGTGAAATTTTGACTCGAGGATCTTTAACTCTAACTCTTTCGCCTTATTTTCTATTTTTTATATTTTTGGTGGTATTAGCCCTTAGTTCCATTAAGCTTCTAATCACTCATATAATGAGACTTTAGTTGGTGATACCCAAATGGACGGTCTTAGGGCACCGGGTGAGAAAACACCCCAAGGACTCAAGAACTCGAGCAAATAAGGCCACAAAACTAAGGATTTTATTTGTTATATGGACCACTTTTAGGCGTGAATGCTTATGCTTTATGAGGCATAAAGATCCAGCTTAATTAGAAGATTTTATATATATATTTTTTATAAAACATAAGAATCTTTGTTTTTGAATCCTAAGTGTATAAGTATGCAAAGCATACATATTTCATCAAGATAAAAAATCAAGACTGAATTATTTTTTGAAGTTTTCTTCCTAATCCTTGAAATCAAACAAATAATATTATTTTGATCAAGTATAAGAATCCTAATTATGATTCTCCTATTCCTTAAAATTAACTTAATTTCTTACAAAAAATAAGTCAAAATATTGTTTCTATTTTCAAAAAGTTATTAAAGGTAAAGAAAATGTTATTTTTTTAACAAAAAAACCAAAATTATGTTAGAACCCTCCATCATACCTATCTCATGCATTGTCCTCAATGTATGAATTAATGCATAAATGCATGAAAAAGAAGAAAGGGAAGAAAAATTGTTATCTCAAGGTGGCGATTCCGGTGGTGGTCGGATTGGCCACATTTCTGCGCAATCTAATGATGTAGATTATCTTAGAACCCACCTTTATTGACATCTTTTCTATATACATAGTTACAATCCCTAATATGAATAGGATCATGTAAGATCCTATCATGAAATTTATTCCCTTTACATGACTAGTCTTGAAAAATCATCACAGAGTCATCATGATCTATACCTATGTCCAACAAAAAAATGCGACTTGGTGGAATAGTTGACTTGGCTCAAGAGTGATAGGTTCGAGAACCAATACTAACTTGAGAAAATCAACTTTGGCTTCGAGAGTCGATTTTGGTTCAAAAAGTTGAATCCAAATCAAAGAATTTAATTTTATATCCTTTTCCCATCAATAGAATGTGTCTCTCTAAAATTAGTGATCAATTTCTAGATCTATGGGTACGGAAATAAATATTGGCTCAGAAAATTGGTCCAAATTAGGTAAGCATACGGAAGTCAATATAGATTCGAAGTTGTGAACTGAATCACAAGGTTGGGGATTGATTACTCATTGATTTTACATATTTATTGTCACATTCTCATTTTCATTTTTAATAAAACTCTGCTATTTATCCTCTTTTTGCTTAGTGATGTGCTTTTATAAAAAGGAGAAAAGAAGAAAAAGAGCTTAACAAGCCTAAAAAGCCCAATAAACTCAGACATTTAAAGCAATCATATTTGGAGATTGAAAGGAAAATCCAACTAAATTCGTGACGGGAAATCATTTATTCTCTAAGTAAATAAGAAAGGATATTTTTCAGCATATTCAAAGTTTAAATCCTAATTCTAATAATATACCCGTTGATTACATGGCAAGATAGAGTTACAGAAAGAAACTCGAAAAATCTGCAATTCAATCAAAATTCAGATTCAGACTGAGCATATTTCAGTAATTTGATCATAACTTTCGTTATAGAAATGCAAATCTGATGATTCAAAATGCTCCAGATAGAAGACATAAAGGGTTATAATTTTTCTATTTACTACTCTTTCCATTTTAGTTGTGTAATGAGTCATATTTAGCAACCAATATGACAGCTAGCTGCAGCCCAACTCAATTAAATTTTTATTTAAGAGAAGAAAAGGATATTCTCAGCATATTCAAGGTTCAACTTCAAAATTCTGAGAATTTATCTTTTAATGAATCAGCATTTTGATGATTCACTACCCCAGACTTCCTCCTATAAATACCTCAGCAGATTCATGAGCAGTGAGACATCTCAGATTCAAAGCAGAGATCAAAATTAAGATTTTTAGTTCAGTTTTTTTTCTTTCTTTTATGTTCTGTAATTAAACCAAAATTAAAGAAGAGATTCATGGAGAAAGAGAGAAGGGCTATATTGAAAGTGATATCAATGTAAGTTTTCTCATTTCTTTCATAATATTTTATTTAATCAAAGTTTACTTTTTGCTTTTATTTTTCTCCTTGGTATTTTTCCTCTTGTGTATGACTACTATCCATATGTGTCTTTAAGCATAAGAATAACCATGTCTTTGTGAGTTTCACTGACAGTTCATGACGATATATTTGCTTTCATAATATTTCTTATTTCTTGCTTGCCTTCAAGTTTTGATGATGTAATATGGACGGAATCAGATTCAATCTTATGGACTATGCTTTGCTCGCCTCCAACTCAAGGTAAACCTTCGCCTACAATCTAGGGTAAAAAATCTTCCAAAAGGGTAAGTCCATTTTTATCTTCTTTCTTTTTAAGTTTTCTTATAATTTTAGAAACTTTAATTTTTCTTTCTTAAAACAAAAACCAAAACAAACAATATTTTCCCTTATTTACTTTTACTTCTAACTTAACATAAAATTCTTTTTATTTTCAAAATAAATAAGAACACTTAACCAATTTAGTAAATATACCGAAACGCTTCCATCGCATCCTTCCCTGTGGATTCAACCCGCATAGCCACTGCTACCGCGGATAAATTGTAAAGAGCCAGAGACACCGTCAACCTACAGATAATATCCTTCTAAACTCTCTAGTTTTTTCTCAATCAAATTTTGGCGTCGTTACCGAGGAAGGAACGGTATTGTTATTAGTTACTAAGTGGTTAATTTTTCTTCTTTATTTTTTTGTGTAGGAGTAGATTGCAGGAAGTTGGCAACTACAAAAGGTAACTTTGCAGTTATTATATTTTTCTGTTAACTTATTCTACCCACTATTTTTTTAATTCAATAGTAACTCGTGTTTGTAATTAAATAAAAAATGGTTAGACTTTGTATTAGGCTTTTGTCTAATTTTATTTATATTTTTTATTACTGTTGAAGAGTGCTGAAGTAAAGGTACGTGTGCATAGCATGTAGTATAGGAACATTTTTGAATTGTTTACATTACTTAAGTGTTATTTTTTACATACATGTACACGTTGCACTAAATTAATTTAAAGGCGTGTCCTATAAATAAGATAAGTTGGGGAAGTCATTACTCTCCCTTAGCCCACAAACAATCTCCTCACTCATTAACCCAAACCTAACTAAAACTAAGTAGACGTTGGCCCTAGGGACATCTCAGACTCAATAGGAGACTGACCTAAGGGGAAAGTTGATTAGAATTTGACTCTTACCAAATCGGTATCAAAGGTTGAAGTTGAGAGGCGAAACCTTGGAGCCTGGTGGTTTGGCTTAATTAAGCCTGTCGCTTTTAAGCGCGCATACCTCCCACCAACCTTACCCCTACCTGGCCGATTAACTTGTGGTCAGATTCTACAATATATCCGCTATGGACAGTCTAACCAGTTAGGAGTCGTTTAGGTCTAAGGGCTGCCCTAACTTAGCTAGATTTTTTTTATTTGTTTGTTTGTTTGCATCTTTTTTTTGACATCTTAGTGATATGATTTATAATTACAATTATTTATATGCAAATAGTGATCCATATTTCACCTATACCTTTTTTGACTTAGATATTACCAACCCGGCATATCATAACTTTAACCAGTCAAGTATGCCAGATTGGTCTTATCTGAATCAATACATATCTCAGTCCCAGTATTATGAATAAGACTAGAACAATCATCATTATTTTTTGTAGAGTCAATGGGGATACAATTCCCCCGAGTCATATTGTTAACCACCATTCCAACATTCAGCTTCTAATTTTTCTAGTCATGATCAACCCATAAAAGAAAATTTTAGGTGATGAAAAGTATAGAAGCCATAATTGAGTCCCAAGAAGAAAAGCTGAAAATGATGGACTCACAATTCCCACAAGACTCCTAAATCCAAGATCTTTACTCCATACTCCAAGTTCCACAATTAGAAGCAGAACCTAGGGACTCAGATAGGAGTATGAAAAACCTGATTCAGTCTGAAAATAATTTTTCCAATCTATCAATAGGCTAGAAGCTCGTTTGATCAATATAGTAAAAGAAAGAAATGAGGAAACTCTACCTAATACATGTTCGACCATTCCTGATTTCCCTAGCCATATTAAGGGGAATAAAGAATATTGATATCTTGGAGACTTTGATCAAGACTCAATTTCATTACACAAACTTGAACTTGACTAATTCCAAACCTTGGACAAATTGACAAGTTTTTAATTCAATGAGATTGAACTTGAATGTGAATGTCCGATCCTTAACCTTGTGATTCAGTTCCCATCTTCAAATCTATATTGACTCCGGTATCCTTACCCAATTTGGACCAATTTTCTCAGCCAACATTTATTCTCATACCCATAAATCTAGAAATTGAATCACCAATGTTAGATAGTCACATTCCATTAATGGAAAAAGAATGTGAATTTCAATTCTTTGATTTGGACTCAACTCTTGAACCAAAACTGACTCTCGAACCCAAAGTTAATTTTTTCGAGTTAGTATTAGTTTCAGCAATGATCATTTTTGAGCCCAAGTTAACTATTCCACCAAGTTACATTCTTTGTTGAAAATAAGTATAGACCAGGATGACTCTATGATGATTTTTCAAGACTGGTCATGTAAAAGGAATAAGTTTCATGATAGGATCTTTCATGATCCTATTCATATTGGGGATTGTAATTATGTATATAGAAAAGAGGTGAATAAGCGTAGGTTCCGTGAACCACGATCTTATCTTGATTAGGTAGCAACACTTAATCCAATCCGACCACCATCGGAACCACCACCTTAAGGTAATATTTTTCTCCTCTTTCTTCTTTTTCGTGTATTTATGTATTCATTTATACATTAAGGATAATGCATAAGATAGGTATGGGAGAGGGTTCTAACATAACATGGGTTTTTTTTAATTTTAATTTTTTTAATATTTCTTTGCTTTTAAAAACTTTTTGACAAGAGAAATAATATTTTGCATATTTTCTTGTAAGAAATTGAGTTAATTTTAAGAAATAAAAGAATCATAATTAAGATTTCTTATACTTGGTCAAAATAAGATTATTTGTTTGATTTCTAGGGCTAGGAAGAAAATTTGGATAAATAATTAATTTTTGAATTTTACCTTGATGAAGTATGCATGCTTTATACACTTCCACGCTTAGGGTTCAAAGATAAAGATTCTTTTACCTTAAAAAAAAGAATATATATATATATATATATATATATATATATATATATATATATAAATTTTTTGATTAAGCTGGGTATTTGTGCCTCATAAAGCATAAATATTCACGTCTAAAAGTGGTCTATATAATAAAATTCCTAGTTTTGTGGTCTTATTTGCTCGAGTCCTTAAGTTCTTGGGGTGTTTCTCACCCAGTACCCTAAAAATTGTCCGATTTGGGAGTCACCGACAAAAATCTCATTACATGGGCAGATTAGAAAGCCTAATAGAATTAAGAAATAATATCACAAAAAATATTAAAAAAGAAAAAAAATAAGGCATAAGAGTTAAAGTTAAAGAACACATAGCCAAAATTTCACGGTCACAATGGTGCATATAACTTAGGGTAAATAATAGACTAGATGAGAAATACAGTTTGAATCCTTACCTAGATTGATAACAAGTTTTTTCATAAAGATTAAGTATAGGAATGAATAATTTGGTGATCCTAAGGTTTATTGATTGCTTGATTTTAGCAAAAATCTTTCAAATGTGTTTTCTTTCAAAATGAGTTTTTGAAAATACTAACATTTTATTTTCCTTTTTTTTATGAATTTTGTTGATACAATTCACTGAAAATCCTCACGAGACAAAACTCGTCCTCTATGCATAACCTAGAAGTTTAACGGCTTGTTGTATGTGCTAAGTGCAATCGTGATTCTTACAAAATGATTTAGGTTAGATTAGTTTAGTTTTTCTTTTTTTTTGGTTTTTCTCGAGGGCGAGCAAAAGATAGGTGTAGGGGTATGATTACTCATCAATTTTACATATTTATTATCACATTCTCATATTTATTTTTTATAAAACTTTGCTATTTTATTCTATTTTTGCTTAGTAATATGCAGACTTTTATAAAAAGGAGAAAAGAAGGAAAAGAGCCCAATAAGTCCAAAAGGCCCAATAAACTCAGACTTTTGAGGCAATCATATTTGGAGATTGAAAGGAAAATCCAACTAAATTCGTGATGGCAAATCAATTATTCTCTAATGAAGAAGAAAGGATATTCTTAGCATATTCAGGGTTTAAATCCATATTCTGAGAATATACCTTTTGATTACACGGCAAGATAGAGTCACAGAAGGAAATTCCAAAAACCTACAATTCATTCAAAATTTGAATTCAGACTGAGCGTCTTTCAGTAATTTGATCATAACTTTTGTTTAGAAATGCAAATCTGATGATTTAAGATGCTCCAGAAAGAAGACATAAAGGGCAACAATTTTTTTCTTTACTACTATATCTATTTCAGATATTTAATAAGTCATATTTAGTAATCAATAAGACATCTAGCTATAGTCCAACTCAATTAAACTTTCAATTAAGAGAAGAAAAGAATATTCTCAGCATATTCAGGGTTCAACTTCAAAATTATGAAAATATACCTTTTGATGAGTCAGCATAAGTCACTACCCAGGCTTCTGATCGGCAAAAAGTAAGCACAAAAATAAGTGAAGGAATGTGGGTCGATGTTACTGCTTTTGCGATTCTTCCGTACTAGCAAAGTGACTATACGGGTCTTATCCACAAGGAGAGAGAGCGATGAAAACTTGATGCGGCTTTTTCTTCGTTTAAGAAAAGAGAAAGTTCTTTATTTCAAAGAAAGAATTTAAAAATGATAACAAGTTGGTTTCAAAAATTGTTTTAAAATGATTTGGTGGTTTGTAAAATTGAATTTTCTTAATGATAAAAACGCATGGCTAACTTTCTACTAAGTGTTCCCACTAATCCCTAACTTCTTGAAGATGTAGCCTCACGATGGATCATAGGCAAGTATAACCTTTATGCATAGGAACTATTCACGTTAGGACCGAATGAAAGTCCTTTTTTTAACTTAGCTTCACGCGACAAAACTTGGGTATTCCCTTATCAAGATCCAATAAAGGCGAGAATAAGGGAAGACACAAGTGCACTAATGGTATAGACAAAGTTAAAAGGAAAATCTCTAGCTTACAAAAGCAAGTAAAGTTTACAATTTATAGATCATCAAAAACCCGTTAAGCATAAAATCTAAGAAAGTGAATACTTATATGTAAGTTTGAGTTAGAACTCTTGTCTTAAGATATCATAGCTCTTATTTGCACAAGGCTTATTTGACACTATTGACTCATTTGGGTTTATCAATTAAGTTGTTAGAGATTAGTAAGTTAGTGGTTAGTTAGCCATGCAATGGAAGAGTTAGTTAGACATGGTAGTAAAAGAAACAACAAAAGAAAAGAAGTAAAGAGAAAGGGAGTTACACTAAAACAAAGAGATAAAAGCAAATGAAAATAACAAGAAAATGGAAAAAAGAAAGAGAAGTAATTACTTGTATTAGCTTGTCACCCTTCAAATATAACTTTTACACACTCTCTCTCTCTCTCCCCCCTCCCCCCTCCCTCCCCCCTCTCTCTTTCACTCTAATGGCTAAAACTAAAACTAGAAGAAGAAAGAAATAAACAACTACAACTCCTAGAAACAAAATAACAACTACTCTTCAAACTATGAATATCTCCATCTTCAGAACCCCAGAGGGGTTTTTATAGGCACCAGGGACATGGGGCCAGGGGAATAACCCCTGGCCCATAGCACGAGTGCGAAAGCGCCCGTATTGCCACGAAAACGCGGCCAGAGCCGCGTTTCCGCAGCAATACCAAGGTGGCGCGTGTAGCGCCGTCTGCTGCGTCTGATCACATCTGTCCCCTATCTGCTAGATCTTCTGGTTTGTTGATTTGTTACCTTGGGCTGACAAAATCTCCTCCCTAGGCCTTTAATCACCCATTAAATGGTGATTTAGGGTCTTTTTCTTTATTTGCACACCATGGACCTAGGATCAAGCAAGCAAAGTTTTATTAGCAGAATTTATATCAAATAAATATGCGGATGTGATAAAAATTATGCAAAATTAGAGACTAATCACACCCCCACACTTATCTTTTTGCTTGTCCTGAGCAAAACAAAAATAACAATATTATTACACCACTTTCGCAGGTGACGCGATTGCACTGAGCATGTGCAACAAGTCTTTAAACCTCTAAGTTTTCCCTAGAGGAGGAGTGTTATCTCCTGAGGGTTTTCAGCGGATTACACCCACAAAATCCAGTAATTGAAGAAAAATATATAGTTATTAGAAAACCTCTTTCAAGAAAAAGAACTTTCAATCATCTAAGTAAAAATGACCGAATGATGTAAGAATTAGGTTCAACCCTCATAAGTCCTCCTATACTTTAGCCTTCATAAAAGAAGAATTTATGATTTTTTCTTAAATTTAGAAAGGATCTTGTACTTCTAACTCATTCTGTTATTTTACTTTAGATAGATATGCATAATATGTAAGTGTGATGTGCTTGGGATTTCTCAACTCAACTTTAAATATCATTTAATTTTATTAATATTTATCTATTATTCTTGATTTCCTTAGGCTTTTTACTTTACTCATGCAACACATATCAAACCGATGACTCCCAAACCAGATGGTTTTAGGCACCAGGTGAAAAAACACCCCTCAGGTCAAATATGCAAGTAGAGTAGGCCACGAAATCAAGATTTACTTATATTATATATATATATATATATATATATATATATATATATATATATATATTGGTGTGAATAATCATGCTTCTTGAGGCACAATTATCCAGCATTTTTTTCAGAATTATGTCTTTAAATCCCAAGCATGTGTATGTGGTTTATGCATATTCTATTAAGGCTAAATAAAAGGTATAGGTTATTTTCCTTATCCCTCCCAACTCTTAGTGAAACCAATGTTTCATTTTTATTTAGGCTAAAATAAAGATTCCTTAATAAGGTTCCCTTAATTCTTACAACCTTTTGGTATTTTTATAAAGAGTATGAAAATTCTTTTTCATTCTGGAGATTTTTTTTAGTAAAAAGAAAAAAGAAAAGTGAAAGTGTTCGCACCTCCCCACACATATCTAATGCATTGTCCTCAATGAATGTCATATAAATGCAAATGCAATAAATAAGGTGAAGAAATGATATTACCGCCTTCGTCGACTCGGGCCGGCCAAGTGCGAATAGGCGAAAGAAATGTCAAAAAATATAGAAGAGGTAAGTGATTAGTATCTAATTTTGCATAATTTTTATCACATTCTCATATTTATTTGATATAAAATTCTGCTAATAAAGCTTTGCTTGCTTAATCCTAGGTCCATGGTGTGCAAATGAAGAAGAAGACCCTAAACCACCATTTAATGGGTGATTAAAGGCCTACCAAGTAGCCATTGACTTTAGAGTGAAGATTTTGTCAACCCAGGGCATCAAATCCAGAAACCAGAAGATCCACCAGACAGGGGACAGACAGGACGACGCACTGCGCGAAGCCAGGTGCGCGCCGCCCTGGCATGGCCGCAGAAACGCAGCCTGGGCCGCGTTTCCACAGCCATGTGGGTGCGCACGGGCCCAAGCTTTGGGCCAGGGGTTGCCCCTGGCTCCCTTTTCCCTGGTGCCTATAAATACCCCCAGGGGTCTTCAGTTGGGAGATATCTAGAGTTTAGAGTTGTATTGTTGCTTTGTTTGTAGGAGTTGTAGTTGTTTTAGATTCTTTCTTCTTTTAGTTTTAGTTTTAGCCATTAGAGTGAAAGAGAGAGAGTGTGTACAAGTTGTATTTGAAGGGTGACAAGCTAATATAAGTAACTACTTCTCTTTCTTCTTTCCATTTCCTTGTGCTTTCCATTTGCTTTTAATTTCTTGTTGTAGTGTAACTCCCTTTCTTTACCTCTTCTCTTTTGTGGTTTCTTTTCTCAAGCATGTCTAACTAACTCTTTCATTGCATGGCTAACCAACTACTAACCCACTAATCTCTAATACCTTGATTGATAATCCAAATGAGTCAATAGTGTCAAACAAGTCCTGTGCAAATGAGAGCTATGACATCTTAAGACGAGGGTTCTAACTTTAACTTACCTATAAGTATTAACTATCTTATATTTCATGCTTAATGGATTTTTGATGATCTATGGGTTTTGTACTTTACTTGTTGTTGTAAGTTAGAGATTTTCCTTTTAACTTTACCGATACCATTAGTGCACTTGTGTTTTCCCCTATTCTCGCCTTCAATTAGATCTTAATAAGGGAATGTCCAAGTTTTTGAATGTTAAGCTAAGTTATAGAAAGAACTTTCACTCGATTTTCACGTGAATTGTTCCATGCATAAGGAGTATGCTTACCTATGACCCATCATGAGGCTACATCTTCAAGAAGTTAGGGATTAGTGGAAGCACTTAGTAGAAAGTTAGCCATGCATTTTTACCATAAGAAAATCCAATTTTACAAACCACCAAACCATTCTAAAATAATTCTTGAAACCAACTTGTTTTCATTTTCCAATTCTTTATTTGAAAATAAAGAACTTTCTCTTTTCTCGAATAAAGAAGCCGCATCAAGCTTCCATCGCTCTCCCTCCTTGTGGATACGACTCGTATAGCTACTTCGCTACTACGGAAGAATCGCAAAAGCAGTAACATCGACCCACACTCTTCTTACTTATTCTTGTGCTTGCTTTTTGCCAATCAGTAAGCATATAAACAATGAGTAATTTTTATTATTATTATTTTTTTGTAGTTGCGGTGTGGATGGCTGTGGTTAGGTGTATAACGGGGCAAAAAGAGTCAGCACACTATCAGCCTGTGACACAGGCTCAGTGGTTAAGAATGGCTTCAGTCTTTGCTCGTTTACTTTGAATTCTGTACTGTTCTTAGGATCGATAATAATCACAGCACCGTGTGGGAAGACAGTGCGCATAATGAATGATCCAGACCAATGAGTTTTCAGTTTTCCCACGAAAATGTGAAGCCTCGAGTTGTACAGAACCTTGTCCCCCGGAGCAAAGTTTTTCCGGTGTATAATTTGGTCATGAAAAAGTTTAGTCCTGCTTTTGGTGATCTAAACGTTCTCATAGGCTTCATTCTGTATCTCCTCTAATTCTGAGATCTGCAGTCTTCTTAGCTCACCGGCCTTAATCAGATCAAAATTGAGTTGCTTAATGGCCCATAGGGCACGGTGTTCTAACTCAACTAGCAGATGACAGGCTTTTTTAAATATTGTTCTGTAAGGAGACATCCCCAGGACTGTCTTAAAAGCAGTACGGTAAGCCCACAATGCATCGTTGAGTTTGACCGACCAATCCTTTCGGTTTTGTCCGACAGTCTTTTTCAAAATGAGCTTGATCTGTCGATTGGTGACTTCAACCTGCCCATTTGTCTGGGGATGATACGGAGTGGATAATTTATGATTGATGGAATATTTTCGCATCAGAGCTTCAAAAACTCTATTGCAGAAATGCGATCCATTATCACTGATTATCGCTCTGGGGGTGCCAAATCGGGAGAAGATGTTTTCTTTGAGAAATTTGAAAACCACTTTATTATCATTGGTCTTTATAGGTACAGTTCCTACCCATTTAGAGACATAGTCCACAGCAACCAAATTAACTAGTTGCCGAAGGAATTAGGGAATGGTCCCATGAAGTTGATACCCCAAATATCAAAAATTTCAACTTCAAGGATCGGGTTCAGGGGCATCATGTCTCTTCTTAAAATTTTCTCAATCTTCTGACAATTTGCACATGTCTTGCAAAAGTGACATGAGTCTTTAAACAAAGTGGGCTAGTAAAACTCACTTTGTAAAACTTTCTCTGCAGTCTTACGGGGACCGAAGTGTCCTCTGTATGGAAGTTCATGGCAAAAGCTTAGCACACTCCTCTGTTCTTGCTCTTGTATGCATCGTCGAATAATCTAGTTGGGACAATACTTAAAAGATACGGCTCTTCCCGGAAGAAGTACCGTACTTGGATAAAGAAATGACACTGGTCTTGCTTTGTCCAGTCAGCAGGTAATTGTCCAGTGGCCAGGTAATTGACTATGTCCGCATACCAGGGTTCCTTGAAAATGGCCAAGATGTGCTCATCTGGGAAATCCTTATTGATCGGAGCTTGTATAAGAGGCGCGTTTGGAATTCATATAGATGATCAGCAACCACATTTTCTATACCTCGTTTATCCCAAATTTTCAAGTCAAATTCTTGAAGTAAAAGGATCCACCGAATCAATCGAGTTTTTGTTTCCTTTTGGTCATGAGGTATTTTAGTGCCGAGTGATCCGTGAAAATCACCGTCTTTGATCCTAACAGGTAGGGCCGGAACTTTTCTAACGCAAAGATAACAACCAAGAATTTCTTCTCGGTCGTTGTATAATTCTGTTGGGCGTCATTCAAGGTCGTACTCGAGTAGTAAATCATGTGCTGCCTATTGTCGATGCGCTGTCCTAGAATAGCGCCAATAGCAAAATTAGAGGCATCACACATGATTTCAAATGGTTGTGCCCAATCAGGAGTAGAAATAATAGGAGCAAAAATAAGTTCTTGCTTAAGCTTCTCCTATGACTTGGTTAAGGGTCTAGCGATCTTGCTAAAATCCTTAATGAACCGTTGGTAGAACCCAACATGCCTTAGAAAGAATCTAATATCCTTAATGCTTTTGGGTGGTGAAAGCTTAGCAATCACTTTTACTTTAGCCTTGTCCACTTCAATGCCTCTCTTAGAAATCTTATGGCCTTGGACAATCCCCTGTCTCGCCATGAAGTGACATTTCTCCTAGTTCAAAGTTAGGTTCTTTTCCTTGCATCTTTGTAGAACCAACTCAAGATGATGAAGACATTATTCAAATGAATCTCCGTAGATGGAGAAGTAGTCTATGAAAATCTCAAGAAAACGTTCCACCATATCAAAGAACAAACTGAGCATGCACCGTTCGAATGTTACGAGAGCATTGCACAATCTAAAGGGTATGCATCGATAAGAAAAGGTTCCGAACGGGCAGGTGAACGAGGTCTTTTCCTGGTCTTCTATAGCAATGGGATTTGATTGTATCCCGAGTACCTATCTAGGAAGCAATAGTACTTAGGTCCAGCCAAGCGTTCAAGCATTTGGTCGATGAAGGGTATCGGGAAGTGGTCTTTACGGGTGGTTGCATTCAACTTTCTATAGTCGATACAAACACGAACCTTGATAGGCAGTCTTATTTGTGCCAACTCTTTTTGCTCATTTTCAACCACCGTAAAGCCAGCTTTTTTTGGGACCGCATGAACAGGGCTAACCCATTGGCTATCAGAAATAGGATAAATGATCCCATTATCTAATAGTTTTAAAATTTCTGTTTTCACTGCCTCTTATGTAAGTGGGTTAAGCCTGCGTTGTGGGTCCATCTTGGGAGTCGCTTCAGCGGTTAAATAGATTCTATGTTGAACTATTGCTAGACTTATCCCTTTGATATCCTTCATTGTCTATCCAATAGCTTTCCTATGTCTGTTCAGAATAGACATTAAGCTGTCCTCTTGTTGCTCATTCAGGTGGGATGCTATGATGACTGGCAGGGTGTCCCTTCCGCCCAGGTAGGTGTACTTGAGGTGTTTAGGTTAGGCTTTTAGCTCTAGGGAAGGTGTTGCTTCATTGGACGTAATATCCGGACTTTCAATCCTGTGATGAGTTACACTTGGGCTTGACGCCCAGTCCACTGCCAAATCTAAGATCTGGTCTAGATTAAAATCCTTAAACTCTAGAACAAACTCTACCTCTGTTTCTATCTCCACGCTTTCCTCATGCTCACTGGTAAGATTTTCAATGGAATTGACCTCAAAAGTCTGATCATTGATATCCCTGGTTTGTCTTTCAAGATTAAAGACATTGACCTCCTTTGTCATGTCTCCAAAGGTCAATCGCATGGATACGTTCCTGCAGTTGATTATGGCATTGGCTGCAGCAAGGAATGGGCGCCCTAAGATGACCGGAGTTTGAGACCGCAAATTTGACACAGGTTGGGTCTCAAGCACAATGAAGTCAACGGGTTAGATGAAATCCCTGACCCGGATAAGGATATCTGTGATTTCCCCCTTGGGCATTTTCACAGATCGGTCGCTAACTGAATGGTGACTCGAGTTGGACTCAGCTCGCCCAATCCAAGTTGCCGGTATACTAAGAGAGGTAGCAAGTTGATACTTACTCCCAGGTCAAGGAGTGCTCTGCTAATTTCTTTTTGTCCTATGGTGCAAGAATTGTAGGACATCCAGTATCCTTGTATTTCACTGGAATGGGACCAAACAGAATTTCGCTTATATTAGTTGTCAAAAACACTTTCTTGGGCACAGTTTGACCTGGTTAAACATCTCAAGTATCTTCTCTATGTGCATATTCTTATTATTATTCCTAAACCTATTGGAGAATGGTGCTACAGGCTTATGAACTTGTTCAGCAGTTGTGTCCTCGTCAGACATTTTGGGAGCAAATTGAGAGGAGCTAGCAGAGGTGGAGGCTGGAGTAGGATCAATATGGACATGATTTTTCTGTTGTTACTGATTGTCCACCTTCTTTCCAGATCGAAGTGTGTGAATAGCATTACACTGGTTGATCGAAGGATCCTGAATTTCATACACTTGATTGGAGTTTTTTTGGGTTAACTAGCGGCTGACTAGGTAAAGTACCCTTTGGTCTTTCACTTAGAGAGCTAGCTAATTGGCTCATCTGCATTTCCAATCTCGATATGGCCTGTAAATGGTTGCTCAGCGTTTGTCCCTGATTTTGCATGAAAGCGGCTTGGGACTTCATAAAAGCTTCCATACTCTTCTCCAATTTGCTGAATTTCTTTTCCATTGGTGAACTTTGGGAGGAGGAAGCTTGACCGAAGAAATTTGTTGGATGAGTAGGATGGTGAAAATTATTAGGAAAGTTTGGCCTGGGAGAATTGTTCTGGGCCCAAAAGAAATTTGGGTGATTTCTCCAACCGGGATTGTACATTTGCGAGTAAGGATTATGCGACGGCCGTGAGTAGGCCGCGTTCAGGTGTTCCAGTGGCACTTGCTGAGTATGAAAAGTAGGGCACTCTTCAAAGACATGGTTCGGCCTGACAATATGAACACCTCAGATTGTGAATTAGTGGTGGGTTGATCTGGTTGACATTGGCTGGTTTTTTTTATTTCTAAAGCCTCTATTCTTCTCATCAGGGTATCAATCTTAGCTTCTGCAGCTATGGATGATTCTAACGATATGAGGCCTCCTTTTGAAGCTATAGATTGTGAATTCCTTGGTTTTTCTGAGGTGGCTCCCATTGCAGGGTTTTCTCAGCTAGATCTTCAAACAAATCCCAACCCTGATTCTCATCTTTTTACAAGAACCCTCCCTGACACATGGTTTCTAACAGGATTTTCGTCTGATAATCTAAACCATCGTAGAGAATCTGGCATTGATGCCATTTCTCCACACCGTGATGAGGGCACTGAGCTAGGAGATCTTTGAATCGCTCAAAGTATCTCTAAAATGGTTTGATTGGTTCTTGCCTGAACTGCATGATATTCTTCCTAATGAGTGCAGTTTTATGAATTGGGTAGAATTTCTTAAAGAAGGCCTTGACGAAATCATCCCACGTTGTAGCTGAATCTATCGCCAAACTGTACAATTATTTCTTAGCTAGGTCCTTTAGGGAAAAGGGGATGAAACGTAACCTAACGGCATCGTCTCCTAGCTGGAGAATACGCATCATGAGGCACACTTCTTCAAATTCCCTAACAAAGAAGTATGCGTCCTCTGATTCTAAACCATGAAACTTTGGGAGAGTATTGATAAATTGAGACTTTAATTCAAAGTTATTTCCATTCGCCTCAGACAGTTTTATACAAGATGGCAATAAGGTTCTGATCGAGTAAAACCTATCCTGAAGTGACGCCATTTCTGATTCTGGATGCAAGGGTAGAGAAGTATTTTTGGTTAATCTGAAAGTTACAGGATCTCTCACCCACTCTTGCATGCAGCACACCACAAATAATGTAAAGACAACAAACAGTCGAAAAGAATAAAAAACAAGCAAAAGAAAGAAAAACAAACACAAAGCCTTTGTCTAAGGTACCTGGACCTAAATGACTTCTACTGGTCAATTCTCCAGGGGAGGTTGTTGCAGGAACTCGATTACAAGCTAATCCGTCAGGAAAGGGCAAAACTCAATGGGAGGTATCCGGCTGTGAGCCACGGGCCTTAATTACGCTAAACCACGGAGCTTTCGAGGCTTTGCCTCTCAATCCACTTTCCTTAGACACCGATTTTGTAGGAGTATAGTTCTTGTAATTTTTACCCTCGGTTAATCTCTTAACGAGTCTAAGATGTCCCTAGGGCCAACGTCTATCAATTTTTAGTTAAGGCTTGGGTTGTGTGAGTGCACTTGGAGATGGTTTTTGGGCTAAGGAAGGGTGATGAAATTTTCACCTTATCTTGTTTATTTAGAATTTTGCCCTTAATGTCAATTGTGCAAGTGTACAGTTTATTCACAACAAGATAAGACTCAAAGCTATAAATCACTTCAAATATTGGTCCTATTATATATGAATGCACACCTACCTTTTCTCCAGCACTCTTCAACAGAAATTAAAATGAATTGAAATAGACATGTGCCCTAAATGTAAAAGTCTAATCCAAATTTCAATTAAATAACAAATGAATTTCTGTTGAGTTTATTACACATGTATAAGGTGAAGCATTCAAGGGAGCTAAAAAAATTTGAGAAAGCAATTTGAGCAATTTTTGGCAACCCTGTAGTAGAGTTTGTTAGTACTTCAATCGGAGAAACTCGCTTTTACAGGAATTTTCCAAGGGCAAATGAATCCTCGCGCAACGTCTTTGGCCACCACTTTTGCTTCCCATAATAGAGAGCTCCTTGGTACTTCTCCTACAAATAAGAACAAAGAAAAATCTTTAATATTGAACAATAAAGCCATTTCCTCCCCGGCAACGGTGCCAAAATTTGATCGGCAAAAAGCAAGCATAAAAATAAATGAAGGAATGTGGGTCAATGTTACTGCTTTTGCGATTCTTCCATACTAGCAAAGTGGCTATACGGGTCGTATCCATAAGGCGGGAGAGTGATGAAAGCTTGATGCGGCTTCTTTGTTCAAGAAAAGAGAAAGTTCTTTGTTTTAAAGAAAGAATTTAAAAATGAAAACAAGTTGGTTTCAAAATTTGTTTTAGAATGATTTGGCAGTTTGTAAAATTAGATTTTCTTAATGATAAAAATGCATGGCTAACTTTCTACTAAGTGCTCCCACTAATCCCTAACTTCTTGAAGATGTAGCCTCACGATGGATCATAGGCAAGTATAACCTTTATGCATAGGAACTATTCACGTTAGGACTGAATGAAAGTCCTTCCTTTAACTTAGCTTCACACGGCAAAACTTGGACATTCCCTTATCAAGATCCAATAGAAGGTGAAAATAAGGGAAGACATAAGTGCACTAATGGTATTGGCTAAGTTAAAAGAAAAATCTCTAGTTACAAAAATAAGTAAAGTATACAATCCATAGATCATCAAAATCCCGTTAAGCATGAAATATAAGAAAGGGAATACTTGTATGTAAGTTAGAGTTAGAACTCTCGTCCTAAGATATCATAGCTCTTATTTGCATAAGGCTTATTTGATACTATTGACTCATTTGGGTTTATCAATCAAGTTGTTAGAGATTAGTGGGTTAGTGGTTAGTTAGCCATGCAATGGAAGAGTTAGTAAGACATGATAGTAAAAGAAACAACAAAGAAAAGAAGTAAAGAGAAAGGGAGTTACACTAAAACAAAGAGATAGAAGCAAATGAAAACAATAAACAAATGGAAAGAAGAAAGAGAAGTAACTACTTGTATTAGCTTGTCACCCTTCAAATACAACTTTTACACATTCTCTCTTTCACTCTAATGACTAAAACGAAGGAAGAAACAAATAACTACAACTCCTAGAAACAAAATAACAATACTTTTTAAACTCTAGATATCTCCATCTTTAGAACCCCAGGGGGTTTTATAGGCACTAGGGAAAGGGGGATAAGGGAACAACCCCTGGCCCAAAGCACGGGCGCGATCGCACCCGTATTACCATGGAAACACGGCTAGAGCCGCGTTTTTGTGGCAGTACCAAGATGGCGCGTGCAGCGCCGCTGCTGCGTTTGGTCACATTTGTCCCCTATCTGCTTGATCTTCTGATTTGTTGATTTGATGCCCTGGGCTGACAAAATCTCCTCCGTAAGATCAATGTCTACTTGGTAGGCCTTTAATCACCCATTAAATGGTGATTTAGGGTCTTCTTCTTTATTTGCACACTATGGACCTAGGATCAAGCAAGCAAAGCTTTATTTACAGAATTTTATACCAAATAAATATGCAGATGTAATAAAAATTATACAAAATTAGAGACTAATCAGCTTCCTCCGACAAATACCCCAGCAGATGTATTAGCAGAGAGACATCTCAAATTCAAAGCAGAGATCAAAATTTGGATTTTTAGTTTAGTTTTTTCTTTCTTTTATTTTCTGTAATTTCTTTGTAAATCAAGATTAAAGAAGAGATTCATGGGAATAAGAGAGAGAAGGGTTGTATTGAAAGTGACATCAATGTAAGTTTTCTCCTTTCTTTCATAATTTTTCAATTTAATCAAAGTTTACTTTTTGTTTTATTTTTCTCCTTGGTTTTTTTCCTCTTGTGTATGACTGCTATCCATATGCATCTTCAAGCATAGGAATAACCTTGCCTTTGTGAGTGTCACTGACAGTTCATAATGGTATATTTTCTTTCATAGTCTTTCTTATTTCATGCTTACCTTTGAGTTTTGATGATCAAATGTGGATGGAATCAGATTCAATCGTATGGACTATGCTTTGCTCGCCTCCAACTCAAGGTAAACCTTCGCCTACGATTTAGGGTAAGTAATCTTCCAAAAGGTACGTCCATTTTTATCTTCTTTCTTTTTAAGTTTTCTTATTATTTTAGAAATTTAATTTTCTTTTCTTAAAACAAAAACCAAAACAAACAATATTTTCCCTCATTTACTTTTACTTCTAACTTAATATAAAATTCTTTTTATTTTTAAATAAAGAAGAACACTTAACCAATTTATAAAATATACTGAAATGCTTCCATTGCATCCTTCCCTGTGGATTTGACCCGCATAGCCACTACTACTGTGGATAAATTGTAAAGAGACACAGACACCGTCAACCTATAAATAACATCCTTCCAAACTCTCTAGCTTTTTCTTAAACAGGGATTGGGGTCACATTCACATTCAAGTTCAATTTCATTAAAATAAAAACTTATCAAATTGTCAAATGGTTGATATTGGTCAAGTTCAAGTTTGTGTGGTGAAATTGAATCTTAGTCAAAATCTCCAGGACACCATGATTCTTGGTTTTCATTAATATGGCTAGGGCAATTGGGAATGGTCGAACATGTATTATGTAGTGTTTCCTCATTCCTATTTATCATTATGTTGATCAAATGACTCATTTGTGCTTCTAACCTATTATCAGATTGGAAAAAAAATATTTTCAGACTGAATCAGATTTTTTATACTCCCATCTAAGTACATAGGTTCTTCTTCTTATTGTAGGATTTGGAACATGGAGTAATGATCTTGGATTTGGGAGTCTTGTGAGAATTGTGAGTTCATCATTTTCAGCTTTTGTTCTTGGGACTTAATCATGGCTTCTATACTTTTCATAACCTTAGATTTTCTTCTATTGGTTGATCATGACTAGGAAAATTATAGGCTGAATGTTGGAATGGTGCTTAATAATATGACTCGGGGGATTTGTATCCCCATTGACTCTGTGAAGAGTAATGATGATTATTTTAGTCTTGTTCATAGTATTGGGACTGGGCATGTATTAATTCGAATAAGACCGATCCGATACACTTGGTTGGTTAAAGTCATGATATGCCAGGTTGATAATTTCTGAGTCGATAGAGGTCAGCGTGTAATCTGGATTACCATTAAAATTAGAAAAATTATTGTTATAAGACATATCATACAAGAAATGTCAAAAACAAACAAAGAAAAATAAACAAATAAGCAAAAGAGAAAAATCTAGCTAAGTTAGGGTAGACCTTATACCTAGATGACTCCTAACTGGTTAGACTGTCCACGGAAGGTATATTGCAGAATCTGATCATAAGTTAATCGGCCAGGTAGGGGCAAGATTGGTGGAAGGTATCCGGGCTTAAAAGCGATGGGCCTAATTAAGCCAAACCACCAGTTTTCGAGGTTTCGCCTCTCAATCCCCAACTTTTGACACCGATTTGGTAAGAGTCAAATTCTAATCAACTTCCCCCTTAGGTCAGTCTCCTATTAAGTCGAGATGTCCCTAGGGCCAGCATCTACTCAGTGTTAGATAGGATTGGGTCAGTGAGTGAGGAGATTGTTTGTGGGCTAAGAGAGGGTAATAACTTCCCCACCTTATCTTGTTTAAAGGACAAGCCCTTAAATCAATTTAGTGCAATATATACATGTATATAAAAAACAACACTGAAGCAGTGTGAACAATTCAAACGCATTCCTATACTACATGCTATGCAGACGTACCTTTTTTCCAGCACTCTTCAACAGTAATGTAAAATGTAAACGAAATTAAACAAATGCCTAAATGCAAAGTCTGAACCGTTTTTAGCATTTAACAAACATCAATTTACTGTTGAGGTTAGAAAGTATGTATAGTGAGTTAAACCAGAAAATAAATAGCTGCAGAAATTTTACTTTCCAATTCAATCAACCTACAAAAAATACAGGTTAGTAGTTCACTCAGATTACCGCGGGAATGCAGCAAATCTGAGGGTTTCTTGGCTCTGCTTTCTTTAGCAGAGTCCAGGGCCAATTATATGTCTAATGCAGTAAAAATTTCTTGATACCTATCACTGCACACCAAGAACAAAGAAGAAAGTTAAAAATGTATATTTAAAAAGAGAGTTACTTGCCGTCCTTCCCCAACAACGGTGCCAAAATTTAATTGAGTTTAGACCTGCACACAGAAAATACATAATTTCAGAACTTTATAATAAAAGTGTGGAGGTTTTCAGTACTACTACAATAGCACGCGGGTCGTGATCTACAAGGAGGGACTAGCGATGAAAGGTTTTAGCAAGTTCTCTTTTAAGTTACAAAAAGTTGTTAAAAGTTCTTCTATGTTCTTTAAAAAGAAAAGAGAAAAAAGCTATCTTAATTTGTGAAGAAAGTGGTAGATTGAGAAGGTGGAGCAAATAGAAAATGGCTTTATACAAAGAAAGTGAAAATAGTAAAGAGTTGGTATTTTTGAAGTCGTTTTCTAAACCTAGAAATGAAAATAAAAAAAGCTAAATAAAACACTTACCTCTTTGGCGCTTGCTTAACTTTGATCCGTATCGACGATGTACCTTGGTTTGAAGGCGATCGAAGCATGACATATAGGACCTTCCTCATTCTCATTCTAAACTACAAAATGAAGGTGTGAGCTATATTAACATAGAAATGGATATCTATCACCATAAGCCATCAACAACACTTGCAAGGGCAAGGCAAATTAGAGGCTATCGACATCATTTGGATTTACAAACACAGAAGAGGAAAGTAGAAGAAAAACAAGAATAAAGAAAAAGTAACTTTTGATTCGATTAAAATAACAATGAAAGAAAAGAAGATAGACTTACACCTGTGTCACGCTTAGTACAAGCTTCACTCTCATTCCTTCATGAAACTCTTCTCTAGTCTCAGTTATATAAAGAAAAACAAAAATTATATGAATAAAGTAAAAACCTAAGTTACAAACTAAAGTACAGCCTAGCCTATGCTCTTTGCTGAATCATCTTCTGTGGCCTTAGAAATTTCAGTATTTATAGGCAAAAACCAAAAGGATGAGAGCATTGATCGGGGGAAAATCGCGCACGAAAAGTATATGTTTTAAAATCGAGAGTTAAAAGTGCGTGTACTTTGGCTTCCTCGATACTTCCGTTATAGCATAGAGGCTTAACGGGTCGAATCCACATGGATGGAAAGTGAAAAAAGCTTTACTGGTATGTTCACGTGTGTGTTAACGGTTCTTCAACGTTTTAAAGAATTAAAAGAAAAGAAAAAAAGAATGAAAAGAGAAGAGTACAGTAAAATACGAAGAAGTGGAAACATAAAAGATAAGATATTTGTGGTTGTTGATAGTATTTCTAAAACAAAGTGAAAAAGAAAGAAAACTCATGGTTACTAACTACTAATGACTCCACTAACCATGCTAACCTTTTAGTAATAGTTACCTCATATGTATCCTTGACCATCACTAGTCCTTTGTTCAAGAGCGTTTCAAAGCATAAACCATATGATAACTTTCGCATCAAAACTCAACATAACAAGTGCAAGCTACATTTAAACCATCAAAACTAAATAAGAGTAAGCATGGAGTAAAGTAATGTTAACTTGTTAGAGAGTTAGGATGTTAAGAGTGTTAGATCCATCATCATGAGCCATCAATGACTCTTGTAAGAGCAAGGCCAAGTAAAGGCTATTTGTAGCACTCCGTTCCTAGGATACGTATACAGATACGTGTCCTGACTTTTTTGACCGTATTATTCAATTTTCTTCTAGTATTTGTTTTTAAGTTGGGAATGCTCATGTTATTTGGTATTGGATCTGGATTCTCAGACCTAGAGTTAGCCCTGACCCGGACCGGGAACCCGATACTGGTATACCACCTGATTTGACCTTTCTGGTAGTCTGATTCACCGATTTCAGTTTCAAATACTGTTTTCTAATATTTTAAATTTTTCATGATTTTTTGAAATTTTGCAGAATTATTTTACAAAATCTCCAAAATCGGTGTCGGTCGGCATCGCTGGACCGATTCCCAGATTTTTAGTTTTTAAATGAAATTAAATTTTCAGAAATGACTTTCATGTTACTTCTTAGAATTTTATTTTCTATCTAAATATATTTTTTGAAATTTTTCTAAATTTATCAAAATTTGACGATCCTGGTGTCGGCCGGTACCGCCGAAATATTTCAGGATTTTTAATTTGAAAACTAGATCAAATTTCTCGAATATGATTTCATTGGATATTTTAAAATAATATTTTCTATTTTTGAGAATTTTTCAGAATATTTTGAGACAGTAAAATTTTTACCATATTAAAATAATAATATTATTTACTGTCCTTTTCTTTTCTTACTTTTTTTCTTCTCCACTCCTCTACTTTGTACTCCAGAATATTCTATTAATTTAATTATCTAATAAAATATTTATTTATTATTTTTTCTATTTCTTTTCTTTTCCTTTAATTTTTTCCTTTTTCCTTTCTTTTTTCTTTCTTTTTCTTTCTTTTCTTTTCTTCCCCTTTACCTTCCCCATGCTTTGCTCCCCGCCACCTGCAGCAGCCGCCTACAGCCTATCTCCCCCCATCCCATTTCATCATTACTTCCTCCTCCTCCTCCATTAAAAACCCTTCTTCTTTCTTCTTCTTTCCAATACCATTTCAACTCCAAACTCCTCGAATACTTCAACCAAAACCCACTCCACCATCACCACCGCCGCCTCCACCACCTGGGTCGCCACCACCACCACCTGGGTCGCCGCCACCACCCCCCACCTCCCCACTTCTCTACTTTCAACAACCCCAAAACACCACTCCTCCTCCTTAATTTCATCCAAACTCACCACCACCACTTCACCTTCTTCCTCAAAATTCCCACCAAATCACCTCCTCCTCCACTTCCAACCCCACAATCATCACCTCCTCCTCCTCCTCTAACTCTCCACCACCTCCAACAATCACCACAACCACCACCACCACCAACTACCACCACCACCTCCACCAACAACATCAACAACCAAAATCACCAACCTCCTCCCATCCCCTGGGCCAGGCCGCGCGCGCCTCTTATTGCGCCGCCGCCGGCCGCCCCCTTCCCCCCTCCTTCTCTTTTTCCTTTTCTGCTTTCTTTCTTTCTTCTTTCTTTCTTTCTTTCTTTCTTTCAATTCTTTCCTTTTCTTCCTTTCCATTTTTAACCCCTCATTAACCCCCTATTTACTTTCCCATAATTACAATTATACCCCTCCCCATTAATTCTTATTTTCTCTCTTTTAAATAACCCTATACTCTCTCTCCTCTCTCATTCCCTCTCTAATATATTTATAATATTTATTATATATATTTATATATTTTAATATATAGTATGGGCTAGTGGCTTGCTCGCACGTGTTAGCGGATTTCTCGGACTTTTCTCGGTATTTCATTCTGGTATTAGGCAAGTACATTTCTTTGATATTTCTTACTTTATTACCATCGTTTCATGTCTAATAATTATTATTTTGCTTTTAATATATGATGTCTCTTTATACAAGTTGGTATATGTTATATGAGTAATTTCTAAAAATTATCATGTTTTATAAATAGTCGCCGACCGTTATTATACTTTGTCGAACCATTATATCGGCTATGCCTAGATCTGCTCCCGCTTCACTCGGCTTTGCATGGCTAATTAAAAGATAAATTATTATTATTATAAATATGGTTGTGAAGAGTTTAAAATGTTTATGTCGTTCTCTTGTACCATGTTATGTGACCGGTTGATACCTGATATTTGATGTTGTGACTCTCACCGACATATTAGTTACCTGGTCCTTGTAAGATCACCTAGAGGGGGGTGAATAGGTGATGGCTAATCTAATGGTCACTTATGAACAAATAATGCGGAATTAAAACTAAGTTGACCAAATTAAACTTCTTTTAATTCAACACTTATGTATAACACAAGAGTGTTGCCGAATTCCCCTTGCGAGGCTCTGGACAAACTCCTCTAGATTCCCCTTGAATGGGTTGAGGTGCCGCGTTGGCTCTCTTGGTTGAATACTAGTGTTAATAACAATCCCAAGCAAGTATAGCAATTATGAGCACAAAGGTATATCATGCATATAAGAGATAAAGACTATAAAGTAATGCAAGATATAAGTGAGACAAAAAGAGTAAGAGAGCAAGAGTGAGCAATCGCAAACACAAAGGGTTTGTTTCGAGGTTCGAGCACACTTGCTCTACATCCCCGCCTTCGACACACGAAGGATTTCCACTATGCAAGATCCCACCGGATCTCTCCTCGGTGCCGCAACACCTACAAGCCCTCGGACTCTCTAGTCCCTTACACACCACAAGCCCATCGGCTCGTCGAGGCCGCACCTCAAGCTACAAGTCCTCACTAGGACCCAACAACACCAAGTCCTCACTAGGACCCTCAATCAAACCGCGAACACAACCGTCCGCCTTCTCAAAGAACAAGAAATGATCTCTTGGTGATCTAAACACTTGATCACCAATTACAAACTCTCACTACAACTCTCCTATAGGATGAATAGCTCAATGGATGCTCAAGTGTAGTGTGAGAAATCAAGGAAAGAACTTTTGATGGAAAACTCAAGAAATCACAATAAACACTCTCTTGATAAAATCCCTTTTGATAGGAAATATTGGCACTCTATTTTGTGGAGAAAACTTCTGAAATCACATGAAAAAACTGGCTCAAGAAGTCCTCAAAATCTTAGCTTCAAACAATGACAAAACCCCTTTTATAGAGGCCAGAAAAATCTGACCGTTGGGCTCTGTCAGAGCTACCGGTCGACCGGTCCGGTCGACCGGCAACGGTCAAAAATGTGACCGTTGCAGCCACCGGTCGACCGGCCCGGTCGACCGCGCAACTGGAGAAGAGAGTTAACTCTCTGTCGGTCGACCGGCCCGGTCGACCGATAATTCCCGAGAGCAAAGCTCTCTGAAGCGGTCGACCGGCCCGGTCGACCGTTCTCCAGTGCACACTGGCGTGCACGTCGTGCACGTCCGGTCGACCGACCCGGTCGACCGGCCTCTGTCAGTTCTGAAAAATCAGAACTGGCAGAACCAGAAAATGGGGATTAAGGATTGGTCTTTTGGCTTAATAAAATCCCAGAAATTCACAGTAAATCCAGAAAAATAGTTTCAATCAAAATAAAAACTGTTTTTCTAAAAATATATTTTTCTAAAACTTGTTTTTCCATAACTTCACAAAATACAAAAACAAGATATTTTGAACTTATAAAGCAAAGTGTGTATGGATATGATCCACCACACAATCAAGATGAAATATCTAGTTTTTGACATAAAGCACTAAACTTGTTTTGGTTAAAGGATATGTATATAAGAAATTACCAAAACCCAAAGTAGATATTTTGTCATAAGGAAAATCTCATCAAATACAAAAACAAGACATACTTTTAAAGCATAGTGTGTATGGATATGATCCACTACACAAATAAGATGAATATCTAGTTTTTGACATAAGGCTCTAAACATGGTTTTGGATATAAGATATGTATACATGAATACCAAAAACCAAATTGTATTTTATCACAAATAAAAATGTTTTCTTAACTAGGAAAATCTTTTATGAAAATCATTCTATCAAGAGTTCTATCAAGAGTGTGTGTGTGATATAGACTTGAGCAATCCACCAATCTATTCTATCCTTTACATTTTTATCTAAAACAAATAAAAATCTTATACCTAGACACAAGTCTTCAACTTCTTGAAGTCTTCCCTTGAAGGCTTCTCATCTTCTAGACTTGGTCCAAGTGCAATCCACCGAGCTCATCTCTAGATGTGGTCTTGATGCATAGGCTCGTGAATCGACCGGTGCTAGCTTCCAACTTGACATTTTATCCTTTGTTGAAGCTCCACACCTACTAAGATCTTGATAAGGAATCTGTCACTAATTAAACAAGATCATTAGCAAATATAACTACATGAGTTGATCATCATCAAAACTAGAGTGATAGGCCTTTGGGCCAACAATCTCCCCCTTTTTGATGATGACAAAACTCATGAAGTTATATATGCATGGATTAAAGTAAAGCTTCAAAGAAGCTCCCCCTTAACTCATGCATATTAAATAAGCAATAGATATTCAATGAAGCACATAAATATGTATGCAAATGAATGCATGTAAAACAAAACAAATCTTTTATTTCTTGTGATGCATGAGTAAAAGCACAAGTCAAAATCTCAAAATCTTTCTCTCCCTTAAGTAAGGAACAAATACTTCTCGCCCTTAAGGAAATCATGCATATAACTCAAATACTTCTCCCCCTTTTTGTCAATCATCAACAAAGGGTTCAAAGTAAAAGCAAATCAAAACAAATTTTTCTCCCCCTTTTTGTCAAAAACAAAAGAATCAAGAAGGGGTAATACAAGGTAATCGATAAAGATTTATATGCTATATAAATTCATGAAGAAGAAGACGTTAAGTTAGCTTCCCTACAATGTGTATTGCATGAAAGAGGGATGTGAAGCCCTAATTCACACAACACAACTATGTAATGCATAGAAGGAGATGTGAAGCTCCCCTACACACGTATATCATATAAAGAAGAGATGTCAAGCTCCTCAATTTATAATATACTCAACATGAATCTATATGTAAGAGAGATGTTAAGCTCTCCTTGCATATAGTAAATACAAAACAAAACATTTTTAATTTTTCTTTATCAAAACAAAATTTTGAACTTTTCCCAATAAAACAAATTTTGAACCAATCATAATTTGTATTTTGATACCAATAGAAAATAGCACTTGAAGATGTGTGATATCAAGTTATCATTGCAAAAAAAATTTTTTGTTTCAAACATATTGATATCAATTGTAATCATATAACAAATTTGAAGTTGAGGCCTATTGATACCAAAATTTTTTTTTTTTTTTATTTTACATAAGCTTATGCATAGCTAATATAAGGTGTGAACTTAGCATAAACTTTTTGTGCTTTTAAGAATGTAAATCAATTATAAAGCAGGCACAAGAAAATCATATATATGTATGTGAATAGATAAGACCAATTTGAAAATTAGGGCATACATATATAGGAACCAAAATGTGAGTAATATACCAATTATAAAATTAACACTGTAAATCATGTATATACTCATAACCAAAAATTGGTAGGTTTAAAAGATAGTTATGTTTAAGCACTACCAAAATTTGAAGAATAAATAACTAGTTATAAATAATTTTTGAAAAACTAGTTAAAGATCCTTCAAAAACATGAAATCATATGTTATTCATGAATTATACTAAATACATACAAGTTTAAGCACGCATAGTCCATAAAGCTCAAAAATTATTTTTTATTATAAAAGATGAGTGTTCAAAGGTTATGTAAATGGTATTTTCATGAAAATAGAAAGTGAAGCATGAATCTCATGAAAATCTTATTTTTCATCTTAAAACAAATCATATATTTTTCATAAAGTATTTTGTATTTAGCAATGCTTTATGAAAATAGTCATTTAAGCTCAAAAAGATCATAAATCACATTTTGTTTTACACATGTTTTAATCTTTAATACAAATCAAAAACATGAAAAATCATTTTTTATTTATTTAAAATACTAATCTTCATGGTATATGTATGATTTATCCAATTCTAACAATATGCATACATATCCCAAATCTAAAAGAGTCCAATATATATTGCATGAAGGCAAATGACTCAAGGGTATACATGTATATTTATTAGATTTGAATTAAACACACATATACATGAAGTAAAATCAAAGATAGGCATAACAAGTATAAATGACCGAATCATCAAAACTAGCCTATACACATGCATATAGTGGACACAAATGAGCATGAAGTTCAAATATATATGAGTCAATTGTAGTTCACTATTTGTACATGTATAATACAAGTTTTGATAGAAACTACACTTAAACTAGTATATACCCCATGAAGCACCAAAAATATCTTAAAATATGAACATGCTATGAATATTATGAATGAACAAGCATGTACATAAATGAAATAGGAGTTTAGAAATTGTTACCAACTCCAAAGCTCCTAGCATGGTGGTTGATCCACCAAAGCTCCTTGATAGCGATGCAACCCAAAAGTATGTCCATCATGTCCAAGTGCATCCACTACCAAGGTACCATCCCTCTCACGTTTTGTGAGAGCCCTCACCTACATCACAAGCAAAAGGTGGGGGTTTTGGTACCCATATTTTCTTGGGTCCTATGGGGTTAGTCTTGTAAGGAACCCAAGCATTTTTATTTTTATCAAAAATAAGAACATTTAACCTTTCATAACAAAATTTTCTTAGATGGCCTTTGCGGCCACAATGTGTACATGTGTACACCTTAGCATACTTATGAGTGGGAATGTGAGCATGATGTGCATCATAAGCATGAGCATGATGTGTATGTGCATGAGCATGGGGAACTTGTTTCTTTTGAAACAAAGATTCCAACTTAGAATGATTGAATGCACATGTGCTCAAATTAGAGCTCAAATTTTCTATCTTATTTTTCAGATTCTTAATCTCATTAGTTGTGGCATGTAAAGCATGGTGAGATAAAGAATCATTTTTCTTTTTCTTTTGAAAAACATTATCCTTTTCTTTTTCAACAAATTTTCTTTTTAAAGATTTATTTTCTTGAAAAACGATTTCCTTTTGTTTTTCCACCAAATCAATCTTATTTTTCAAAATAGTGTTCCCTTCACATAAATCATTCAATTTTGTAAGCAAGGAAACATTCTCATTTTTCAAATCTTTATTTTCCTTTTCTAAACATGCAATCTTAGATTTAAAAGAATTATTTTCTTTAAGCATGCAATCAAAATCCTTTTTCAAATTATTATTTTCTAATTCTAAGCATGCAATGTTATTTCTATATGAGTCATGTTCCTTATTCATGCAAGCAATTTCCTTTTTCAAATTTTTATTATTCTTTTTAATCATGTCATATTTCTCAAGCAATAATTGGCAAAATGAATTAAGCTCATCATATGACATATTAACATCCTCATCCTCGGATTCGGAGTTTACCTCAAGGGGGTTATCCCCTTGGACCATAAAGCATGTGTTGGAGGTGTCGCTTCCAACGTCCGAGTCACTCCCCACATAGTATAGGTCCTTTTCGCCAAGGGAGGTGATGATGTTCCAAGCTACAAAAGCCGATTCAACATTAGAAACCCTAGATAAATAATCATCATTTAGGGTTGACTTAATAGCATGAAGGGCTTTTGCATTAGCCTCAATGTTCTTACCATTTAAGCAATATTCTTTATTATTTGTGGCAAGATATACACTAAGGCCAAGTCCTTTGAGGAACAAAGACATCTTAACCTTCCAAATTTGGATGTTAAGGATGTCAAAGGTGGGTGGTGACATGAAGTCCATGGTGTGTGTACAAAATATTGTGATTAGCCTAAAAGTAGGATCTTTAACTCTAGGCTGTTAGACCTAATATCAAGAGCACTTGGCTCTGATACCAATTGTAAGATCACCTAGAGGGGGGGTGAATAGGTGATGGCTAATCTAATGGTCACTTATGAACAAATAATGCGGAATTAAAACTAAGTTGACCAAATTAAACTTCTTTTAATTCAACACTTATGTATAACACAAGAGTGTTGCCGAATTCCCCTTGCGAGGCTCTGGACAAACTCCTCTAGATTCCCCTTGAATGGGTTGAGGTGCCGCGTTGGCTCTCTTGGTTGAATACTAGTGTTAATAACAATCCCAAGCAAGTATAGCAATTATGAGCACAAAGGTATATCATGCATATAAGAGATAAAGACTATAAAGTAATGCAAGATATAAGTGAGACAAAAAGAGTAAGAGAGCAAGAGTGAGCAATCGCAAACACAAAGGGTTTGTTTCGAGGTTCGAGCACACTTGCTCTACATCCCCGCCTTCGACACACGAAGGATTTCCACTATGCAAGATCCCACCGGATCTCTCCTCGGTGCCGCAACACCTACAAGCCCTCGGACTCTCTAGTCCCTTACACACCACAAGCCCACCGGCTCGTCGAGGCCGCACCTCAAGCTACAAGTCCTCACTAGGACCCAACAACACCAAGTCCTCACTAGGACCCTCAATCAAACCGCGAACACAACCGTCCGCCTTCTCAAAGAACAAGAAATGATCTCTTGGTGATCTAAACACTTGATCACCAATTACAAACTCTCACTACAACTCTCCTATAGGATGAATAGCTCAATGGATGCTCAAGTGTAGTGTGAGAAATCAAGGAAAGAACTTTTGATGGAAAACTCAAGAAATCACAATAAACACTCTCTTGATAAAATCCCTTTTGATAGGAAATATTGGCACTCTATTTTGTGGAGAAAACTTCTGAAATCACTTGGAAAAACTGGCTCAAGAAGTCCTCAAAATCTTAGCTTCAAACAATGACAAAACCCCCTTTTATAGAGGCCAGAAAAATCTGACCGTTGGGCTCTGTCAGAGCTACCGGTCGACCGGTCCGGTCGACCGGCAACGGTCAAAAATGTGACCGTTGCAGCCACCGGTCGACCGGCCCGGTCGACCGCGCAACTGGAGAAGAGAGTTAACTCTCTGTCGGTCGACCGGCCCGGTCGACCGATAATTCCCGAGAGCAAAGCTCTCTGAAGCGGTCGACCGGCCCGGTCGACCGTTCTCCAGTGCACACTGGCGTGCACGTCGTGCACGTCCGGTCGACCGACCCGATCGACCGGTCTCTGTCAGTTCTGAAAAATCAGAACTGGCAGAACCAGAAAATGGGGATTAAGGATTGGTCTTTTGGCTTAATAAAATCCCAGAAATTCACAGTAAATCCAGAAAAATAGTTTCAATCAAAATAAAAACTGTTTTTCTAAAAATATGTTTTTCTAAAACTTGTTTTTCCATAACTTCACAAAATACAAAAACAAGATATTTTGAACTTATAAAGCAAAGTGTGTATGGATATGATCCACCACACAATCAAGATAAAATATCTAGTTTTTGACATAAAGCACTAAACTTGTTTTGGTTAAAGGATATGTATATAAGAAATTACCAAAACCCAAAGTAGATATTTTGTCATAAGGAAAATCTCATCAAATACAAAAACAAGATATACTTTTAAAGCATAGTGTGTATGGATATGATCCACTACACAAATAAGATGAATATCTAGTTTTTGACATAAGGCTCTAAACATGGTTTTGGATATAAGATATGTATACATGAATACCAAAAACCAAATTGTATTTTATCACAAATAAAAATCTTTTCTTAACTAGGAAAATCTTTTATGAAAATCATTCTATCAAGAGTTCTATCAAGAGTGTGTGTGTGATATAGACTTGAGCAATCCACCAATCTATTCTATCCTTTACATTTTTATCTAAAACAAATAAAAATCTTATACCTAGACACAAGTCTTCAACTTCTTGAAGTCTTCCCTTGAAGGCTTCTCATCTTCTAGACTTGGTCCAAGTGCAATCCACCGAGCTCATCTCTACATGTGGTCTTGATGCATAGGCTCGTGAATCGACCGGTGCTAGCTTCCAACTTGACATTTTATCCTTTGTTGAAGCTCCACACCTACTAAGATCTTGATAAGGAATCTGTCACTAATTAAACAAGATCATTAGCAAATATAACTACATGAGTTGATCATCATCAAAACTAGAGTGATAGGCCTTTGGGCCAACAGTCCTGACATGTATACACCTGATACTTGCTATGCTATACTTAACACTTGATATCTGACACCGGTACTTTCCATGCTATATTTGACACTTGATATCTGACACCGACACTTGACATGTTATACTTGATATATGATTTATGACATCGGCACTCGGTATTTACACCGGCACTCAGTATTTATACCGATACTTGATATGTTATACTTGATACCTGATTCATGGTACTTGATATGTCATACTTGACACCTGATCCTGACACCCGGTATATGACATGCTTTCATGTGGTACAAGTACATTGGCCTGACGTCATGACCCTTAACTGGACACTACCACTCCTGATACCTATATTATATGACATATTCATGACTATCACTTTTACGAGGACTTGGTATGATTATTCTACTGTTACCAGACTTCTGGTACTCCTGAACTCCTGTACTCATGTACTCCTGAACTCTTATATTCCTGAACCCCTGTAACAGGGATATTATGCTCCTGACATTATACTCTTGTTAATCCTCGTAATTGAATAATCATGGTTGTTGGATTACTGTATACATCTTATGGACATTAGCTTTGGGCAACATATATAATAAAGTACTCAACTTACACTGGGGTTGGGGGAACTGATAGAAACCGGTATGATGTCATATTTATAATGGTGATATTTATGAAGTGTCGTGTGGGGCGCGTAATGATAAGTCCCCGGAAGCAGTAGTCTGAATCTGAAGTGTCTTGTGGGGTGCGTAATGATAAGTCCCCGAAAGCAGTAGCATGTACTCCTGAGTTAGTCCCGGGCAGAGACGGGACCTACTATAAATATGAGCTATCAGATTTATCAGTTTTCAAATAATAACTCGTCTTATTCATAAGTGGATGTATGTGTACCGGTAGCATATACCTAAGCATAAGAATCGGATGAATAACATAAAACAACCAGACAGTAATAATATTAGGAACGTGTGATATTTGATCTCTCCTTTGTTCGGGTCCTGGTACTCACATATCAGACCCGGGTAAGTTCTACAGAGTGTGAACTCTAGTATGGACTATCGGTGTGTGAGACGCTGGTAGGGAGGCGATTGAAATATTAAACGGTACTAATTGTTATTATTGAATAACTTAAAATGCAATACCTTTATATTTCAGTTATAGTGTTATACCCTGAGTTGACCCTTATTTTACGACATATGATGATTACTCCAGACACATTATAATTCTGTTACTCATAGGGCAACTTAAGTTGTATAAACTCAGACGATGGCGACATGAGATATGTAGTTTGTAGATGAGAGTTTCTTTGTTTGGATTATCCCCTTGATGTATCAGTCTCGTGAATCCATAATCTGAGCTTGTACAACTAGTTTTGTCCATACTTGTATTTATCGCATGTGTAACTTATTTACCGCCTGTTTATATGCACCTATGCTCTTTATACTACCTTCTATGCATGTTTTCAGTTTAAGATTCATCGATATACATGATTTAATGACGTTCCTTTAATTTCTCTTATATTACTTGTCATTTCTTGTACCTACATACCTGGATCAGATCACTTGATCATGTACACGTGTGCCTGTTATGTACGCCATTTGGCTTTATTATATGTACTCGCAGGGTTGCGTTTGACAACCCTAGATTCTCATATCTAGATCCTAGAGACCGGACCTTGGTGGCCTTGCTGTAGCTGATCAGAGTACGCAGCGGATCCTTCCGTGATGATCAGAGTGCAGCAGAAGCTTGGATCATTGCCGCAGCTCTTCCTCCCAGTTTCTCTCCTATTTGGTTCTCGAGACCCCTCTTGCTACTCGTGAGCATCTCTCACCTTTTGTATCTCTTCATATGATGTACTTTTGTATTTTCTAGTGATGTAATATCCCTGTAACATTGTATCACTCTTTGTGATAACCATGTACTTGTACTTTTCTGTTGGAATGTATATTACCACTGTGCTTTCGCACTCTGATTCTTACCTATACTGATGCTTAGCGTATATACGTGAGGGTATTTCTGACCTGCGTATATACATCGTAGTGACATTTCCGTACCCGCGGGATCGAGGCGTCACAGGATGGTATCAGAGCCTAGGCTCTAACATCCTCAGTACAACCAGTTGACAAATTAATGATGTATTAATTTGCAGCTGGAGAGCACGAGTCTTGAATATACATTTCAATTGTAAGTGCAGTGTTATCTTTTCCTTCCTTGCAATCTTTTCCTTGGATCCTGAGACCCTTCCGTCTTTTTTCCTTTCAGCTTCTTCCCGTCATCCCTTCAACCAACTCAGATATTGTCCCGAGTTGGTAATCTTCCTTACAAGATAACATGAGGTTGGAATCCATAGATTGCAAGAAAGATGCTCCATATTTGCATGCACACCCTTCATGGCATACACATGCTCACACATATGATTCCATGTATGCTAGAGTGTACACTTGTACACATTGTGGTCGTATGGGCCATCTTGTAAAATTTTGTTACGATAAAATAAATATTATAAATTTTGCAGTAAAAATATTTGGGTTAGGAGAGGTGCTAACCCCGGAGGACCAAATAAAGTTTGGGTATTAAGATCCATTCCTATTTCTCTTGATGTAGGTATGGGCTCTCATAAAATATGAGAGGATTGGTGCCTTGATAGTAAATGCAATCGGAGCTTGACGGACACATCATGGATGCATCGCTATTAAGGAGTTTTGGTGGGAGGACCACCTTATTTTGGAGAAATAAATTGGCTATATCGGTATTGGTAACCATTTCATTCTCTACTTTTAAAAGTATTTCAAATGCTTATATACTAGTGTGGTAACCTAGACTTAATCATATATTATTTTGTACTTAATATTGAGTTGATTGGTTGTAAGCTATGCATGTATTTTTGAAAAACATTTCTTCATGTTTTTGAATGGTTTTACATGCCTATTTTTTGGTAGATTCATGTTTTATATGCTTTATTTTAAAGCATATATTAATTTATTTGTTTATATCATATGTTTATATGTAAATCATATTAAACTTGTGTTTTACATGTACAATTCTTGAGTTACACTGTTCCTCATGCTATACATATTTTATTTCTTTTATATACTCATTTTTTTATTTGATTGTACATTGTATGTCCTAGTTTTGATGATTCGTGCGTGGTTATATGATATATCATGTTTTAGGAAAAATAATTTCATTTGAGTTTTTGCTTTGAGTTTTATTGATTTATTTTTATGAATATGTTATTCACATGATTATTGTGCACTTACATTTTTTTTACTCATGACTTTATTTTCATGAGCATTTATGTGCTACATAGATCTTAAGTGATAATTATTGTGTATTTAGCATGTTTTTTATGGGATATATATATGTTTTATTCCTTAATTGAAAGATTTGTACTAGTTTTTAAAATTACTTTAAACTAGTTTTTTTCTTCAATTGATAGTGTTTTTAACCTATGCTAAAATTATCATCAAAAATTATTTTTGAAAACTTCTACCTTAGAAGGGCGGTTGGTTGGGAGATCATGCCTTGTATGCTTACATTGTATATCGTTTTAAATATGTGCATGATAGGCTGGATGTTATGAGTTATACATGATTCTTATGATATTTCATTTTTGTATACTCATGTTTCTTATATATGTATGCATTATATTTCAATTGGTATTTAAATTAATCACATATATATATATATATGATTTCTCGTGCTAGATTAATAATATTTATACATATATGTTTTAGGCACAAATTATTTTATGCTAAGCTTGATTTTGTTCTAAATGTTAATTAGTATTTTTTACAACCTTATGCATTGGTTTTGTTGGTATTTCAAAAAGAGAGAGAAAAATTCTTGATTTTATTTTCAATCGGTATCTTACTCCCACTCTTTTTGAGAAAAGTATTTTATTTTATAAAATGCTTATATTTTCATATTGGTATCAATTGTTTACAATTGGTATCTATATTGTAAAATAGTTTAGAATTTGAAAAGATTGATATCATGAATTATTTACTTTCAATTGGTATAGTTTTTATATGATATCCATGTTGTTTTTCAATTGATATAGGTATCAAAATATTTTCATTTTTCACTTTAATTAGTATATATTTTTATTTTCTATTGGTTTATGTTTTAAATTGGTCTTTTGGCCTTTTATTGATGATTGACAAAAAGGGAGAGAAAGATTAGTTTATATATGTATGTTTGAATGATTTTAGTGTCTATACATGCTTATTGTTTTATGCATATGCATATGCATATGTTTTATGATTTTGATATCTAAAGTTCTTATTGCATATCTATTCAATTAATATCAGAGTATTGATTTATATATGCATATTTATTTGTGTTTATGCATATATATGTTTTTATGTTTAAGTGCTTCATTGAATATCTAAAAGTTAATGCTATGCATGAGTTAAGGGGGAGTTTCTATGAAGCTTATCTTTAATCCATCAATATATAATCTCATAAGTTTTGTCATCATCAAAAAGGGGGGAGATTGTTGGCCTGGAGGCCTTTTATCCTAGTTTTGATGATGACTAACTTATGAAGTTATGTTACTAATGATCTTATGTTTATTAAATATTAGATATTGATCAAGATCTTAATTGGTATTTTTAGCTTCAATAAAAGACTCGAAGTCAAGATTCGAAGCTATTACATATTAATTCAAGAGCTCACATTTAAAAATCACATCAAGTACTTAAGATGGAGTCAGGCTCGTTTGGATCGTGTTTTGGATCGAGTTGACTTGGAGAAGAAGATCGACAAGAAGACTTTAGTTTAGGTTTGTTTATTAGTTTAGATCTTGTGCAAGGATAGAATAATATTGAATTGCTCAAGTTCACACACAAATTCATTTATTGCTTTCATGATAAATAGTTTTGGTTTCGGTTTAACCGTTATCATTTTAAAAGTTTACGTTTACATGGTTTATATCTACATAGAATAAGTTTCATGGTTTATATATGTGTTAGATTCTATCTACACATATTAGAGCTTTACTATTTAGAAAAACTTATTTCTATGAGTTTATGTGTTTCGGTTCAACATGTATACAACTTTGAGTTTCGGGTTATCAAGTATACATATATCGATTTATGAATAGATTCCATCTAAGGAAGTTTACATTGTTCATATGTATATTAGAATTCATCCATATACATTGATGGTTCATATATGTTTAGAAAAACTTATTTAATTGTATCTAGTTCATGTGTTTAAGTTTTAATTTTATCAAACCTTATTTTGATATTTATTGTTAAAAATAAGTATATATCATTTACTATGTGTATTGGATTCTATCTATATACACTATACTTCAAATGTGTTTCAATATCTTATTTTTATATTTATACAAGTTTATAGAAAAATCGGATTTCCATTTCAATGTTTGGATTTTTGAAAATACGATTTTTAGTTTTTGCCTATATTTCTTTATCGCAAAAATAGTTCAATTGTTTGTAATAAGTGTTGATTTTTTATCACACATATTTGTACTTCAAAGTATTTATAATAACTTATTTTTGTGAAATTTATGAGGATTTATTGAAATTTTATGGGTTTATGACATTAGTTTTTAAACCCTGAAATTTGATTTTTTGGGCTGCTTACGGTCGACTGACGTGCACAAATGCACATGTTCAATGAGCGGTTGACCGACCAGTCGATCGACTGGCTCAACCCTACTTTCAGGTTGGCTCCGGTCAACTGGACGGTCGACCGACAGAGAATTACACGCTCTGTGCTTTGGGGGCGGTCGACCGGCAACCCAACGGTCGAAAATCCGACCATTGGAGATCAACCGTATGGTTGACCGACAGGTCATTTCTGATCTGTTCTAAGCCCCAACGGCTACATTTTTCTGACACTATAAATTGAGTTTTTCTTGACCAGATTTTGACAAGGTTTTAAGAGCTGAAATTCCTATCTTAAACTGAGTTTCTACAGCAAGTTTTTAAATAAGTTTTTAGATCTTCAAAATCAAAATCTCTATTTGTTTCAAAGTTTTAGAAAATCAAAAGAAAATAAGTTTTGAGAATCTAATTTCTATTCTTCAATTATTTTATCATTTCAAGAGTTTACTAAGTATTTTTCTTTGTGTTTTTTTTTCAAAAACTTTGTGCACTCACCTACTTGAGCTATTCATTGCAAATCTATCCTCTAAGATCATTGTATTTATGAGAGATTTTGTTTGTGATCATTGGATCACCAAGTTCTTATTTGTGATCTAAGTGATCACTAAGTTGTAATTTTCTCTTTGCTTTATACTTGACTTTGTGTCTTCCCTCTTGTGTAGAGGTGTGAGAGTTGGAGTTGTATACTCTTTGTTTGTAGACAGTGTAATTCCTCGGTGGAGGCCCTTTGTAGAAGATTCTTAGTGGATAGTTGAAATCCTTCTATGTGAAGGCGGGGATGTAGAGTGGTGGCTCGAACCTCAAAACGTATCATCGTGTTTGCGTTTGGATCTCACTCAACTCTCTACTCTTTATATCTTGCATTGCTATTATTGCTCTTATCTATTCATGCTTGATATTGTTTATGGGTTCGCACTAGTATTTAACCAAGAGAGCTATTGAAGCACCTCAACTCTTAGTTTAGAGGAATCGTGAGGAGAAGTTTTAGAGCCATTCACGGAGAATTCGGCTTCACTCTTTGTTATACATTGTGTGGTAGTGTAGAAGTTTTAAATTCCACATTATTTGTCCCTAGATTAGTGGTACACCTATTCACCCTCCTCTAGGTATGCTTTCACTATGCTTCTATCTCATCTTAAAAGACTTTTTATCTCTTTATCAAAACCGATCGAAGAGATATTTTCTCCTTTGACACATATACAAAATTTGTTTGTCTTGTCTTGTCTGTTTGTCTTCTTCCTCGCACGAGAGAGAGGGAGAGCAGTCCTTCACCGACCCTTCGCCATCGCTGCCGACTCCTGCCCTCGTCGCCCTAGCTGTAGCCCCCTTAGCTCCAACACCCTCCCCTTCCCCTTCCTCTCTCCTCCTCCCTCCACCCCCTTCCTCCACCCTCCTCCTCTCAACCACCGCCGTCCTCCTCCCCTAAGCGCCCTCCCCCCTCCCCCTCGGTTGGTTCCCACCGCTTGGCGGTACACTAGTATTTTTTGTACTTTTTTTAAAAATTCTTTTTTGTTTTTGAGACTAAATATTTTCTTGAAGTTCTCCCTTCTCTTTTTTGTTTTTGAGACAATATATTTTCTTGAAGTTGCCCCTTTGTTAATTGTGTCTTTGTTATAAATCCCATGCCCTTGTACACATATTGAGTATTGTATATTTGGCTTACAGATAAAGCTGGAGGCTGGGTTAAGGAAGGTCCCGGGTTCAAAATTAGAATATAGCTTTTTGCCAGTAACACTCGTTTGGAAATAAAAGAAAAAGGAAAAAAATAAGGAAAAATCCTTAAAAGAAGAAAACCAGCATTAATTCAACGGCTAAGATCAACTTTTGTGATCCGAACGGATCTCAAAAGCTTATTAACCCAATTTAACAGGGCATCGTAAGTCCGGGCCTATAAAACCCGCCCAGTTCCAAGCAAATTTCAAAATTCGAAATGTTTTCGGGTTCCTTTAACGCGCGCGAAACAGAGCTCTGATTGAAATCTCTCTCTAACGAGAAACGCGAAGATGATCGAAGTCGCCAAGTGAGTCTAGATCTACTTCGTTCCCTTTTTCTTTTTCCATAAAGATCCAAAGAAAGCTAGCGATCTCTCTTATTTCGGTGATTGATGGCGATCAGATACGAGGATCAGCACCAGCTCCAGCTCCAGCTCCTGGACCGAGAGGAAGCCGACGATGAAGAAGATTGCTTCGAATCCATCGATAAATGTAAGTTCTGAGTAATATTTTGCTTAGCTTCCAATTCATTAATCGATTTTTGACATTTTCCCCTGAATTCGAGTGAAATTTCTAGGAATCAGGGGTAGAGATGAGGCGTTTGAGAGATGTTGGCTTCATTTACGCTTTTGTTACTATTTTCATGCGATTTCCTTTAGATCAGAGGAATTTAGATAGATTTGGTATGTGATTGTTTTGTAGGGATCACAGATTAAAGAACATGAGAGCTCTGTAAAATTTTCCCGATTTTTCTATGTTTAATGTCCGATTTCGAATTTCGCGTTCGTTTTAAGCGAATATTTCTCAATTGAGCGATTTTAGCTTCGTTTTACAGTTGTATTCTTGTTTTGATGCGATTTTTTTAGATCGTAGGAGAATCTAGATCGGTTTGTCCTGCTATTGCCTTGTTGACATGACGCATCAAATTACATGAGATCTCTGTAAAATGTTCCCTAATTTTCTATGTTTGATGTTCGATTTCGAATTTCTTCCTTGTTTGGAACGAATTTCGAAATAATTCTCTTAAATTCATACTCATCATTAAGATAAGACATTAGATATTAATTTTGATCGATTTGATCTGTAATCGCCGTCCCTGTGAACTGATCTCCCGCTATCTTTTCGTTGATCTGAATTCTAAGCTGATTTCACGTTAGCTTCTGACGATTTTGTATCTGTTTCACGGCGATTTCCCATCTCCTCGATTTTTGCAGTGATTTCTCAAGGAATCAACGCTGGAGACGTCAAGAAGCTCCAGGATGCAGGGATCTACACCTGCAATGGCCTTATGATGCACACAAAGAAGGTTTTCCTTCATTCTACAGTTTGAAATCTAAACGATCTGTACAAATTACTATTATTTGATCGCTGATTACTTCGTTGTGGATCTGTTTGCAGAGTCTGACGGGGATCAAGGGATTGTCCGAAGCGAAGGTTGATAAGATCTGCGAAGCAGCAGAAAAGCTTGTGGTTAGAACTCCGATCCTTGTTTGAAACCACTTTTTATCTTGCGCTTATGTTTGATTGTTCGTCTAACTGATTCTTTGATCTGTCGTTTTCGAAATTTGGTGTTTTCAGAACAGCGGTTACATTACTGGAAGTGATCTTATGCTCAGAGTAAGTATAGTCTCTTCTCAAATCTCAACTAACTGGGAGCTTGCTAACTGGCGCTGTTGGATCTAAGATCTCTGTTCTGATCTGCTTATTTGACGGCTCGGATTGTTTTTATATAATAGTGATGGCTACAAGTTGAACATCCGGCCATTATTCTGATTTTTTTTTTTTTTTTTTTGAAACATTGGATTTAATTTAGGCTGTTTATTTATTTCTGTCTCTTTTTCTCCTTTGCAGAGGAAGTCGGTGATTAAAATCACCACCGGTAGCCAAGCCCTCGATGAACTTCTTGGAGGTAACCTCTGATACTTTGGACTTGAAAATTTAAATAAATATCAGCTGTGCAATTAAAATCCTCTCGGTTTAAAATCTCATATTAAAACTGTGAAGGTGGAATTGAGACGCTTCAAATCACAGAGGCATTTGGAGAATTCCGGTTAGAAAAAAAATCATTTTATTCGAAGAATTTAAACATACCAAAGCCCTTAAATTGTTTTCTAAAATTAATTTCAAATGATGCAGATCTGGGAAAACCCAGCTGGCTCATACTCTGTGTGTCTCGACACAGGTTCGTTGCACTATACTGTGCCTGAGGTTCACTGGAAATAGAACTATATGAGCCCAATATAATGCCTATTTTCTTCTGCAGCTTCCCATCTCTATGCACGGTGGCAATGGGAAAGTTGCCTACATCGACACTGAAGGAACATTGTATCCTTAATTTCTGACTTTTATTTATAATAATAGTCTGCAGGAACGCTATATTGAAATACTGCACTTGTAGTTGGCCTTAATGAAATCTCTCAGCCGACCTGACCGGATTGTTCCCATTGCTGAGCGGTTTGGGATGGACCCTAATGCTGTTCTCGACAATGTAAGGGCCCAGTTCATTTTTGTGTTCTCCGTTTGCTGGAAATATAAGAAGAGAGTGATGTAAATTTTTTGGTATTTTTATGGTGAGAAGATAATATATGCACGAGCCTACACATATGAGCATCAGTACAATCTGCTATTAGGCCTTGCTGCCAAAATGTCTGAAGAGCCTTTCAGGCTATTGGTGAGTTCTTGACTTCTTAAGTAATTAGTGCTGTATTAACTGAGTCCATTTCAAGCTTGTACTAAGGTCTGATGGTTATCGAATTCATTTCAGATTGTGGACTCAATCATTGCACTGTTCCGGGTGGATTTCTCAGGAAGGGGAGAACTTGCAGAACGCCAGGTATTAATCTTCTAGCACGATGATTTTATCTGCCACAAAGTAATTGACAATTTATAGCTTATGCATGTTTAACAAGTATAATTGAAATTAAACTGAAATTTATAGCTTATTCTGTATAGTTTTATCAGAATTTAAACTGTACGGTTGAAGAGAGATTGTGTAGTATCTTCAATCTCTAAGAAATCCAGACTTCAATAAATTTATGGTTTTTTCCCCCTGCATCTCAACATGTTTTGTGATTTAGTAGGCTAATTAAGATGCATGTATTTTGCTCGTGCTATGGCTCATATTCATATTTCAGAAGAAGAGAAGTAAACTTAACCACCATGTTTTAGTGTAGTTTGTATGCTGTCTTTTGGATTCTTACAGCTTATATTAGACCCTCTAATATTTCATTCTATCTGCTTCCTGAAATAGACTTCTGTTATTTGCAGCAAAAGTTGGCGCAAATGCTTTCCCGTCTGATAAAGATTGCGGAGGAGTTCAACGTTGCAGTCTACATGACAAATCAAGGTAATCAAAACCTCCAGTGTTACTCGAATTCTCAAATTTAACTTGCCTATGTTGAGTTTTGTCATTCCTTAGAGCAATGGCAGGAAGAATACAGTCCAAGTAATTTTGTATAATGTTCAAAGCTAAAAGAGTAAATTTGCTGATGACTGTTTTTGCAGTAATTGCGGATCCGGGGGGTGGTGTGTTCATCTCAGATCCGAAGAAACCAGCTGGAGGACATGTGCTGGCACATGCCTCCACTGTCCGACTGATGCTGAGAAAAGGCAAAGGCGAGCAGCGCGTCTGCAAGATCTTCGATGCCCCTAACCTTCCTGAAGCTGAAGCAATATCCTTTGAACCTTTATCACTTCTAAATGCTCCAATTTTTTAGCTTAAAACTGATTAAAATTGATTGCCTTTTTAACTTCTGTTTCCTTGACAAAATGGATCACGTTTTCCAGATAACCCCTGGTGGAATTGCTGATGCCAAGGACTGAAGTTGCATGCTTATTGAGATTACAGTCGAATGTTGGTACAATGTGGTCTGTTTCTACTATGTTTAGTGTAAATGTAGTTAGAGACAGCAGGAGAGTATAGTTTTGTTTATAGAATTCCTGCTCCATATTACTGTTCTGTTTCCATTTCTCTCGCAGCAGATTAGATTAGATGAGTCTGAGTTTCTGTATTCAGGTACGGGTTTTATGTAAGTGACTCTCTTTCTATTCTAGCAATATATACCTGCAAAACTGGGTTTAACTGCTCTACTCCAGTTTCAGATTCTAAATATGACTTGAAAGCAATTGTATCAACTCTGCTACTCGTCTCTTTTTAATTCCTATGATTTTGTTAAATGCATGCTCGAAAAAATCGCATCATTAGTATGAGTTGTGGTTTGCACTTAAAATAATATGATCAAAAGCTTGTGATGTATCTCCAGTCCCATAAAATAAGTCCAAGGGACTCATTTTTGAACTAGGTAAATAGATGAAAACTTCATTAATTTCCCCAGTATAATCATGATAAATGACATTCTGCTAAACATTGAGATTAAACATCATCAATATCTGTAACCCTACATTAATTAGTTGCGGACCAATTCACAGCACTGTCGACCCTTGGAATTGTAGAATACTTTCTTGCTCTCAGCGCAACCTTGTATGTTGCCCGGAGACATTGACTTGGGTATCAACTCTTGGCATTGCCTTCATCTCATTCTGTGGATGCTCAAAACTCTGCAACCTCCCTCTTGAAGAAGCTACCGGAACAAAATAAATGAAGGAAGATGAGATTGTAGTTCATAGCATGAACCGAAATGTATGTTAGCCTTTTTCGACAGTCTCCACATCATCAGAAAGTACTAGAAGGCCATCTCCATCAGCTCCTCGATGATGGGTATGTTGTGACAAAAAATAATATTCTACGATACCAATTGTTACTCTCAGAATTGATATTTGTGAAACTTGACAATATGATGAGTATGTGCGAAAGAAACTATTGTAAAGCAAACTAGCAAACCTAGACAAAAGAGTAATAAGAAAAAACACGAGCATTTAACGTGGTTCAGTCCAAACTTGGTCTACATTCACGGAGAGAGAACTTGAGAGAGCTTTATTAATAACTTGGTACAAAGAGATCTAACTTTCCTCTTGATGCAACAAGAGTATTCACCTTACTCCTTAATTTAAACTTAAATTACAATTGTATTACTTTATCTCTATACACTTTCACCTCACTCCCTCTTTTTTTGGCTTCCTTCTGATCTCCTTGGTGTTCTCTATCTTTTTCTCCTTGAGATCAGTTTGATTGAGGTAATTGCAATGCTTAGTTACAATTTTTATTTATAAGATTTTACAATACAGCTCCTATTTACTATGAGATGATCTTGACTTTTGAATGGTTGAAGAATTTTGATCAATTCTTTCAGGAGTTGATCTCCTTGATCTAGAAGGACTTTAGACCCTTTAATCTTTAAAAACAAACCTTCATTGAATAGGAATTTAATCCATTTCATATCCTACAAGAATAAGAAAACTCGCAATCGCCTGAAAAGGAAACTGAAAATACACCTAGAGGGGGGCGAATAGGTGTACTAGCTAATCTAATGACAAATGATGAGGAATTAAAACTCAGTTGTAACACACTATGTGTAACCAAAGAGTATAGCCGAAATCCCAGTGAAGGGCTCTAGACTATCTCTTCGAGATTCCTCTAGATTAAGAGTTGATGTGCTATATGAAGCTCTTTTGATTCAACACAAGTATGGGCACACAAACAATACCAAGCATGTATGAGATATGAACAAAATAAAATAATGTAAGATATAAGAGAGATAGAGTTTAGAGATAGTGGATCAAATACAAACACCAAGATATATTTCGAGGTTCGAACCACTGCTCTACGTTCCCGCCTTCACGCAGAAGGATTTCCACTAGTTTACACAGGACCTCCCATAAAGGGAACCTCCACCGAAGAATTTACAATTGCAAACTTAGAGTATACAACTCCTCTTCCCAACACAATCACCTCTACACAAGAGGCAATGCATAAAGTCAAAACATGATCACCGCTATACAAGAGGGATAAGCACAAAGGCAAAACCGATTACCTCTACACAAGAGGGATAGACACAAAGCCAAAGCACAACCACAATCACTTCTATATAAGAGGGATAGGCATAAAGCCAAAACTCAACTACAATCACCTCTACACAAGAGGGATGAACACAAACCCAAATGTAAAGAAGAGATTACAAACTTGGTGATCACAATAGATCACAAGTAACTCTTGATGATCACAATAGACCACAAACAATATTTTTCTCACAAAAACAAGATCCTATATATAGGATAGAGATGATAGCTCAAGTATGAGAAAACAAGGTGTTTGGGAAATAAATCATAAAGAAAAATACTTGAAAAAAATACTAGATAGAGATAAAAATAAAGATCCAAAAACCAATTTCCCAAAGACTATTTTTTTATTTTTTCAACTCTTGAAAACAAAATTAAAAAAAATTTTTGATATAAAAACTCTTCAAAAACTTGCTGCTAAACACTTGAATAGATGAGAAAAAAGACTCTTGAAAATCTTATTGAAAACAGCCAAGAGAAGGCCTATTTATAGCCTCTCAAAAAACTAGTCGTTGGCAGCCAGAAAAGGTCAAGATTGCCCTTCTGGTCGACCGGTCGGTCGACCGGCTAACGGTTATATTTCTGACAGTTGGTGCTCTGGTCGACCGCTCGGTTGATCGGGCACAGCCTATCGGTTGACCGTGCGGTCGACGGCAGTACCCAAGAGTGGGGTACTTTCAGTCGGTCGACTGCCCGGTCGACCGTTCTTCTTGGCTGGCCTTGTGCACGTTTCTTGTGCACATCGGTCGACCGACCGGTCGACCGGCCAATGGTCTGGTCGACCGTCTGTTCTACCGCCAGCAGACTCTGGCAGCAATTATGGGACTTGAAACTTGATTTATTTAACACCTATAAAATCTCATAAATTCATATAAATTTCACAAAAATAAGTTCTTGTTAGATATATAAAGAACAAATATGTGTGACTAAAAATTAACACATATTGTAAACTATTTGAACTATTTTTGTGATATAGAAATTAAGATTTAACACAAAATTGGTATTTTCCAAAAACCAAACTTTGAAATAGAAATCTGATTTTTCGAAACTTGTATAAATACAAAAAAATGATATTTAAACTCTTTTGAAGATATTGTATATGGATAGAATCCAATACACATATAAAATATATATATCTATGTTTTTGACATGAAATCCAAAATATGTATAATTAACTATAAAACTCTAAACACATGAATAGGATCTTCAAAATAAGTTTTTTTAAATATATGAAGCACATATGTATATAGATGAAATCCAATATATATTAAATCATGTAAACTTTATTTTGATTGTGTCTATTCATGAAAATCATATATATGTATATTTGAAATTCAAAACCGGTTAAACTGAAAACCAAACATATCGAACTTGTGCGTGTGAACTTGAGCATATCAACACTAGTCTATCTTTACATAAGATCTAAATACAAACTAAAACTAAACACAAACTGAAGTTTTCTTGTAGAACTTTTTCTTCAAGTCGACTTGATCCAAATACGATTCAAAGAGCTTGACTCTAACCGAGTGCTAGATGCGATCTTGACGCGCGAGTTCTTAAATCTACACGTGCTAGCTTCAAAACTTGTTAGTTGAAGCTAAGCACCTACTAAGATCTTGATAGACAATCTGAAACTATATAAATATAAGATCATTAGTACTATAACTACATGAATTAATCATCGTCAAAACTAGAGTGATGGGCTGATGAGGACATCACGCAGTTCCCATTTATCTTTTCATGCCTTAGCTTATTTAGAGGATTTTGTATTTTGTTTCAGCTTTATTTGTAGTAGATGTTTTAGCTTTATTTGTATTCCTTTGTGGGCATTTAGTACCACATCGGTTATTTCCCTGTAGTCCTCTTTTGTAAAGCCTATATAAGGCCCCCTAAACTATTGTATGGGATAATTATTGAATGATTAAACTTTCCTCAAATTATCTGGCTTAATTCTTTAGTTTATTTGCTTTTGAGTTTTAGGGTGAGAAGCCCGTGTAAGGGGTGAAAACCCAGAATCTTATCCTGTCCTCAATTTAAATTTTGGTTACGATTTGAAGGTGATTGCGATCCAGGTTGGTATTACATCATTTTGGTATCAGAGCCCTAGTTTTCAATTCTCTTCAAATTTTTTTCCCCAAATTTTCTTCCGGTCTCCAAACCCTAGATCTACATCAGCTCCAGATTTAGATCCATTCAAAAAAAAAAGATTTCACTGTTAAAAAAAAAATACAGTGCAATTCCGGCGAAAATCCACCAAAAACCCAAATCCACACTGTTCAATCGTCTTCAACTTCGTTCATCTCCCTCCAAATTCTGCCGCCCCCGTCTTCCTTTCCCTCCGTCAACTTCACCTCATCTTACCACCACCACGCCGCCGCCATCACCTCCGTCAAACGACCCGTCGCCAGAACCTGTCGAAGCTTCACCGCCTTCAGCGAAGCCTCACCAGCACTTCCAGAAGCTCCACCGGCGTTTCCAGATCCACGTTGCCCTCCCCATAAGCTCGTCGGAGCTTCCAGAAGCTCGATTCTTCGTCAATAGAGTAGATCCATCCTGATCGGAGCTTTTTCACTCCTCGCCAGTGTCGCTAAGGTCCACCAACTCCACCATAGCCCTGTCGGATCTCTCCCAGCTTCGCCGGAGTCCAACGACGACATCTCCCCAGATTGACACCACCACGTCAGCCAGATCACCGCGCCATCACCATTGACGCCCTCCGCCGCCGCCGACAACCACGTCCTCCGGCGCCGAGGACAGCCACGTCCTCCGCCGCCATCAACGCCAGCTGAAAGAGAAATCTAGAGCTTCGTTAAGACTCAGCGACCTGATCTCCCCTTCTTCACCGCCGTTGCCTTCACCGCGCAGATCTGAGATCTCCACGCCCGTGGCGCTCTCCCTACCTTCTCTGCCCAAGTCTCCACCAATCTTCCCTGAGATTTCACGACGAAGTCAACCTCCGCCCAGCCCTACTCCCCGCCGATCGCTCCCTCATCTCAAATCGAACCCGATTGCGCCACCAACGAACAGCACCAGCACCGGCAACACCCCGGTCTCCCCCACCGCTATCCAACGCCCTCATCTTCGTCAACCGTCGATTGCGGGTGAGCCTCCGCCGCCGATCTCTGCAAGTCGACAACAAATCCGCCCCTACGAACAGATCTCAGTCTCCAATAGCGTTGACGTTGTCCACCGCCACCATCGCAGTCGTCGACCGTCAACGAACTCCACAAAATTCATCGCCGAAGATCTCCAATAATAGCAGCCAAGGCCATCGAGATCTCCTCCCTCAAATTTCTTCTCAGATCTCCACCGCCATCTGCCCTTTGTCGGCGACACAAGCTCCCTCGTCGACCTCTGCCGGGAGCTCACTATACCGTCGTCGTCATCCAAGGGTTCGCCGTCGTCGTCCTTAACTCTTGTGTCGTCTGATCTGCCGTCGTCGCCCTCAGCTCTCACTGCCACCGTCGTCAGCCTCTCATGCCTCGATCAGAGTTCCACATCTTCCTCCGCCGCCGACATCACCAACGGAGAGAGCCCCTCCACGATTGGAGCAGTTCGCCGCCTTATTCATCTCCGAAGCCTCGTCGTGCCATCGCTAGAGAGCTTCGCCTGCCATCTCCCCCAACCAGGCCCGCCGCCTTCATCCCAATTCTCTGCCCTAGCTACAGGAGTGAAGGAGACGAAGTGAGATTGGGGTATTGATTTCGGGTAATTTTGTAGGGAGTTAAGTGACTGGGTCGGATCCGCCTAAGGTAACAGAAAACGACCCGAGCCCAATTGTTACCCGGTTACATTTGAAGCGAACCGGGTCCGTTTAGACCGGGTCTGGTCCAATCTGAACCCAGTGAAATCACCTAGAGGGGGGGTGAATAGGTGATAATGCTAATCAATGTACAATTAAAAATTTATGATGCAACAATCACCCAAAACAAGACTAGAAGCCGAATACCCTGTGAAGGGCTCTGAATTCCTTCCTCGTGATTCCTCTAGATAAGAGTTTGAGGTGCGTATTGCAATCTTGTTGTATGAGTATATGATTGACAAAATGAATATGCAACAAGTGAATAAAGCAATGAATATATATAGAGCAAGGAATTGAAGTAAGTAATTAAAGCAAGAATATAGTGCAAGAGATAAGAGCAAGTAAACCAAACGCAAACACCGAGAATTTTCCGAGGTTCGAGCACCCAGCTCTACGTCCCCGCCTTCACCCAGAAGGATTTCTAACCACTATAGCTTCACAAAGAGTTACAATCACACTGGAGTACCAAACTCCACAATCTCGAATACAAGTATTTCTTAGTGATCAAAAGACCACAAACTTTCTTTTGCAAAAGCCTCTTTCCCTTACAAGATCTCTGTAGAACAATGGTTAGAATTGAAGCTCAAATATTGTAAGTGGAAAAAGAAAAAGAACTTGAGAGAGTTTTGAAACTAAAACTTCAGAAATGAGAGATTCTTCAGCACAAAAACCAAGGACCAAACTCTTTTGAAAGCCTTTGAAAACTTTGAATATTTTGCCAATGCTTGTTGTAAATTCCACAACCCTAATCACCCCTATTTATAGCTTAGAGCTAGGGATTAAAGGGTAAACTCATATAATAGTAATTAGGAAGTATTTGACTTATAAAATATCCTTTAAATTCGTTTAGAGACAGAAAAGACAAATTTAAAACGTGTTTTTAAAAAATAGCCGTTATGGCTGAAAACACACTCTCGGTCGACCGGCCGGTCGACCGGGTTTCAAATAAAAAGAGCTGTTGCGGCCCACGGTCGACCGCAACAAGCAAAGAGTAGCTGTCTTGCAGTCGGCCGAAGGTCGGTCGACCGCAATTGGGTCCAGTCGACCGCTCGGTCGACGGGAAATGTGCACACATGCACGCACCCAACGGTCAGATTCTCGGTCGACCGATCTGACCTGACATAGAGTCGGTCGACCGGTTGGTCGACCGGCTCAGGTCAAAAGTTAAATTTTTGAAAGGATTTTGAAGAGTTTGGGATAGTTTTAAAAATAGTTTTTGTCATAACTAGGTATAATACATAAAATAGAGTTTGTAAGTAATAAACTTTATTTAAAAATATTTTTTATAAATTTATAGAAGAAATTTTTGGAAAAACCAAGTGCGCAAAAACGTGTGTGTAGAAATATTGAGCTTCAACCTATCCATTACTCTTTAACAAAACTATAAAACTAAAAACAAGACTAATAAAGTCTCTTGAGCCAAACTGAAGTCTTGAGTTATCCAATGCCATGCTGGACCTTCTCTTCTATGATCATTCCTTCTAGTACATTTTGCCTTATTTGCTTCATGAACCAAGAAAGTCTTGCAAAAGCTAAACAATGACCTTCAAAATAGTACTAACCTGAAACTCATCTTAAACAAACTTATTAGTACCAATATAGCTCTTAAGTGTTTTGTTATCATCAAAACTCTATACAAATGGAGAGTGTAACCTCTTGGGCTAACAATCTCCACCTTTTTGATGATGACAAAACAAATAGGCTATATAAACAAGATAAAAGAGAGGTGAAAACTCCCCCTCAAAGTATGCTATATTAAACAAGTAAAAGCAATTTGAATTGCAATCAAAAACCATGAGACTAAGAATCATGAGTCATAAAACACACACTTGAAAACACAAAACCATATAAACATAGAACTCAGATACAAGAAATCATAAAAACACACTTGACAAAAACTAAAACCATACTCATACTATACTTCTCCCCCTTTTTGTCATACATCAAAAAGGGATAAAGAAACAAGAAAAACAAGTTTATTCAATAACACAAACATTAAGTTCACCACATATAAAGGAAAATCTATCAAAATCAAGTGGTTTAGTGAAAATATCGGCAAGTTGCAAATCCGAAGAAACATAATCAATATCTATATCACCTTTCTCAAAATGATCTCTAAGAAAGTGATATCTAATCTCAATGTGTTTGGTCTTACTATGTTGATTTGCATTCTTAGTCATATGAATAGTACTAGTATTATCACAAAATATTTTTATATGGTCATAATGCAAATCATAATCAAGGAGAGTATGTTTCATCCAAAGGACTTGTGCACAACAAGCCCCCGCCGCAACATACTCCTGTTGACCCAAGGTTACAATCACCCGTGTTTAGTGTGTTTTGATGATTACAAAACATATTAGTTATTTGTACTAATAATACTTGTTGTTTGAGTGTGTTTCAGGGTTCTAATGAAACTAGAAGGTTTCTTTCCTAAAGGAAGGTGTTTTGACTCAAGTCACCTCAATTCGGGCTCAAGAATCAAGTTTTCAAGATCATATGGAGAAGCCCACTTGAAGAACTTGTAGTCCTTAGAACCAATGTAAGAAATAGTTTGTTAAAGTTTGAGTTTGGAAAATTGGCTCTAGGATACACACACACATTTTTGTATACAAGTTTTCATGTTTAAAACTTTGTGTTTCTAAGTTTCATGCTTCAACAAATATACATGACTCCAAGTTTTACAAAGACAAATATCATATTTAGATCATGTATACTCTTTCTATAATGATACTTAGTTATCTTTACTTCAAAATATTTTTACAACAAAAAAATTTCAAGTTCTGTCTTGCTGCTGTTTTTCTGTTTCAGGCTAGACCGGCCGACCGGCCCGGTCGACCGGCACCTGCACAGGACATGCACGCTTGTGCATGTCTGTCGGCCGACCGCCCGGGTCGACCGACTGTCTGCAGGTTTGCTCTCGGGTTTTCTGGGTCGACCGCCCGGTCGACCGCCTTCAGGAAACCTTGTTTCTGTTTTGAGGACGGTCGACCCGAGCCCAACGGTTACTGCCAGCAGGGCGGACGGCTGACCGGACGGGTCGACCGCCAAGCCTGCAGAGCCCCAACGGCTCTTTCCTCTTTTGTGTATTTCTGAAATCTGTTTTTGTAATCTGTTTTGGCAGACTTTTTCTGAGTTGTTGGAGATCTTTTTCAGATCAAATAAGCTTAAAATAAATTGTTTTTAACCCTTTCCTCTCCTTATAAATAGAGGAGATAGGTCTCTTGCATTTCTCACCAAGAAAAATCCCTAAGTTTTCATAGTTTTCAAAAGAGAAGAAAAGTTTTTAAGTTCTCCATTTTCTCATTCTTTCTTGAGTTTGTTTTCAGTTGTGTTCTCTAGCAAAAATCATTCTACAACTGAGTTTTCTCACTACACTTCTTAGAGCCAAAATTCCCTACTCAATCTATAAGGAAGTTGTCAAAGAGTGAGAGTTTGTAAGAAGTTTAGTGATCTTGTTGTGATCACTTTGGTTACTTGTGTTCATCTTGTTCTTGTGGAGACACCTCTTCGGTTGAGGTTATTGTAAGTGGTGGAGCTCGGTGCTCGGGTCTTTGGTAGACCGTTGTAAGCGTCCTCGGTGGATAGTGGAAACCCTTCACGGAGGTGAAGGCGGGGAGTAGAGCGGTGGCTCGAACCTCGAAATGAACATCTTGTGTTTGCGATTGCTTTGTGTCCATTTGCTTTAAATTTCTCTTGCACTCTATTGCTTTCAAATTACTTGCTTGAGATCTTGTTTTCATTCCTTGTGATATATTGTGTGCATTTCATCATTGCATATTATTCATTCCTTGTTCGATCAATTCTCATACAACAAGGTTGCATTGCGCACCTCTAACCCATTCAAGGGGAATCAGGAGGAAGGAGTTCAGAACCCTTCACGGGGTATTCGGCTCTTAGTCTTGTTTTGAGAGATCGTTGCATCATTCATCCATCTTAGTTTTAAAAAGATTGTTAGATTAGCAATTACACCTATTCACCCCCCCTCTAGGTGTTTTTCAATTGGTATCAGAGCTTGGTCTCTAGGCTCTTGGCTTAACAACCTTAGAGAGATCCTATATTTGCTAATCACCTCATTCATTTTTCATTCACTATCACTTAGTAAAAATGGCCGATGGAATTAAGACCCCCCAAAATTTGATGGACTTAACTTTCCCATATAGAAAGTTAAGATGACCGTTTTCTTGCAATCTCTAGGAAGTCGAGTTGCAAAGGCCGTGACCAAACCCTTTAGTGCACCCCCGGTGATGAATCCACTTGGTCCGAAATAGAGACTAAAGAATTTGATGCCAATGCTAGGGCTCATTATGCACTCCTTCAAGCCCTTAATGATGATGATATAGCTAGAGTTATTCATTGCAAGTCCGCATATGAAATTTGGACACATTTGCTAGTTACACATGAGGGGACTTCACAAGTGAAGAGGGCTAAAATAGACTTCTTCGGTCCCAATATGAGAATTTTTGCATGCAAGAAAATGAAACCATAGATGATATGGTTAAAAGATTTATAAAGATCACTAATGGACTTTCTTCTCTAGGTGATTCTATCGACAACGATCAAAGAGTTAGAAAGATCATCCGGGCTCTTCCTCCTTCATGGGAAGTGAAAGCAACCACCTTGAAGGAACTCAATGACAAGGAGGAGATGGAGCTAATTGGTCTCATTGGGAACCTCAAAACCCATGAGATGGAGAGAAAAGCTAGGGAGGACATGGCTCCTTCCAAGAAGAAAACAATAGCCTTCAAGTGTCAATCCACACACTCCGATGAAGACAATGAAGAAGAAGATGACGAGGAGCTCTCACTTCTTGTAAAGAATGTTCGGAGGATGTACAACAAAGCTAAATTCCAAGGAAGAAGAAGATGGCAAGAAGAGAGGAAAATAGTTTGCTTTAATTGCAAAAGACCGGGACACATTGTTGCGGAATGCCCGGATAAAGTAAAGCCCTCCACTTCAAAGAAGCCTTACAAGAAGAAAGCATTGAAGGCTACATGGGATTCTGAGAGCGAATCCGAGGAGGAAATTGACACCGCCAACATGTGCTTCATGGCTAATGAAAGCACAAGTAAGGTAACCCCCTCCACTTCTTTTGATGATGATCTTTCCATGGATGAAATAGGAGAAGCATTTGTAGAATTATCACATAACTATGATTTTCTAAAGAAAAAGTATTTAAAAATGAAAAAGGAAAATAAGTCTCTTAATCATCAAGTTTTTACTCTTTCCAAAGAAAAAAATGAATTACTTTCCACTCTTGTTTTCACCCAAAAAGATTTTGACAATTATAAAATTTCTTGTAAAGGCAAGTTTTCACAAGTTAATGATAATGAGATCACCATGCTTAAAGAGAAAATTGATTCTTTAGGAGTAGTTTTGAAAAAATGTGAATTTGATAAAAATAGACTTGAGGCTATGTTTCCTACGAAACAAGCCCTTAAGAAACAATCTCATGTTCATGCTCATGTTCATACCTCACAACCTCTACATCATGCCAAACCCCACAAACATGCTCACACTTCACACACACATCATGCATTCATGTATGGTAAAGTGTTTTCATGTTCATATTGCGGCCGTAAAGGTCACTTAGTTAAGTTTCGTTATGATAGACTAAATGCATCTCGTCATAATGTTTGGGTTCGAAATACTAACTTTCAAGGACCCAAGAGAATTTGGGTACCAAAGTCAACAATTTTGTAAATGATGTAGGTACCTTCCAAGGCTCAAAGACGTAGAGGGTTGGGGTATCTTGATAGTGGTTGCTCAAGGCACATGACTTGGGACATCAACAACTTTGCAACCCTATCAAGATACCATGAAGGTGGCACCGTCACCTTCGGAGATGACGCCAAGGGTAAAATCATCGGTATCGGTAATGTCAAACTTGGTACATCTCCTTTAATTGAAAATGTAGTTTTAGTTGATGGCCTCAAGCATAATCTCTTGAGTGTTAGTCAACTTTGTGACAAAGGTTTTGATGTTGTTTTTGATAATGTAGTTTGTAAAGTTTTGGTAGAATATCTAATACTTGTGTATTTTCCAGTTTTCGTGAAAACAATGTTTATTGATTGATATGTCAAATATGTCTTGTAATATTACTTGTTTAAAAGCCCTCGATGATGACTCTTGGTTGTGGCATAGAAGATTAGGTCACATTTCTTTTGACCATATATCTAGGTTAAACACAAAGGAAATGGTGAAAAGTATTCCTTGCTTGAATTTTGAAAAGGACCGGGTTTGTGACGCATGTCAATTTGGGAAACAAACCAAGTCTTCTTTCAAGTCAATCAAGGATATCATGACATCACGTCCCTTGGAGTTGATCCATATGGATTTATTTGGTCCTACTCAAACCAAAAGTCTAAGTGGGAATCGTTTTGCATTTATTTTGGTTGATGACTTTTCACGTTTTACTTGGGTTTTCTTTTTGGAACACAAAAATCAAGCCTTTTCACATTTTCAAGCCTTTAAGAAAAGAGTTGAAAAGGAAAAAGATTCTTCAATTTTAAGAATAAGAAGTGATAGAGGAGGTGAGTTCATTAACCTATCCTTTACCACTTTTTGTGAAGAACATGGAATTAAGTATGAACTTTCTTGTCCTAGAACTCCACAACAAAATGGAGTAGTTGAACGGAAAAATTGAACTTTACAAGAGATGGCTAGGACAATGCTAAGTGAATATGGTCTACCACATTATTTGTGGGCCGAGGCCGTTAATACATCATGCTATATATCAAATCGTGTTTTCTTGTGTAAAAATACTTCAAAAACTTCTTTTGAAATGTACTTTTCTAGAAAACCAAATGTTTCATATTTCAAGGTTTTTGGATGCAAATGTTTTGTTTTAAATACGAAAGATAATTTAGGAAAATTTGATGCTAGATCTTATGAGACTATTTTTGTTGGTTATTCTAACACTAGCAAGGCTAATAGAATCTTCAATAGATCATCTTTGACTATTGAGGAATCTATACATGTTAAGTTTGAAGAATCTAACTTGTTTGTTAAGAATGTTGTAGAAATAGATGCATTGGATGAAGGCTTGAAGAAAGTGACCTTGGAGGATACACCTACTATGGGAGACAAGCCAAAGGATGATGAAGGAAGTAAAGCTAAAGTAGAAGAGGCTCAAGGAAATAAAAATCAAACAAATGAAGTGGATCCTACTCAACAACCTCCAAAGGATTGGAGATACAATCCTCATCATCCCAAGGACCTCGTCATAGGTGAAGTATCTAAAGGGGTAACCACTCGCTCTAAACTTCATGATTTTTGTGGACATTATGCATTTATTTCTCATGTTGAACCCAAGAACGTCCTCGAAGCCGAGGCCGATTCATATTGGTTGCTAGCCATGTAAGAGGAACTCAATCAATTTGAGCGCAACCAAGTTTGGCACCTTATTCCTAGGCCCCACGATAGACCAACAATTGGTACTAAGTGGATCTTTAAGAACAAGTTGGATGAATCGGGTAACGTTGTTAGGAATAAAGCTAGGTTAGTTACCCAAGGTTACACTCAAATCGAAGGAATTGATTTTGAAGAAACCTTTGCACCCGTAGCACGGCTTGAAGCCATACGGATGACACTAGCATTTGCCTCATATAAAGATTTTAAATTATTTCAAATGGATGTTAAAAGTGCTTTTCTAAATGGTTTTATTGAAGAGGAGGTGTATGTTGAACAATCCCCCGGGTTTGTTGATCCTACACATCCGAATTTTGTGTTTAATTAGATAAAGCTCTTTATAGTTTAAAACAAGCTCCTAGGGCTTGGTATGAAAGACTTTCTTCATTTTTAATTTCAAATGATTTTAAGAAAGGAAAAATTGACACAACTTTGTTTACAAAACATGTAGAAAATGATATTCTTATTGTGCAAATTTATATAGATGATATTATTTTTGGTTCTACTAATGAATCTCTTTACCAAGCTTTTGAATCATGCATGAAGGAAGAATTTGAAATGTCTATGATGGGGGAACTCAACTATTTCCTTGGACTCCAAATCAAGCAAAGGAAGGATGAGATCTTCATCAATCAAGCCAAGTACACAAAGGAACTAATCAAAAGGTTCGGGCTTGAAGGATCTAAAGTGAGTAAAACTCCCATGGCAACAACTACAAAGCTTGATAAGGATGAACAAGGTAAAAGTGTAGACATTAAACTTTATCGTAGTATGATTGGTAGTTTATTGTATTTGACGGCTAGTAGGCCGGATATTATGTTTTGTGTAAGTCTTTGTGCTCGTTTTCAATCATGTCCTAAGGAGTCTCATTTAGTAGCGGTAAAACGCATTATTAAATACCTTAAGGGCACAATTGAAATGGGTTTGTGGTATCCGAAAATCGGACTATTTGAAATGAAGAGTTTTTCGGATGCCGACTATGCGGGTTGTAGGGTAGATAGGAAGAGCACAAGTGGAACATGTCAATTCCTTGGTAATTGTCTTGTATCTTGGTCTTCCAAAAAGCAAAATTCGGTAGCCCTTTCTGAAAAGTCACCTAGAGGGGGGGTGAATAGGTGATAATGCTAATCAAAGGGCAATTTAAAAATTTAAAGCTACAACAATCACCAAACAAGAATTACAAGATGAATGCAAGCAATTAAGTATGACAATGAATATGATGAGCAATTAATAAGTGCAAGCAAAGTAGAGTAAGGAGTGTAAGAACAAGAAAAGTAAACCAATCGCAAACACAAGGATATGTTATCGAGGTTCGAGCACCCAGCTCTACTCCCCGCCTTCCCCAGAAGGATTCCGACCACTTCCACTATCACAAAGATCTCAAATACAATGGAGTACCCAACTCCTACAATCTCAAGTACAAGTAATTTCCTTGGTAGTCAAAAGACCACAAACTCTCTCTTTCAAATATCTCTTCACTTACAAAGGTCCTTAGAGAATATTGAGTAGGAATGAAGCTCTTGTTGTAAGTGAAGAAAGAAAATAAATCAGAGAGTATTTGAAAACCCTTCAGAAAATCAGTGAGAAATTCAGCACAAAACCAAGAAACAAGTCTCTTTTGAAAGCCTTAAACTTTTGAATTTTCTAGCAAATAATTGTTGTAACAAATCTCTCCCCAAACACCCTATTTATAGGAGAGGGCTAGGGTTTAGGGATAAAACATAATTACTGATGTTTAGGAGGTAATTAGATCAAAATATATCCTTAAACGAATTTTTAAACACAAAAGACAAAAATAAACAGCTCACTTAAAATCTGCCCGTTACTGTTCAACGGACACATCGGTCGACTGGGCCGGTCGACCAGTAGTTCAAAAATTCGACCGTTATAGGCTAGCGGTCGACCGACCCGGTCGACTGAGAAAACCTGTGAGCAAAAACAATATCTCGGTCGACCGTCCCGGTCGACTGGCAGACATGCACACTGATACGTGCATCTGTCAGAACTGCGGTCGACTGGTCCGGTCGACCGGACCAAACTGACACAGACTCGGTCGACTGTCCCGGTCGACCGGATCAGGTCAAAACTCATTTTTGGAAAAGAAAAAAAAGAGGATTTTGATTTTAACAAAAATACTTTTGAACAGGGAATAGTATAAAATATAAAGATGTATCTGTAGGCAAAAACTTGTAGGCAAAATATTTTTGTATAATTTATAAGAAATTATTTTGGAATGAGCATGTGCGCAAAAAACGTGTGTGATAGAGCTTCAAACCTATCCACTATTCTTTAACATACTATAAACTGAAAAATAAATTACATGAAGACTTCTTGAGCTATCTTCAAGTCTTTGAGCCATCCAATGCCTTACTAGTGCCTTCTCTTCTATGATCCTTCCTTGATGTGCAATTTGCCTTCCTTACTTTGTGGAACTTAGAAGTTCTTGCAATAGCTAAGCGAATGGTCTCTAAACATGGTACAAAACTGAAACTCATCTTAACAAACTTGTTAGTACCAAATAGCTCATATTTGGTTTGTCATCATCAAAACCAAAAGACAAATGGAGAGTGTAACCTCTTGGGCCAACAATCTCCCCCTTTTGATGATGACAAAACAAATAGGCTATAAACAAAAATATAGGGGAGGAGAAAACTCCCCCTCAAATTATGCTATATAAAAAGACACTTAAGCTTAAAACACAAGAATTCATTTGAAAACAAAAGATTTATGCACTTGATACCAATAGAAAGAAATTGAGACAAAACACAAGAATTCTCAAAATACATGAATTCAAAAAACTCATACATACATAAACATAAAACTCATAAAACAAATCTTTAAAATTAAAGCATATAAATTCATATGGAACCAAGACCAAATGAACTTATTTTTGTCATGTAAACTTATTCTCCCCCTTTTTGTCATACATCAAAAGGGTTATGAAAAACATGTCTATTCAATAATACAAACATTAAGTTCTCCACAAATAAACGAAAATCTAGTAAAATCAAGAGGTTTAGTGAAAATATCGGCTAGTTGTAAATCCGTGGAAACTTAATCAATATCTATGTCACCTTTCTCAAATGATCTCTAAGAAAGTGATATCTAATTTCAATGTGCTTGGTCTTACTATGTTGATTTGCATTTTTGGTCATGTGTATAGTACTAGTATTATCACAAAATATTTTTATATGAACAAAGTGCAAATCAAAATCAAGGAGAGTATGTTTCATCCAAAGGACTTGTGCACAACAAGCCCCCGCGGCAACATACTCCGCCTCGGCGGTTGAGAGAGCAACGGAATTTTGTTTCCTAGAGGACCATGAACAAGACAATACTAAGAAATTGACATGTCCCACTAGTACTCTTTCTATCTACTCTACAACCCGCATAGTCGGCATCCGAATAGCTAGTCATTGAAAAATCTCTAGTTTTCGGATACCAAAGACCCATTCCAATAGTGCCCTTAATATAACGAATAATGCGTTTTACCGCAATAAGATGAGACTCTTTAGGACACGATTGAAATCTAGCACAAAGACACACACTAAACATGATATCCGGCCTACTTGCCGTCAAATATAAAAGACTTCCTATCATGCTTCTATATAATTTAATATCAACATTTTTACCTTGTTCGTCCTTATCAAGCTTGGTTGTAGTTGCCATTGGAGTGTTGCAAGCCTTTGATCCTTCAAGCCCAAACTTCTTTACTAGCTCCTTTGCGTACTTGGCTTGGTTAATGAAGGTTCCGTCTTGCAATTGCTTGATTTGGAGTCCAAGGAAGAAATTGAGCTCACCCATTGAAGACATTTCAAATTCAAGTTGCATGACCTTCTCAAAATCCTTGCATAAAAGCTCATTAGTAGATCCAAAAATTATATCATCAACATAAATTTGCACAATTAAAATATCATTATCAACATGCTTAGTAAAAAGAGTTGTGTTTACTTTGCCTTTAATAAAATCATTTGAAATGAGAAAACTAGAAAGCCTTTCATACCAAGCTCTTGGAGCTTGTTTCAATCCATACAAAGCTTTATCAAGTTTAAAAAACAAAATCGGGATGAACATGATCAACAAAACCGGGAGGTTGAGAAACATAAACTTCTTCATTAATAAAACCATTCAAAAATGCACTTTTCACATCCATTTGAAAAAGTTTAAAATTTTTAAAACATGCAAAAGCTAGTGTCATCCGTATGGCTTCAAGCCGTGCTACGGGTGCAAAGGTCTCCTCAAAGTCAATTCCCTCAACTTGAGTGTAACCTTGGGCCACTAACCTAGCTTTATTCCTAATGACATTTCCGGACTCATCCATCTTGTTTCTAAAGATCCACTTAGTACCAATTATTGGTCTATCGTGGGCTTAGGAACAAGGTGCCAAACTTGGTTGCGCTCAAATTAATTGAGTTCCTCTTGCATGGCAAGCAACCAATATGGGTCCGTCTCGGCTTCGAGAATGCCTTTTGGTTCAAAATGAGAAATGAAAGCAAAGTTACCACATAGGTCATGGAGTTTGGAGCGCGTTGTGACTCCTTTAGATGCATCACCCAAGATGAGCTCCTTAGGATGATTTGTAGCGTATCTCCAAGCTTTAGGAAGCGGTTGAGTGCTTTCCTCCTTATCCTCTTGAACTTCACCTATAGGATCTAGCTTTTCTTCTTGAGCGGGTGAGTCCTTCAAGGATAGTCTCTCCATGTCTTCACCTAATGGTTCAATCTCTACAACATTCTCAACAACCACATTAGATTCTTCAAACTTAACATGCATGGATTCTTCAATGGTTTGAGAAGATCTAATGAAAACTCTATATGCTTTGCTAGAAGAGGAATATCCAACAAAGATAGCCTCATAAGCCTTAGCATCAAATTTACCCAAATTATCCTTAGTATTCAAAACAAAACACTTGCATCCAAAAACTTTAAAATATGCAACATTTGGTTTTCTAGAATGATACATTTCAAAAGAAGTTTTTGAAGAATTTTTGCATAAATAAATACGATTCGATATATAGCATGCGGTGTTTACGGCCTCGGCCCATAAATATTGAGGGAGGTCATATTCACTTATCATTGTCCTAACCATCTCTTGAAGTGTTCTATTTTTCCTTTCTACTACTCCATTTGTTGTGGAGTTCTAGGACAAGACATTTCATGCTTAATTCCCTTTTCATCACAATAAGTCATGAAGAGTTGGTTAACAAACTCACCACCTCTATCACTCCTTATTCTCAAAATCGGAAAAACCCTTTTCTTTTTCAACTCTTTTTCGAAAAATCTTAAAATGAGAAAAGTTTGATCTTTATGTTGCAAAAAGAAAACCCAAGTAAAACGGGAGAAATCATCAACCAAAACAAATGCAAATCTACTTCCATTTAAACTCTTAGTTTTAGTTGGTCCAAAAAGATCCATATGAATTAATTCTAAAGGCCTAGTTGACATGATATCCTTGATTGGTTTAAAGGAAGACTTGGTTTGTTTCCCAAGTTGGCACGCACCACAAATGCGGTCTTTCTCAAAATTCAAGCAAGGTATACCCTTCACCAATTCCTTTGAATTAATCCTAGAAATATGGTCAAAAGATGCATGTCCTAATCTTCTATGCCAAAGCCAAGAATTTTTATCAAAAGCATTCAAGCATTTAGTAGAACAATCTAAATTAAGCATGTCAATAATATAAACATTATTATCACGAAAACCGGTAAGAATACAATCATTAGATTTAACATCAAAAATCTTACAAGAAGTATCATCAAAAATAACTTTAAGTCCACGATCACAAAGTTGACTAATGCTAAACAAATTATGTTTAAACCATCTACTAAAACAACATTCTCAATAATAGGAGATGCACCAATTTGAATGTTACCTATACCGATGATAGTTCCTTTGGAGTCATCCCCGAAGGTGACGGTGCCACCTTCCATGTACCTTGATAGGGTTGTGAAGTTATTGATGTCCCATGTCATGTGTCTTGAACAACCACTATCAAGGTACCACCGCTCCCTACGTCTTGGAGCCTTGGGTGTACCTACATCAAATAATTTAGGACTTGATTTTGGTACCCACATTTTCTTGGGTCTTAGAGAGTTAGTTTCATTGACCCAAACAAGATTATTGGTTCTATTTACTTGGTCATAGCAAAATTTAGCCAAATGTCCATTCTTACCACAATAAGTACATCTATACACTCTACATATTTAAAAGTATAGTGAGTGTGTGATTTGTGAGCATGAGAATTTGAGCATGAAAAGATTTAGCATGAGGAGTGTTATTTGTAGTGTGAGCATGGGGAGTCTTAGCATGTGAAGTGTGCTTTTTAGAAAACATGTCCTCAAGTTTCTTAGTGTTTAAAAGCACAATCCTTTAAAACTTTTTCAAAATCATTTATTTTAGATTTAAAAGAAGAAATTTCTTTTATATCAATAATAGGAGATTTTGCCTTACAAGAACTCTTGTAGGCACAAATTCTTTTTGCATGGAAATGAAATTAGAAGAAACATCATCTTTTCTTTAGAAACAATGGCAAGTTGATTCTTAAGAAAAGTAACTTCTTTTTGTAATTTTATGCATTCAAGTTTCTTGTTATCATAAGTTTCAGAAAGTTCTACAAAAGCATGCACTAGAACTTCCTTACTTACATCATCATCTTCATCATCAAGGGATTGAGGGGTTACTTGGGTGTGTTTGCCATGAAACACATATTAGCTTGATCCACCTCCTCTTCGGACTCGCTTTCCGAATCCCACGTAGCTTTGTAAGCTTTCTTTTCCTCCGGCTTCTTTGGCTTGAAGGAGGAAGTCATCTTCTTCTTGAACTCCGGACAATCCGCCATGATATGTCCGGGTTTGCGGCAATTGTAGCATATGATCTTCCGCTCCTCTTTGCCTTCAAATTTTCTCCGGAAGTTGAGCTTGTTCTTCCGGTACATCCTCTTGACGTTGCGAACAAGTAGAGTAAGCTCCTCATCTTCTTCTTCGTCATCTTCATCGTCATCATTGGTGGATGAAGTCTTGAAGGCTATGGATTTCTTTTGAAGTAGTGGCCTCTTCTCTTGCCTTCTTCTCCATCTCATGGGTCTTAGGTTCCCAATGAGACTAATGAGGTCCATCTCGTCCTTGTCGTTCAACTCCTTCAAGGTGGTGGCCTTGATCTCCCATGATGAAGGAAGAGCCCGAGTACTTTCCGCACCTTTTGATCGTGGAGATGTCATCACCCAAGGAAGAAAGACCATTAGTGATTTTAGTAAACCTGTAGCCATACTGTCAATAGACTCATCATCAAGCATTTTAAATGACTCATATTGGGACCTCAAGAGATCTATCTTAGCTCTCTTGACTTGTGAAGTCCCCTCGTGTGTGACCAATAAGTGTTGCCAAATCTCATAGGCGGATTGGCAATGAATTACCCGTGTAAGGTCATCCTCATTCAAGGCGGTTAATAGGAAGTTTTGGGCCTTGGAGTTAGCCTCATATAGTTTAAAGTCAAGGTCGGTCCAAGTGCTCTCATCACCATCGGGTGCTTCATAGGGTTTGGTCAAGGACTGGCTACTAAGCTACCCAAAGATTGCAAAAATATAGTCATCCTAACCTTCCAAATTGGGAAATTGAGTCCATCAAATTTAGGTGGGGATTTAATGTTGTCGGCCATGTTTACTAGTGATGAATGAATGAAATGAAAATGTTGATTAGCAAGTTTTAAGGATCTCTCTATGGATGTTAAGCCAAACCTAGAGTCCAAGCTCTGATACCAATTGAAAAGTCACCTAGAGGGGGGTGAATAGGTGATAATGCTAATCAAAGGGCAATTTAAAAATTTAAAGGTACAACAATCACCAAACAAGAATTACAAGATGAATGCAAGCAATTAAGTATGACAATGAATATGATGAGCAATTAATAAGTGCAAGCAAAGTAGAGTAAGGAGTGTAAGAACAAGAAAAGTAAACCAATCGCAAACACAAGGATATGTTATCGAGGTTCGAGCACCCAGCTCTACTCCCCGCCTTCCCCAGAAGGATTCCGACCACTTCCACTATCACAAAGATCTCAAATACAATGGAGTACCTAACTCCTACAATCTCAAGTACAAGTAATTTCCTTGGTAGTCAAAAGACCACAAACTCTCTCTTTCAAATATCTCTTCCCTTACAAAGGTCCTTAGAGAATATTGAGTAGGAATGAAGCTCTTGTTGTAAGTGAAGAAAGAAAATTAAATCAGAGAGTATTTGAAAACCCTTCAGAAAATCAGTGAGAAATTCAGCACAAAAACCAAGAAACAAGTCTCTTTTGAAAGCTTTAAACTTTGAATTTCTAGCAAATAATTGTTGTAACAAATCTCTCCCCAAACACCCCTATTTATAGGAGAGGGTTAGGGTTTAGGGATAAACATAATTACTGATGTTTAGGAGGTAATTAGATCAAAATATATCCTTAAACGAATTTTTAAACACAAAAGACAAAAATAAACAGCTCACTTAAAATCTGCCCGTTACTGTTCAACGGACACATCGGTCGACTGGGCCGGTCGACCGGTAGTTCAAAAATTCGACCGTTATAGGCTAGCGGTCGACCGACCTGGTCGACTGAGAAAACCTGTGAGCAAAAACAATATCTCGGTCGACCGCCCCGGTCGACTGGCAGACATGCACACTGATACGTGCATCTGCCAGAACTGCGGTCGACTGGTCCGGTCGACCGGACCAGACTGACACAGACTCGGTCGACTGTCCCGGTCGACCGGATCAGGTCAAAACTCATTTTTGGAAAAGAAAATAAAGAGGATTTTGATTTTAACAAAAATACTTTTGAACAGGGAATAGTATAAAATATAAAGATGTATCTGTAGGCAAAAACTTGTAGGCAAAATATTTTTATATAATTTATAAGAAATTATTTTGGAATGAGCATGTGCGCAAAATGTGTGATAGAGCTTCAAACCTATCCACTATTCTTTAACATACTATAAACTGAAAAACAAATTACATGAAGACTTCTTGAGCTATCTTCAAGTCTTTGAGCCATCCAATGCCTTGCTAGTGCCTTCTCTTCTATGATCCTTCCTTGATGTGCAATTTGCCTTCCTTGCTTTGTGGAACTTAGAAGTTCTTGCAATAGCTAAGCGAATGGTCTCTAAACATGGTACAAAACCTGAAACTCATCTTAACAAACTTGTTAGTACCAAATAGCTCATATTTGGTTTGTCATCATCAAAACCAAAAGACAAATGGAGAGTGTAACCTCTTGGGCCAACACTTTCAACCGCCGAGGCGGAGTATGTTGCAGCTGAGCTTGTTGTGCACAAGTTCTTTGGATGAAACATACTCTCCTTGACTATGATTTGCATTTTGATCATATTAAAATATTTTGTGATAATACTAGTACAATTCATATGACAAAGAATGCAAATCAACATAGTAAAAACTAAGCACATTGACATTAGATATCACTTTCTTAGAGATCATTATGAGAAATGTGATATTGATATTGATTATGTTTCTACCGATTTTCAACTTGCCGATATTTTTACTAAACCATTAGATTATGCTAGATTCTCTTTATTTGTGGTGAGTTGAATGTTTGCATTATGGATTCTTAAAGATAAATTCTTTTGTTTTGTTGTTTTGTTTAACCCTTTTTGATGTATGACAAAAAGGGGGAGAAAAAAATAAGTGTGCTATTAAAAAAGAATAAGTTTGTTGTTTATTGTTTATTTAAGCTTTTCAAAAATTATTGTGTTTGCAATGCTTTATGTATCTTGCTTCTCATTGTCATTCTTTATACATAGCAATTTGAGGGGGAGCTTTCCAAAGCTCTTCTTCCATTTTTTGTTTAAATAACTTATATGTTTGTCATCATCATAAAGGGGAGATTGTTGACCCAAGGTTACAATCACCCGTGTTTAGTGTGTTTTTGATGATTACAAAACATATTAGTTATTTGTACTAATAATACTTGTTGTTTGAGTGTGTTTCAGGGTTCTAATGAAACTAGAAGGTTTCTTTCCTAAAGGAAGGTGTTGACTCAAGTCACCTCAATTCGGGCTCAAGAATCAAGTTTTCAAGATCATATGGAGAAGCCCACTTGAAGAACTTGTAGTCCTTAGAACCAATGTAAGAAATAGTTTGTTAAAGTTTGAGTTGGAAAATTGGCTCTAGGATACACACACATTTTTGTATACAAGTTTTCATGTTTAAAACTTTGTGTTTCTAAGTTTCATGCTTCAACAAATATACATGACTCCAAGTTTTACAAAGACAAATATCATATTTAGATCATGTATACTCTTTCTATAATGACTTAGTTATCTTTACTTAAAAAACATTTTACAACAAAAAATTTCAAGTTCTGTCTTGCTGCTGTTTTTCTGTTTCAGGCTAGACCGGCCGACCGGCCTGGTCGACCGGCACCTGAACAGGACATGCACGCTTGTGCATGTCTGTCGGCTGACCGCCCGGGTCGACCGACTGTCTGCAAGTTTGCTCTCGGGTTTTCTGGGTCAACCGCCCGGTGGACCGCCTTCAGGAAACCTTGTTTCTGTTTTGAGGACGGTCGACCCGAGCCCAACGGCTACTGCCAACAGGGCGGACGACCGACCGAACGGGTCGACCGCCAAGCCTGCAGAGCCCCAACGGCTCTTTCCTCTTTTGTGTATTTCTGAAATCTGTTTTGTAATCTGTTTTGGCAGACTTTTTCTGAGTTGTTGGAGATCTTTTTCAGATCAAATAAGCTTAAAATAAATTGTTTTTAACCCTTTCCTCTCCTATAAATAGAGGAGATATGTCTCTGCATTCTCACCAAGAAAAAATCCCTAAGTTTTCATAGTTTTCAAAAGAGAAGAAAAGTTTTAAGTTCTCCATTTTCTCATTCTTTCTTGAGCTTGTTTTCAGTTGTGTTCTCTAGCAAAAATCATTCTACAACTGAGTTTTCTCACTACACTTCTTAGAGCCAAATTCCCTACTCAATCTATAAGGAAGTTGTAAAAGAGTGAGAGTTTGTAAGAAGTTTAGTGATCTTGTTGTGATCACTTTGGTTACTTGTGTTCATCTTGTTCTTGTGGAGACACCTCTTCGGTAGAGGTTATCGTAAGTGGTGGAGCTCGGTGCTAGGGTCTTTGGTAGACCGTTGTAAGCGTCCTCGGTGGATAGTGGAAACCCTTCACGGAGGTGAAGGCGGGGAGTAGAGCGGTGGCTCGAACCTCGAAACAAACATCTTGTGTTTGCGATTGCTTTGTGTCCATTTTGCTTTAAATTTCTCTTGCATTCTATTGCTTTCAAATTACTTGCTTGAGATCTTGTTTTCATTCCTTGTGATATATTGTGTGCATTTCATCATTGTATATTATTCATTCCTTGTTCGATCAATTCTCATACAACAAGGTTGCATTGCGCACCTCTAACCCATTCAAGGGGATCAGGAGGAAGGAGTTCAGAACCCTTCACGGGGTATTCGGCTCTTAGTCTTGTTTTGAGAGATCGTTGCATCATTCATCCATCTTAGTTTTAAAAAGATTGTTAGATTAGCAATTACACCTATTTACCCCCCCTCTAGGTGTTTTTGAAAAACACCTAGAGGGGGGGGGGGGGTGAATAGGTGTAAGTGCTAATCTAAGAAACTTAATGAAAACTAAGTGCGCTAAATGCGGAAGCAAATGCAAATTATGCACAAACTAATACAATACAACAAGTGTAGCCGAATTCCCCTTGCGAGGCTCTGGACTAACTCCCCTTGATCCCCTTGAAATGGGTTGAGGCGCTATGTGAAGCTCTTGTTGGATGAGTACAAGTTAGGCACACACACACAAGCAATCCAAGCAATAAGAAAATATGTGCACACACAATCAAGCCAAGCAATCAAGAATGAATAGCAATATGAACAAATGCAGGCAATATGAAATATGCACAACACAAGCAAATATGATATGATATGAATATGATGCTTTGCACAAATATAGAGAGAGAGTTAGAGAGACAATGGATCAATACGCAAACACCAAGATTTGTTTCGAGGTTCGAGCACCTTGCTCTACATCCCCGCCTACACCACTGTGTAGGATTTCCACTATCTCAACTCCCACCGAGGGAACCTCTACCGAAGAGGATTTCTTACAACTCTAGGAGTACCTAACTCCTCTCTCAATACAACCTCCACCGAGGCCAACAACAACCAACAATAACACCTCTACCAAAGAGGCTCACAACCAATCTCAATCACCTCACACTTGAGGGATACAAACCAATCACCCGATCACCTCTACCTAAGAGGGATACAACAAGAATAAGGGTGTACAACTTAGAGGTTACAAACAACAACCTCAAAACTCTCTCTTTCTTTCTTTTTCCACAAAACAAAGATCCTAATAGTTTAGGATAGTATGATATAGCTCAAGTGTGGAATCAAAGTGTTTTTGGAAACAAGCAACAAAGAAAAACTACTTGGAAATCTCTTGTATAAGATAGAAAATGAAATACCAAATCAAAATCCAAAACCTAGTTTTCTTTGATTTTCCAAAAACCCAAAACAAATAAAGATGAGAAGTTTTTGCACTTAAAACTCTTTTGAAAACTCTTTTAAACACTTCAGAAAACTGGTAATTTTCTCTTAAAAAACTTGGCTAAAATCCCAAAGAGATGGGGTTTATATAGCCCCTATACAAAACTAGTCGTTAGGCTGAGCTGGCAGTCTGACAGACTGGCGGTCGACCGGTCCGGTCGACCGCCAACGGTCAAAAATGTGACCGTTGGGCAATAGCGGTCGACCGGCCCGGTCGACCGAAACATCCTGAGAGCAGAACTCTCATCTCGGTCGACCGGCTCGGTCGACCGTCCACTGTGCCTAACAGACGTGCACGTCTGTGCACATCGGTCGACCGGATCGGTCGACCGGCCCTTGGTGCGGTCGACCGTCCCGGTCGGACGACCAGCCTGTCAGCACAAAACTAGGTCAGAAAAATTTGAAAAAATATTTTCTAAAAATCTTTTATCTCTTTTAAAATACCATAAAAATTGTTTTATCATTTTATGTTGAAACACAAGCATGTGATAAAAATTTCAAGACAATATATCAACATATCATTCATTTTTGTGTCTTGCCAATTTTATCAAAAACAAAACTTGTATTTTATCAAACTAGAATTTCCAAAACATGAATAGGATAGTCAAAATAAGTTTGTCTAGCAAGTTTAAAGCATGTATGTATATCTAGAACATATCTAATATACATAGGTATAAGGTAAACTTGTTTGATCTATTATTCATGAAAACCAAAAACCAAATCATGAAACGTGTGTGTTTTGTGTTCACTGAGCATATCAACTAAACTAAGCTTTACAAATGGATCTAAAACACAAACTCTAAACTAGATACCTAAGTCTTCTTGACGATCTTCATCTTCAAGTAGACTTGCTCTAAAACTCCGTGATTCTCCAAGTGCAAAGGTATGATCTTTAAGCTTTTGGCACCGGAATCATCATGAAAAGCTTCTAAACTCCTTGTTGAAGCTAATCACCTACTAATATCCTGTAATGATCTGAAACTTAGAAACACAAGAATATTAGTAAAACATAACTACATGAGTTGATCATCATCAAAACTAGAGTGGAAGGCCATTGGGCCAACAATCTCCCCTTTTTGATGATGACAAAACTCATGGAGTTATATATGCATGGATTAAAGATAAGCTTCAAAGAAGCTCCCCCTTAACTCATGCATAGGGATAAACAATAAAATATAGCAATGAATGTTAAACATGAAACATGCGTATGCATAAACAATAAATGGTTCTAGATATCAAATGGAATATTCAAAACAAAATAAGCTCTAGATACCAATTACAAAGCAAACTCTATATATCAATTAAACTTAATATTCTTGAGATTAAAACATAAATATATGCATATAAAACATAAGCATGCATATAAAAACAAATACTTCTCCCCTTTTTATCAATCATCAACAAAGGGGTAAACAATCAAAACCATAGATAAAATGAGGGGTAAAAATCTTTCTCCCCTTTTTTTGTCAATCAAAACAATGCCAAACAATGTTCTCCCCTTTTTGTCTAAAACAAAAAAAAACAAAATCAATAAGGGTGACTACAAACATGATATCAATTAAAAATATGTCAATGAAGCATCTTGATACCAATAAACAAGGATCAATATATGTTATATGCTATATACATTCATGAAGAGGAAGACGCTAAGTTAGCTTCCCTACACATATGCATTACATGAAGAAGGGATGACAAGCCCCAATTCACATAACACATATTATGTAATGCATAAGAGGAGATGTGAAGCTCCCCCTACACACGTATATCATATAACGAAGAGTTGTCAAACTCCTCAATTTATAATATACTCAACATGAATCTATATGTAAGAGAGATGTTAAGCTCTCCTTGCATATAGGAAATACAAATCAAAACTTTGAATATTTTCTTTAAACAACATTTTGAGTACCAATTGTAATTAAACATAACTAATTTTGAATGTCTAAACACAAATTTTTGATACCAATTGTAAGAATATATTTCATTTTGAAAATATATAAACAAATTTGATGTTGATATCATATGTTTAAAATAACAACTTTTGATCATAAAGAGTGGGAGTACAAATACCAATTGAAATACAAAATCAAATTTTCTCCCCTTTATGAAATACAAACTAAAGTCATGCATAGTCTTGATAACAATTTAAAAGTAATCAATTTAAAACAAAATGAAACTCAAGCACTAGCATAAACACAAAAATATAATGTATGAAAAATAGATGCCAATAGAAATTGATATACTTGGAATTTAAAGCAACATACATACAAAACATATATGAGTATACAAGAAGATCAAAATGATACCAATTGAAAGAGTTCAATGATACCAATTGACATAACAATAAGTTCAAGTGTATACATCATATTATCTACCACCCAATCATAATTCAAGTTTTAAAGATTTCAATTTAGGGCATACATGAACATGATCTCCATCCTACCGCCCTTGGATGGTAGGGGTTTTCAAAAATAGATTTGAAAATGTAGTTTTGTTTGAAAATCTCTACCATATGAAGAATACCGCAACTAGTTAAATGGAAAACTTGTTAACTAGCACGAAATCCTTCAAGCAAGGAATAAAACAAAAATGAAATTCACATGATAATCATCACTCTAACCAATAAGCATAACTCATGAGAAACAAAACATGAGCAATAGATATGAGTGTACAAATAATATGTGAAGATCATAATCATGAAAAATATTTCATTAAGCTCATTATTTCCTTAAAACATAATTCCATCAAAATCATGAAAAATCATATAAAACTCTTATTTAATCTTCAAGGCATATGTATGTCTAATACAAGCTAAAATATACATACATATCCAAAACTCAACGAGTCCACTAAATGTATATTCATGAAGGCACGTGGCTCCAAAAAAGATGTATATGTATAAAATTAGTTTGAACTAGATAGACATATACATGAAGTTAAACATAAATACATGAAACATGAAAAACTAAATTTTCATCACAACAAATTTCATTTCAAGGTATATGTATGAATTGTCAAACAGAAATATACATACATATCCCTTAAACACACTTTGAGTCCATAATATAGATTTGCATGAAAGGCAAATGATCAAGGGGTATACATGTATATCTTAAAGTTTGGCAAAATAAACATATACATGAAATCAAAAACTCATATAAATCCAAAAATATGAATACAAGTCTAAAATGTATGGATCATCAAAACTAGGACTATACTAGCACATCTAATGGGTACAAATATGCATTCAAACCCAAACATATATAGATTTATTTGTAGCCCACTCTATGTACAAGTATATAACTAGTCTTAATGAAAACAAACATCTAAACATATATTCAAAACATGAAGCATCAAAACAAATATAAAAGTCATCATGATAAAACTAAAACATGATTACTATGTAATTCACATGTATTAGATCATGATGTACATTATAGCTTAAACAAAAGTGAGAACACTAAATATGGGTTCATATAAGCATATGTGTCTCAAATACTATACATGTATGTCAAGGATCTAATAAATATGGAATGAACATACTAACCATAGACATCAAAAACATGCTATAAACATTAAAGCATGGAAAGCATGTAAACAATAAATGGGAGTAAAGGATTGTTACCAAAACCGAAGAAGAACTCTCCTTGTCTCCAAAAACATGGTGGTCATCTCCACCAAATCTTCCCTTGAAAGTGATGCATCCAATTTGATTCCATGAAGTCCGGGAACGCATCCACTCCAAGGTGTCATCACTCTCACGTCATGTGAGAGCCCACACCTACATCAAAAACAATAGGAGGGGTGGTCTTTGGTACCCATATCTTCTTGGGTCCAGGGGTTAGTACCTTCTCTAACCCAAACAAAATTCTTTTGCTAAATTAGGAGTATGTAATCTATCATAACAAAATTTAGCAAGGTGGCCCTTACGTCCACAATGTGTACATGAGTACACATGAGCATACATGTGTTGATGGTGTCCGTGAGGAGCATGTGTATGCCGTGGAGGGTGTGCATGCATAGAAGTTGGAACTTGTTTCTTTCGAACCAAGGTTTCCAATCGTGAGTGGTTCATGCACATGGCTCATAGTGGAGCCCAAACAATCCATTTCTTCTTTAACATACAAATATCATCATAATTTTAGAAGAAGAGGTACATGCATTAGGTAGACTAGATGAAAGAAGTTACACTAGCATGGCAAAAACATGTGCATCAAATTATTTGCAAAACAATATTCTTATCTAAAAAACATTCAACTCATTTGAAATAGAAATGATTTTGTTTTTCAAAACAAACATTCTCTTTTAAAATAAAATAACTTTAGAAGACAAATTTTCATTTTTTTCAAAAGAGTTTCACAATCATTTTAGACTTTAAAAATTTATTTTCTTTTAAAGCAAGTTTCAATTGAGATCTCAAAGAATCCCTTTCATTATAGGCCTCAACTTCTCTTGCAAAACACAATCAAGTCTAGAATGCAAACATTTATTTTCTTTTCAATATCTAGACTTTTCTTTCAACACGTTATATTTTTCTATTAACTTTTCACACACAATAGATAGTTCCTCATTTAAGGCATGGGGATCAAACATAATCATTGAAGAACTAGCACAATCATTACTATCTAGGTGGGATTCCGAATGTACCTCAAGGGAGCATTCCCTTGGACATGAAGCATTGTGGATCAGATTCTCCACTAGATTCCTCTTCTTGAATTTGACTTGAAACTCCGAGGTGGTGGTGGTTGTCAATTTGTTCCACACTGCAAAGGCGGAATCAAGGTTAGACACACATAAGAGATAATCTTTAGGAAGAGTGCTTCTAATGGCCTCTAGGGCTTGTGCATTGGCCCCTATATGATTACCAATCACCAAGATAACATCTCTTGGTGTCGGCAAGGAAGACATGCAACCTAGGGTCTTTAGGTACATGGACATCCTATACTTCCAAACATCAACGTTGGAAGGGTCAAAGCTAGGAGGGTCATGAAGTCCATGGTAAACTATATATGAATGTCCAAACAAACAAATGCAAATGAGATTAGCAA
>JAVJIF010004987.1:0-100554 GCA_038442645.1 Agave tequilana | reverse complement strand
CTCCATGAGTTTTGTCATCATCAAAAAGGGGAGATTGTTGGCCCAGAGGCCCATCACTCTAGTTTTGATGATGATTAACTCATGTAGTTATAGTTTACTAATATATTGTGTTTAAATAATATCAGTGATTGACCAAGATATTAGTAGGTGATTAGCTTCAACAAAGGAGTTTTGGAGCTTTCACATATTAATTCAAGAGCTCGAGCGTCAAGATCGCATCTAGTACTCAATTGGAGTCAGTTCGTTGGATCGTGTTTGGATCGAGTCGACTTGGAGATAAGAAGACTTCGGTTTGTATTTAGTTTAGTATGTTTAGATCTTGTGTAAAGGTAGAGTTTACACACACAAATTTAAAGTTTATTGGTTTTGGTTTTCAGTTTAATCTGTTTTGGATTTCATGTCAAAAACATAGATATAATATCTTTTATGTATCCTGGATTCTATCCATATACAATATGCTTCAAAGTTGTTTCAATATCATGTTTTTAGATTTACATGAGTTTTGGAGAAAACGGTTTTCCATTTCAAAAATTCAAGTTTTGAAAACACCGATTTTTTGTTTAAAGCCTAATTTCAATATCACAAAAATAGTTCAAATTATTTATATATGTGTTGAATTTTAGTCACACATATTTGTATTTCAAAGATCTAATAAGAACTTATTTTTGTGGAATTTTTGTGATTTTATGGGATTTAATTGGTATTAAATTAACCAAGTTTTCAATACCCTAATCCCCCTGACTGCACTGGTGGTCGACCGGACGGTCGACCGGACCAGGAGTTGGTGACCGTTACGGTCGACCGATGTGCACAGGACGTGCAAAAAGGCCAGCCCATTCGGCTGGTCGACCGCGCGGTCGACCGACTGAAAGCACTCCACCTCGGGTAAGGGTCGGTCGACCGATTGCTTTGGCCCGGTCGATCGGGCGGTCGACTAGAGGCACAACGGTCATAAAAATGACCGTTGGCCGGTCGACCGGAACGGCAGTTTTGTTCTTTCCTGGCTGCCAACGGGTAGATTTTTGATAGGCTATATATATGCCTTCTCTTGAGCTGATTTTACCATGATTTGAGAAGAGAATTTTTTTCCATCTTTCAAAAGTTTTTCAGCAAGAGTTTTTTGTGGTTAAAAGATTTATTTTTATTTTTATTTTTAAAGTGTTGAAAAATTCAAAAAAAAGTGAGTATTTTGGGAATTGGTTTTAGGTCTTGATTGAATTTCAATATCTTTTGAGATTTTCCCAAGTGTTTTTCTTTGTTCCAAAACTTTATTTTCTTACACTTAAGTTATCTATCTATCCTATCTATTACGATCTTTGTTTTGTGAGGAAAAGTGGTTTGTGGTCTTTGAGATCACCAAGAGTTGTAACCATCCTTGTATTTGTTGTTATCCCTCTTGTGTAGAGGTGATTATGGAGGTTATGTTTGGTTGTTGGTATCCCTCTTAGTGAAGAGGTTGTTGGCCCAAGGTTACATCATCCGGTTTTAGAGTGTTGAACATATATAGTTATTTGTACTAATTAAGTTTAAGTGTTTAAGATTATTTCAGAGTTCTAAGGATTCAAGATGTTTTTCTTCCCTAAAGGAAGGTGGTGATGACTCAAATACGGGATCAAGAATCAAGTTATCTAACGATGCAAATAGAAAAGCCCGAGTTGAAGATCTTGTAGTCATTTAGAACCATTGTAAGAATTTAGTATGTTAAAGAGTAAGAATATGATAGTAGTGCTCAAGAAGATACACACACAAAAATACACTTTTCAAAATACAAGTTTTTTAGGCAATATTGGCTTTGTTGTATGTTTGGTATCTATACATGTTTCATGATTTTTCAAATTTTTATATCATGTTATAACATGTATTTTATCTCCTATTCTATGCTACTTTACCCTCAAACCCATACAAAATCTTTTTTAAATACTTCAAAATCCAAAAATCTGTTTAAATCCTATTCCAGGCTATTTCGGTCGACCGGGCGGTTGACCATAGTTGTTTCAGCCCACACGGTAGACCGGCTGATTGACCGGGCCTTATGGCCATGGGCATGCACGTCTGTGCACGTCTACCGGTCGACCGTCAGACCCTGTGGTCGACTGACCTGTCGACCGACTGCATAACCCTTACTGTCGGGTTTTGTCGATCGACTGGGCCGGTCAACTGACAGTTCAAATTTCTGTTTTAAAATAACCTGCAATAGACTAGGCGGTCGACTGCAGCCAACGGCTAGTTGCCAAGTGGCTTGCCGATCGACCGGCCGGTCGACCAGTAACTAGCCAGATTGGCTCTAACAGCTCTATTTTGAATCTGTTTGTTTTTTTATGGATTCCAACGGATATTTCTTGTTTCCATGTGGCTAAACTCACCCCTAATGACCTAGTATCACTTATGAATAGTATTTATCCATTCCCTATAAATAGAGGTCATTGGTCTTTGGTTTTACACATGAAAAATATCCAAGTTTTCAAGTTTTCAAGAGAAGAAGTGTTTCATTGCTTTCCATTTTCAAAGTTCTTTCAATTTCTAAATTTTTCAGTTGATTTTCAAGTCTTCTTAACTTCTACTACTGAAATTTTTCTCTTATTTCACTTCTTGAGCCAAAAATCATACTCCACTCTATAGAAGTTGTAAGAGAGTGTTTGTGCTCTTTTGATCACCAAGTGACTTGTATTCCATTGAGTTGTGGTTCCTCTTGTGTAGAGGATAGTATTATTAGAGTTGGGTACTTCGGTCTTGTGTAGACCATTTGTAATCCCCTTAGGTATAAGATTCCTGTGTGAAAGTTCCCTTTGTGGATTTAGTGAAAGTCCTTCATAGTGGTGAAGGCAGAACGTAGAGCAGTGGCTCGAATCTCGAAACAAATTTTTTGTGTTTGCGATTGATCTTTTCTTGCTCTTTATTGTTTTACGTTCCTTACTTGTGATACTATTCATTTTTCAATATTGTACTCATTTCATCTCCTTGTATTTTCGGTCTTTACTCATATCAACAAGGAAGCAATTGTGCACCTCAACTCATAATCTAGAGGAATCAAAGAGGAGAAGTTCTAGAGCCCTTTACTGAAAATTCGGCTTCAATTTCTTATTTTGAGTGACCGCTTACATCATTCATCTTAACTTGTTTAAAAAGAGCATTAGATTAGCATTAACACCTATTCACCCCTAGGTGTTTTTCAATTGTATCAGAGCTTTGTCTCTAGGTTCTTTACTTAACATCCTTAGAGAGATCCTTAATTGCTAATCATCATTTTCATATTTCATCCTCATACACTTTAGTAAAGATGGCTGAAGGTATTAAGACCCCACCCAAATTTGATAGCCTTAACTTTCCCATATGGAAGGTTAAAATGACCGTATTTTTGCAATCCTTAGGAAGCCGGGTTGCAAAGGCGGTGACTAAACTTTTTAGCGCACCCCTTGGTGATGAGGACACTTGGTCTGATTTTGCCACAAAAAAGTTTGACGCAAATGCTATGACACACTATGCCTTACTTTAAGCTCTTAATGATGATGACATTGCTAGAGTCATACACTGTAAATCCACATATGAGATTTGAACTCACCTTTTAGTCACTCATAAGGGAACATCACAAGTTAAGAGGGCTAAGGTTTGAAAATCACCTAGAGGGGGGGTGAATAGGTGATAATGCTAATCTAGAAATTAAATGCGGAAGCTAAAACTAATTTGCAACTATACTTAATACAACTAACGAGTGTAGCCGAATTCCCCGTGAAGGGCTCTGGACTAACTCCTCTTGATTCCCCTAGATAAGGGTTGAGGTGCTATATGAAGCTCTCATGGTTAAGTACAAGTGAGGCACACACACAACCAAGCATATAAAAATAAGCAATATGAATCAATGCAAGGCACACACAAGCAAATAAGATATGAATGAATGATGCTATGCACAAACACAAATAAAGAGAGAGTTAAGAGACAATAGATCAAACGCAAACACAAAGATATGTTTCTAGGTTCGAGCCCCTAGCTCTACGTCCCCGCCTTCACCGAGAAGGATTTTCAATCCACTAAGGAGTACCGAACTCCTCTCTCAACCTTACAATGCCACCGAGGCAATACAAACACAATCCACCTCTACCGAAGAGGGATAAGGCCCGTAGCCACACAACCAAACTCCACCTCTCACTAGAGGGAGCAAACCACAATCTCAACCTCTACAAAGAGGGAGCAAACAACAAAGGGTTTTTACAACAAGTGGTATATCTCAACCACAAACCACTTCCTTTATCCCACAAACAAATGATCCTATAGAATAGGATAGATGATAGCTCAAGTGTGGAAAATAAGTGTTTTGATCAAAGAAAATCTCTTGGGAAAAATACCAAATGAATATAGAAATTTAGACCAAGAAACAAATTCCCAAAACCTATTTTCTTTGAAATAACAAAACACTTAAAACAAAAAGATAGATCTTTTTGGCACTAAAACTCTTTTGAAAACTTATTTAAAATAATGGAGAAACTCAGAAGATTTTAGCTTAAAAATCTTAGTTAAAATCCCCAAGAAATGGGGTATTTATAACCTCCTCCAAAAACTAGCCGTTTTGGCTGTTTCTGTCAGCCAGAACAGCTGGCGGTCGACCGCCCGGTCGACCGCCAACGGTCATAAATATGACCGTTGGGGCATCCCGGTCGACCGCAATTTTACAAAGAGCAAAGCTCTCTGTCCGGTCGACCGCCCGGTCGACCGGCCCAGTTGCTGGCCAGACGTGCACGAACCTGTGCACGTCGGTCGACCAACCGGTCGACCGGCTCTAGAATACGGTCGACCGTCTCGGTCGACCGCCAAAGCCTGGCAGCCAAATTTTTTGGGACAGAAAAACAGTTTAAAAATATTCTTAAAAATACTTAAAAATCTTCTAAAAATCCCCAAAAATAGTTTTAACATTTTGCATTGATATATAAACATGTGATAAAAATTTCAACTCAAATATCAAGCAATTTGAACTATTTTTGTGTCTTATCATTTTTACCAAAAATCAAAAACTGTATTTTATCAAACTTGGATTTTTCTCAATAAGAAAAACTCATGAATAGACATATCAAAATAAGTTTGTTTAAGATATGAAGCATGTATGTATATAGAAAACATCTAATATACATAAAAACCATTTAAACTTGTTTTGATCTAAACTATTCATGAAAACCAATATCCATAAAACGTGTGTGTTGTGCACTTGAGCATATCAACTATTCTTATCTTTACAAATGGATCTAAACACACTAAACTAAAACTAGGATACCTAAGTCTTCTTGATGATCTTTCATCTTCAGGTCGACCCGATCCAAAACGTGATCCACGAGCGAGACTCCAACGAGTGCAAGGTATGATCTTGATGCTCGGGCTCTGGAATCACCATGCGAAGGCTTCCAAAAACTCATTTTGTTGAAGCAATCACCAACTAATATCTTGATAAATAATCTGAAAATAAAATCACAAGATTATTAGTAAACATAACTACATGAGTTAACCATCATCAAAACTAGAGTGGAAGGCCTCTGGGCCAACAATCTCCCCCTTTTTGATGATGACAAAACTCATGGAGTTATATATGCATGGATTAAAGTTAAGCTTCAAAGAAGCTCCCCTTAACTCATGCATAGCATTAAACAATAAATATATGCAATAAATACTAAACATGAATATGCATCAATCATGCATAAAACAAATATATCTTCAAAACATGCTCTTGATACCAATAAACATAAACACAAACAATAACAATACTATCAATTTTTTTGATAAACAAAACATGCATACAAAAACATGTACCAATCTATATTTGAGTTTATATGCATATTAAACTCACAAATACTTCTCCCCTTTTTGTCAATCATCAATAAAGGGGTTAAAGTAAAAACAAATCAATAAATTTTTCTCCCCCTTTTTGTTCGAAACAAAGAATCAACAAAGGGGTTAAAAGCAAATAAAACAATATTCTCCCCTTTTTGTCTAAAAGACAAATGATGTAAATAAGGGGTGACAATCAATTAAGATACCAATTAAAAATATGTCAAAGTAGTGCATCTTGATACCAATTGAAAGTGAACATATAAACTAATGAAAATAGATAACGCATTGATACCAACTTTTTTGAGAAAAACACATAAAAATCTTGATACCAATTGAAATTATTCAAATAAACATCTTGATATCAATTGTAAGTATTTGTCATTAAGAACATATAATACCAACATAAAAAAAATATATATGAGTATATAAAAATGACAATATTGATACCAATTGAAAGAATCCAATGATACCAATTGAAGCAACAATAATATCAAGTGTATATCTCATATAACCTATCCTCTCAATCATGTTCAAGTTTAAAATGATTTTCACTATAAAGCATACATGAGCATGATCTCCCTGAAAAACACCTAGAGGGGGGGTGAATAGGTGTGAATGCTAATCTAAGAAACTAAATGCAAACTAAGTGCGCTAGATGCGGAAGCTAATGCAAATTATGCACAAACTAATACAATACAACAAGTGTAGCCGAATTCCCCTTGCGAGGCTCTGGACTAACTCCCCTTGATTCCCCTTGAAATGGGTTGAGGCGCTATGTGAAGCTCTTGTTGGATGAGTACAAGTTAGGCACACACACACAAGCAATCCAAGCAATATGAAATATGTGCACACACAATCAAGCCAAGCAATCAAGGATAAATTACAATATGAAAGATGCAAGGCAACACAAGCAATGTATATAATATGAATGCTATGAAAGTATGATGCTTGTATGAAATGATGCTTGCACAAAGTAAAGAGAGTAAGGGTTAGAGAGACAATGGATCAAACGCTAACACAAAGATTTGTTTCGAGGTTCGAGCACCTTGCTCTACATCCTCGCCTACACCACCGTGTAGGATTTCCACTATCTCAACTCCCACCGAGGGAACCTCTACGAAGAGGATTTCTTACAACCCAAGGAGTACCGAACTCCTCTCTCAATACAAACCACAACACCTCACACTAGAGGTGTCAACCAACAACCACACCTCTACCTAAGAGGCTTACAAACACAATCCCAATCACCTCACACTTGAGGGATCCAAACCAATACCACTCCGATCACCTCTACCGAAGAGGGATTCACAAATAAAAGGAGGGTTACAACACAAGAGGTTTACAACAACAACCTCAAACTCTCTCTTTCTTTTTCTCTTTTCTTTTTTCACAAAAACAAGATCCTAATAGTTTAGGATAGATGATATAGCTCAAGTGTGGAAACAAGGTGTTTTTGGAAACAGCAACAAAGAAAAACTATTTGGGAAATCACTTGTAAATGTTAGAAAATGAAAAACAAAACAATCTCCCAAAACCCTAGCTTTCTTTGATTTTCCAAAAACCCAAAAACAAATAAGATGAAATCTTTTGACTTAAAAACTCTTTTAAAAACTCTTTTAAACTCTTCAGAAAACTGAAAATTTTTAGCTCAAAAATTCTTATTCAAAACAATGGAGAAATGGGGTATATATAGCCCCTAGGAAAAAACTAGCCGTTAGGCTGATGTGGCAGTCTGACCAACTGCCGGTCGACCGGCCCGGTCGACCGCCAACGGTCAAAAATGTGACCGTTGGGCAGCAGCGGTCGACCGGTCCGGTCGACCGAAAATTCCCGAGAGCAGAGCTCTCAACCCGGTCGACCGGCCCGGTCGACCGTCCACTGTGCCTAACAGACGTGCACGTCTGTGCACATCGGTCGACCGGCCCGGTCGACCGGCCCTTGGTGCGGTCGACCGGTCCGGTCGACCGTACTGGCCTGGCAGGCACAGTGCAGAACTGCACAGATACGGGATTTGAAAATAGGTCTTTTCACTCAATAAAAATCCCATAAATTCACAGTAAATCTAAAAAATAGTTTTAATCACAATAAAAACTGTTTTTCTAAAAAATGTTTTTCTAAAACTTGTTTTATCATTTTATGTTAAAACATAAACATGTGATAAAAATTTCAAGACAATATATCAACATATCAATTCATTTTTGAGTCTTGCAAATTTTATCAAAAACAAAACCTTGTATTTTGTCAAACTTGATTTTTCCAAAACATGAATAGGGATATCAAAATAAGTTTGTTTACCAAGTTAAAGCATGTATGTATAAATAGAAAACATCTACTATACATATAACATATGTAAACTTATTTTGATCTATTATTCATGAAAACCAAAAACCAAATCATGAAACGTGTGTGTTTTGTGTTCACTTGAGCATATCAACTAAACTAAGCTTTACAAATGGATCTAAAACTCACAATCTAAACTAGGATACCTAAGTCTTCTCTTGAGGAACTCCATCTTCTAGTAGACTCGGTCCAAACTCCGTGATTCTCCAAGTGCAAAGGTATGATCTTTAAGCTTTGGCACCGGAATCATCATGAATAGCTTCTAATCATCTTGTTGAAGCTAATCACCAACCTAATATCCTGTTAATGATCTGAAACTTAGAAACACAAGAATATTAGTAAACATAACTACATGAGTGTTGATCATCATCAAAACTAGAGTGGAAGGCCATTGGGCCAACAATCTCCCCCTTTTTGATGATGACAAAACTCATGGAGTTATATATGCATGGATTAAAGATAAGCTTCAAGGAAGCTCCCCCTTAACTCATGCATAGGGATAAACAATAAATATATGCAATGAATATTAAACATGAAACATGCATATGCATAAACAATAAATGGTTCTAGATATCATATGGAATATTCAAAACAAAATAAGCTCTAGATACCAATTACAAAGCAAACTCTATATATCAATTAAACTTAATAAACAATTAAACTTAATATTCTTGATATTAAAACATAATATATGCATATAAAACATAAGCATGCATATAAAACTTCATAAATCTTCTCCCCCTTTTGTCAATCATCAACAAAGGGGTAAACAATCAAAACCATAGATAAAATGAGGGGTAAAAAATACTTCTCCCCTTTTTGTCAATCAAAACAATGCAAACAATGTTCTCCCCCTTTTTGTCTAAAACAAAAACAAAATCAATAAGGGGTGACTACAAACATGATATCAATTAAAAAATATGTCAATGAAGCATCTTGATACCAATAAACAAGAATCAATATATGTTATATGCTATATACATTCATGAAGAGGAAGACGCTAAGTTAGCTTCCCTACACATATGCATTACATGAAGAAGGGATGACAAGCCCCAATTCACATAACACATATTATGTAATGCATAAGAGGAGATGTGAAGCTCCCCCTACACACGTATATCATATAAAGAAGAGTTGTCAAGCTCCTCAATTTATAATATACTCAACATGAATCTATATGTAAGAGAGATGTTAAGCTCTCCTTGCATATAGGAAATACAAATCAAAACTTTGAATATTTTCTTTAAACAAAAATTTTGAAAATACCAATTGTAATTAAACATAAGTCTTGAATTCTTAAACATGAATCTTGAAACCAAAACAAATTTTGAATTTCTTAAATATGATACCAATTGTAAGAATGTTCATTTTAAAACATATAAACAACTTTTAATCATAAAGTGTGAGAGTACAAATACCAATTGAAATACAAAATCATATTTTCTCCCCCTTTATGAAAAAAACAAACTAAAGACATGCATAGTCTTGATAACAATTTAAAAGTAATCAATTTAAACAAAATTGAAACTCAAGCACTAGCATAAACACAAACATATATATGTATGAAAAATAGATACCAATAGAAATTGATATACTTGGAATTTAAAGCATACATACATACAAAACATATATAAGTATACAAGAAGATCAAAATGATACCAATTGAAAGAGTTCAATGATACCAATTGACATAACAATAAGTTCAAGTGTATACATCATATTATCTACCACCCAATCATAATTCAAGTTTTAAAGATTTTCAATTTAGGGCATACATGAACATGATCTCCCATCCTACCGCCCTTAGAAGGTAGGGGTTTTCAAAAATAGATTTGAAATTTTAGTTTTGTTTGAAAATCTCTACCATATGAAGAATATCGCAACTAATTAAATGAAAAATTTGTTAACTAGTACGAAATCCTTCAAGTCAGGAATAAAACAAAATTGTTTTAAACATGAAATCCACATCATATCAAACACTCAAGTTCAATTAGGCATAAATAAGACTCATGAAAACAAAACATGAGCAAGCAATAAATATGAGTGTACAAATACAATATGAAGATCATAATCATGAAAACATGTTCAATTAAGCTCAATTATTCCTTAAAAACACGAAATCATCAAAACTATCTAATCTTCACGGCATATGTATGTCTAATACAAACTAAAGTATACATACATATCCAAGATACAAACGAGTCCACAAGGATATATGCATGAAGGCACGTGGCTCAAAAAGGATACTCATGTATAGTCAATAGTTTGGATAAGATGGACATATGCATGAAGTTAAATATAAATACATGAAAAACTTGAAAAACTAATTTTCATTAAAACAAAATTCATTTCAAGGTATATGTATGAATTGTCAAACATGAAGTATACATACATATCCCTAAACACAATTGAGTCCATAAATAGATTTGCATGAAAGGCAAATGACTCAAGGGGTATACATGTATATCTTAAAGTTTGGCAATACAAACATATACATGAAGTGAAACACTCATAAAACAAATCCAAAAATGGAATACAAGTTTGAAATGTATGAATCATCAAAACTAGACTATACTAGCACATCTAATGGGTTCAAATAAGCAATCAAGCTCATATATAGATTTATTTGTAGCCCACTCTATATACAAGTATATAACTAGTCTTAATGAAAACAAACATCTAAACATATATTCAAAACATGAAGCATCAAAACAAATATAAAAGTCATCATGATAAAACTAAAACATGATTACTATGTAAATTCACATGTATTAGATTCATGATGTACATTATAGCTTAAACAAAAGTGAGAACACTAAATATGGGTTCATATAAGCATATGTGTCTCAAATACTATACATGTATGTCAAGGATCTAATAAACATGGAATGAACATACTAATCCATAGACATCAAAAACATGCTATAAACATTAAAACATGGAAAGCATGTAAACAATAAATGGGAGTAAAGGATTGTTACCAAAGCCGAAGAAGCAACTCTCCTTGTCTCCAAAACATGGTGGTCATCTCCACCAAATCTTCCCTTGAAAGTGATGCATCCATTTTGATTTCCATGAAGTCCGGAACGCATCCACTCCAAGGTGTCATCACTCTCACGTCATGTGAGAGCCCACACCTACATCAAAAATAGGAGGGGTGGTCTTTGGTACCCATCTCTTATTGGGTCCATGGGGGTTAGTACCTTCTCTAACCCAAACAAACTTCTTGGCTAAATTTTCAACATGTAAACGATCATAGCAAAATTTAGCAAGATGACCTTTTCGGCCACAATGTGTACATGTGTACACATGAGCATACATGTGAGGAGTGTGTCCGTGAGGAGCATGTGTATGCCGTGTAGGGTGTGCATGCATAAAAGTTTGAACTTGTTTCTTTCGAACCAAGGATTCCAAACGAGTGTGGTTCATGGCACATTGGCTCATAGTGGAGCCCAAACAATCTACTCTCTTCTTAACACACAAATATCATCATTTATCTTAGAAGAAGAGGTGCATGCATTAGGAGGTGTGTGTGATACTACCCTAGCATGGCAAACATGTGAATCAATCTTAATTTTCAAAGATTCATTTTTCTTAACACAAATGTCTAATTCTTTTGTAATGAAAACAATTTCATTTTTCAAAGACTCATTTTCTTTTAAAACAAATTCAATCTTTGAAGATAAAACATCATTATTTTTCAAAACATTATCACAATCATTTTTATTTTTCAAAAAGTTATTTTCTTTAAGTGCAAGATCAAGTTGAGATTTTAATGAATCCCTCTCATTATAGACCTCAACCTTTTCTTGCAAAACACAATCAAGTCTAGAATGCAAACACTTATTTTCTTTTTCAATTTCTAGACTTTTCTTTTTCAAAATTTTATATTTTTCTATTAATTTTTCACATACTATTGAAAGTTCTTCATTTAGAGCATGGGCATCAATATGATCATTTGAAGAACTAGCATCATCATCACTATCTAATGGAGTCTCCGAGTGTACCTCAAGGGAGTCATTCCCTTGGACCATGTAGCATATAGAGTTGGATTCTCCACTAGATTCCTCTTCTTGGATTTGGACTTGAAGCTTGGAGGTGGTGGTTGTTGTCAATTTGTTCCACACTACAAAAGCGGAATCAAAGTTAGAAACACATAAAAGATAATCTTTAGATAAAGTGCTTCTAATGGCCTCTAGGGCTTGTGCATTGGCCTCTATATGATTGCGATCACTAAGGAAGGATTCCTTGGTAATAGCAAGATAGACTTTATGACCTAGGGTTTGCAAATAAACGGTCATCCTAATCTTCCAAACATGAATGTTGGAAGGGTCATACATAGGTGGGGTCATGAAGGCCATGGTAAACTAAATGAATGTGCAAACAAACAAATACAAATAAGATTAGCAAGCAAATGGATCACTCCTAGGATGTTAAGCCTAAGTATCAGGAGCACTAGCTCTGATACCAATTGAAAAACACCTAGAGGGGGGGGTGAATAGGTGTGAATGCTAATCTAAGAAACTAAATGCAAACTAAGTGCGCTAGATGCGGAAGCTAATGCAAATTATGCACAAACTAATACAATACAACAAGTGTAGCCGAATTCCCCTTGCGAGGCTCTGGACTAACTCCCCTTGATTCCCCTTGAAATGGGTTGAGGCGCTATGTGAAGCTCTTGTTGGATGAGTACAAGTTAGGCACACACACACAAGCAATCCAAGCAATATGAAATATGTGCATACACAATCAAGCCAAGCAATCAAGGATAAATTACAATATGAAAGATGCAAGGCAACACAAGCAATGTATATAATATGAATGCTATGAAAGTATGATGCTTGTATGAAATGATGCTTGCACAAAGTAAAGAGAGTAAGGGTTAGAGAGACAATGGATCAAACGCTAACACAAAGATTTGTTTCGAGGTTCGAGCACCTTGCTCTACATCCCCGCCTACACCACCGTGTAGGATTTTCACTATCTCAACTCCCACCGAGGGAACCTCTACCGAAGAGGATTTCTTACAACCCAAGGAGTACCGAACTCCTCTCTCAATACAAACCACAACACCTCACACTAGAGGTGTCAACCAACAACCACACCTCTACCTAAGAGGCTTACAAACACAATCCCAATCACCTCACACTTGAGGGATCCAAACCAATACCACTCCGATCACCTCTACCGAAGAGGGATTCACAAATAAAAGGAGGGTTACAACACAAGAGGTTTACAACAACAACCTCAAACTCTCTCTTTCTTTTTCTCTTTTCTTTTTCCACAAAAACAAGATCCTAATAGTTTAGGATAGATGATATAGCTCAAGTGTGGAAACAAGGTGTTTTTGGAAACCAGCAACAAAGAAAAACTATTTGGGAAATCACTTGTAAATGTTAGAAAATGAAAAACAAAACAATCTCCCAAAACCCTAGCTTTCTTTGATTTTCCAAAAACCCAAAAACAAATAAGATGAAATCTTTTTGACTTAAAAACTCTTTTAAACTCTTCAGAAAACTGAAAATTTTTAGCTCAAAAATTCTTATTCAAAACAATGGAGAAATGGGGTATATATAGCCCCTAGGAAAAACTAGCCGTTAGGCTGATGTGGCAGTCTGACCAACTGCCGGTCGACCGGCCCGGTCGACCGCCAACGGTCAAAAATGTGACCGTTGGGCAGCAGCGGTCGACCGGTCCGGTCGACCGAAAATTCCCGAGAGCAGAGCTCTCAACCGGTCAACCGGCCCGGTCGACCGTCCACTGTGCCTAACAGACGTGCACGTCTGTGCACATCGGTCGACCGGCCCGGTCGACCGGCCCTTGGTGCGGTCGACCGGTCCGGTCGACCGTACTGGCCTGGCAGGCACAGTGCAGAACTGCACAGATACGGGATTTGAAAATAGGTCTTTTCACTCAATAAAAATCCCATAAATTCACAGTAAATCTAAAAAATAGTTTTAATCACAATAAAAACTGTTTTTCTAAAAAATGTTTTTCTAAAACTTGTTTTATCATTTTATGTTAAAACATAAACATGTGATAAAAATTTCAAGACAATATATCAACATATCAATTCATTTTTGAGTCTTGCAAATTTTATCAAAAACAAAACCTTGTATTTTGTCAAACTTGATTTTTCCAAAACATGAATAGGGATATCAAAATAAGTTTGTTTACCAAGTTAAAGCATGTATGTATAAATAGAAAACATCTACTATACATATAACATATGTAAACTTGTTTTGATCTATTATTCATGAAAACCAAAAACCAAATCATGAAACGTGTGTGTTTTGTGTTCACTTGAGCATATCAACTAAACTAAGCTTTACAAATGGATCTAAAACTCACAATCTAAACTAGGATACCTAAGTCTTCTCTTGAGGAACTCCATCTTCAAGTAGACTCGGTCCAAACTCCGTGATTCTCCAAGTGCAAAGGTATGATCTTTAAGCTTTGGCACCGGAATCATCATGAATAGCTTCTAATCATCTTGTTGAAGCTAATCACCAACCTAATATCCTGTTAATGATCTGAAACTTAGAAACACAAGAATATTAGTAAACATAACTACATGAGTGTTGATCATCATCAAAACTAGAGTGGAAGGCCATTGGGCCAACACTCCCATCCAACCACCCTTGGAAGGTAGGGGTTTCCAAGAATAGATTTGAAAAATATAGTATGCTTGAAAACTTCTACCATAACGAAGAATACCGTAACTAGTTATATGAAAGATTTGTAAACTAGTACGAAATCCTTCAAGTAAGGAATAAAACAAAAATATTTTTCATGAAACTATGTAAATCACATGATCACTAAGACACTCAAAGTCTATGAAGCATAAATATGACTCATGAAAACAATACATGAGTAAACTATAAAAATGAGTGTACAAACAAGATGTGAAGATCATAGTCATGAAAATAGACATTCAAGCTCAAAATTCCTTTAAACATGAAAACATGAAAATCATCAAAACTATTTAATCTTCAAGGCATATGTATGTCTTATACAAACTAAAGTATACATACATATCCAAACACAACGAGTCCACAAATGTATATGCATGAAGGCACGTGGCTCAAGGATGTATATGTATATTCAATAGTTTGGATAAAATGGACATATACATGAAGTTAAACTAAATCACATGAAAAACATGGATAAAATATGAATACAAGTCAAATGCATGAATCATCAAAACTAGACTATACTAGCACATCTAATGGGTACAAATAAGCATTCAAGCACAAACATATAAAAATTTATTTATGGCCCACTATATGTACAAGTATAAATCCTAGTCGTAATGAAAACTAGCATTTAAACATGTAGACAAATCATGATGCATCAAAACAAAACAAAAATCATAAACACACATATGATCATTATGTATATGCATGTGCATTAGATCTAGGACATACATGTTAGTTAAAAATAAAGTGAGAACACATAGATATAGGTCCATATTAAACATGGGTGTCTCAAAATAACTAAACATGTATATCACTAATCTAATAAACATGGCATAAGCATAATGACCAATAAAACATGACATGCTACAAATGAAAGTCATAATAAGCATGCAAACATAAACGGGAGTTAGAGATCGATACCAAAACCGATGAGGGCACCTTTCTAGTACTCCAAACCAAGGTGGTCCTCCCACCAAACATCCCTTGAAAGTGATGCATCCAAATAATCTCCATGAAGCTCGGAACGCATCCACTCCAAGGTACCGCAACTCTCACGTCATGGGAGAGCCCACACCTACATCAAATACCATAGGGGTGGTCTTTGGTACCCATACTCTATTGGGTCCATGGGGGTTAGCACCTTTCCTAACCCAAACAAATTTATTTGCTAAATTTAAATCAGGTATTCTATCATAGCAAAATTTAGCAAGGTGGCCCTTACGTCCACAATGTGTACAAGTGTACACATGAGCATACATGGTGTGATGGTGTCCGTGAGGAGCATGTGTATGCCGTGTAGGGTGTGCATGCAAAGATGGAACTTGTCTCTTTCGAAACAACGATTCCAAACGTGTATGGTTCATGGCACAATGGCTCAAAGTGGAGCCCAAACAATCCATATTCTTCTTTAACAAATTTATATCATTTTAAATCAAAGAAGAAGTAGAGCATGCAAAGGGTGATCTAGGTGAAACTACCCTAGCATGGCAAACATGTGAATCTATTTTATTCCAAAACTTCATTTTTCTTTAAACAATCATCTAAATCCTTAGAAATAGAAGCAATTTTCATTTTCAAGGATTCATTTTCTTTTAAAACAAAACTAACTTTTGAAGATAATTTTTCATTTTTCTTCAAAACAACATTACAATCATTTTTAGATTTTAAAAATTTATTTTCTTTTAGAGGAAGGTCTAGTTGAGATATCAATGAATCCCTCTCATTAGAAATCTCCACTTTCTCTTGCAAAACAATGTCAAGTCTAGAAATCAAATTTTTATTTTCATTGTTAAGGCCTAGACTTTTCTTTTTCAACAAATTATATTTTTCAATTAATTTTTCACACACAATAGAAAGTTTTTCATTCAAAGTATTAGCATCCACATATTCATCACATGAAGAACTAGCATCATTAAAATCTAATTGAGATTCTGAAGATACCTCAAGGGAGTTATTCCCTTGGACCATAAAGCATTGAGAATCGGATTCTCCACTAGACTCCTCCGGTTGGATTTGCATTTGAAGCTTGGTGGTGGAGGTGGTTGTCAACTTGTTCCGCACTACAAAAGCGGAATCAAGGTTAGAAACACGCATAAGATAATCTTTAGAAAGCGTGCTTCTAATAGCCTCTAAGGCTTGTGCATTGGCCCCTATATGATTGCTATTACCAAGATAGCATTTCTTGGTAGCGGCAAGGAAAACATGCAATCCTAGGGTCTTCAAATACATGGACATCCTATATTTCCATGTGTCAATGTGGGAGACATCGAACATAGGAGGTGAAAAGCAATCCATGGGTGTAAACTATATGTGTGCAAACAAGCAAAATACAAATGATAGATTAGTAAACAGGATCACACTCCTTGGTTGTTAAACCTAAGTATCAGGAGCGTAGGCTCTGATACCAATTGAAAATCACCTAGAGGGGGGATGAATAGGTGATAATGCTAATCTAGAAACTAAATGCGGAAGCTAAAACTAATTTGCAACTACACTTAATACAACCAACGAGTGTAGCCGATTTCCCGTGAAGGGCTCTGGACTAACTCCTCTTGATTCCCCTAGATAAGGGTTGAGGTGCTATATGAAGCTCTCGTGGTTAAGTACAAGTAAGGCATCACACACAACCAAGCATATAAAAATAAGCAATATGAATCAATGCAAGGCACACACAAGCAAATAAGATATGAATGAATGATGCTATGCACAAACACAAATAAAGAGAGAGAGAGTTAAGAGACAATGGATCAAACGCAAACATAAAGAAATGTTTCGAGGTTCGAGCCCCTAGCTTTATGTCCCCGCCTTCACTGAGAAGGATTTCCAATCCACTAAGGAGTACCGAACTCCTCCTCAACCTTACAATGCCACTGAGGCAATACAAACACAATCCACCTCTACCGAAGAGGGATAAGGCCCGTAGCCACACAACCAAACTCCACCTCAAACTAGAGGGAGCAAACCACAATCTCAACCTCTACCAAAGAGGGAGCAAACAACAAAGGGTTTTTACAACAAGTGGTATATCTCAACCACAAACCACTTCCTTTATCCCACAAACAAATGATCCTATAGAATAGGATAGATGATAGCTCAAGTGTGAAAAACAAGTGTTTTGATCAAAGAAAATCTCTTGGGAAAAATACCAAATGAATATAGAAATTTAGACCAAGAAACAAATTCCCAAAACCTATTTTCTTTAAAATAACAAAACACTTAAAACAAAAAGATAGATCTTTTTGGCACTAAAACTCTTTTGAAAACTTGTTTAAAACAATGGAGAAACTCAGAAAATTTTAGCTTAAAAATCTTAGTTAAAATCCCCAAGAAATGGGGTATTTATAACCTCCTCCAAAAACTAGCCGTTTGGTTGTTTCTGTCAGCCAGAACAGCTGGCGGTCGACCGCCCGGTCGACCGCAAACGGTCATAAATATGACCGTTGGGGCATCCCGGTCGACCGCAATTTTATAGAGAGCAAAGCTCTCTGTCCGGTCGACCGTCCGGTCGACCGGCCCAGTTGCTGGCCAGACGTGCACGGACCTGTGCACGCGGTCGACCGACCGGTCGACCGGCTCTGGAATACGGTCGACCGTCTCGGTCGACCGCCAAAGCCTGGCAGCCAAATTTTCTGGGACAGAAAAACAATTTAAAAATATTCTTAAAAATACTTAAAAATCTTCTAAAAATTCCCAAAAAATAGTTTTAACATTTTGCATTGATATATAAACATGTGATAAAATTTTCAACTCAAATATCAAGCAATTTGAACTATTTTTGTGTCTTATCATTTTTACCAAAAACTAAAAACTGTATTTTATCAAACTTGGATTTTTCTCAATAGGAAAAACTCATGAATAGACATATCAAAATAAGTTTGTTTAAGATATGAAGCATGAATGTATATAGAACACATCTAATATACATAAAAACCATTTAAACTTGTTTTGATCTAAACTATTCATGAAAACCAATATCCATAAAACGTGTGTGTTGTTCACTTGAGCATATCAACTATTCTTATCTTTACAAATGGATCTAAACACACTAAACTAAAACTAGGATACCTAAGTCTTCTTGATGATCTTCCATCTTCAAGTCGACCTGATCCAAAACGTGATCCACGAGCGAGACTCCAACGAGTGCAAGGTATGATCTTGTGCTCGGGCTCTGGAATCACCATGTGAAGGCTTCCAAAAACTCATTTTGTTGAAGCAATCACCAACTAATATCTTGATAAATGATCTGAAACTAAAATCACAAGATTATTAGTAAACATAACTACATGAGTTAATCATCATCAAAACTAGAGTGGAAGGCCTCTGGGCCAACAAGGTTGACCTTTTACGTTCCCAATATGAGAACTTCACTATGCAAGAAAATGAATCTATTGATGATATGGTTAATAAATTTACTAAAATAACTAATGGGCTTGCTTCCTTTGGTGACGGTATTGATAACGATTAGAAAGTGAGAAAGATCATTCGTGCACTCCCTCCATCTTGGGAAGTCAAAGCTACAACATTAAAGGAGCTCAATGACAAGGAGGAAATGGAGCTCATTGGTCTCATTGGGAACCTCAAGACCCATGAGATGGAGAGAAAACCTAGAGAAGAGATGGCTCCTCTAAAGAAGAAAGCAATTGCTTTCAAAAGCTCTTCTATCTACTCCGACGAAGATGATGAAGAAGAGGATGATGAAGATCTCTCTCGTCTTATAAAGAATGTTCGGAGAATGTACAACAAAGCAAAATTTCAAAATAGAAGATGGCAAGGAAAAGAAGAAAAGAAGACCATTTGCTTCAATTGCCGAAAGCCAGGGCACATAGTTGCGGAGTGTCCGAAAAATAAGAGCAAACCCTCCACCTCCAAGAAGCCATACAAGAAGAAGGCTTTAAAGGCCACTTGGGATTCGGAGAGTGAATCCGAAGAAGAAGTTGACACGACCCACATGTGTTTCATGGCTAATAAAAACACAAATAAGGTAATCCCCGAATCATCTATTGAAGATTGTGAATTATCTATGGATGAATTAGGAGAGGCTTTTGAAGAATTATCTCATAATTATGATTTTCTTAAAAAGAAATATTTAAAAATGAAAAAGGAAAATGAAACTCTTAACCACAAAGTTTTCTTGCTCACAAAAGAAAAGGACGAATTGTTTTCAACTCTCACTTCCACTCAAAAAATTTTTAATGCTTATAAGATTTCTTATAAAGCTAAATTTCCCTTGATAGTTAAAGATGAGATTTTCATGCTAAAGAATAAAATTAACTCTTTGGGAGAAGTTTTAAGGAAATGTGAATTTGATAAATCTAAATTAGAGGCTATGTTTCCTAACAAACATATCCCAAAGAAACAATCTCATGATACACACACCCATGCTCACAAGTCACAACATGTGCACTCTCATCTTGCCAAACATGTGCACAAACCAAACATTCACACTCCTCATACTTATCATGCATTCATGTATGGTAAAATTTATGCATGTACCTATTGTGGCCGAAAGGGTCATTTAGCTAAATTTTGTTTTGATAGAATAAATACCTCAAATAATCATGTTTTGGTTCGTAATGCTAACATTAAAGGACCCAAGAAAATTTGGGTACCAAAGTCAACAATTGTGTTACATGATGTAGGTACACTCCAAAGCTCAAAGACGTAGGGAGTGGTAGTATCTTGATAGTAGTTGCTCAAGGCACATGACATGGGATTTCAACAGTTTTGCAACCCTATCAAGAAACCATGAAGGTGGCACCGTCACCTTTGAAGATGACTCCAAAGGAAAGATTATTGGTATAGGTAACATTAAAGTTGGTTCATCTCCTATGATTGAAAATGTTGCTTTAGTTGATGGCCTCAAGCATAATCTCTTGAGTGTTAGTCAACTTTGTGATAAAGGTTTTAATGTAATTTTTGATAACTTAGCTTGTAATATTTTTGATAGACAAACTAATGCATGTATACTTTTCGGTTTTCGTGAAAATAATGCATACATGATTGATATGTCTAATATGCAATGTAATGCCACTTGTTTAACACCTTTAATGATGACTCCTGGTTGTGGCATAGGAGATTGGCCATATATCTTTTGACCATCTATCTAGAATAAACAACAAGAAAGCAGTGAAAGTTATTCCTTACTTGAAATTTGAAAAGGACCGCATTTGCGATGCGTGCCAACTTGGAAAACAAACCAAGTCCTCTTTCAAATCCATCAAGGATATCATGACATCACGACCTTTGGAGTTAATTCATATGAATTTGTTTGGACCCACTAAAATCAAAAGTCTAAGTGGAAATCGTTTTGCTTTTGTTTTGGTTGATGATTTTTCTTGTTTTACTTGGGTTTTCTTTTTAGAACACAAAAATCAAGTCTTTTCACATTTTTAAACATTTATGAAAAAAGTTGAAAAGGAAAATGATTCTTCAATTTTACGAATAAGGAGTGATAGAGGTGGTGAATTCAATAGCCAAACATTTATCACTTACAGTGAAGAAAATGGAATTAAACATGAATTATCGTGTCCTAGAACTCCACAACAAAATGGAGTAATTGAGAGGAAAAATCAAACATTATAAGAAATGGCTAGGACTATGATAAATGAATACGGTCTCCCTCAATACCTATTGGTCGAGGCCGTAAACACTTCTTGCTACATATCAAATAGGGTTTTCTTTTACAAAAACGCTTCTAAATCTTCTTTCAAAATTTACTACTCAAGAAAACCAAATGTTTCTTATTTCAAAGTTTTTGGTTGTAAATGTTTTGTTTTAAATACTAAAGATAATTTAGGTAAGTTTGATCCAAAATCCTATGAAGCTATTTTTGTGGGTTACTCTAACATTAGTAAAGCCTATAGAGTCTTCAGTAAATCTACAATGACTATTGAAGAATCTATACATGTAAAGCTTGAGGAATCTAATGTTTTTATTGAGAATGTTGTAGAAATAGATTTCTTAAGTGAAGACATGGAGAGGATTACCTTGAAGGATTCATCTATAAAAGAAGATGAGCCAACGATTGATGTGCAAAGTGAAGTTCAAGAAGTTGAAGTGGAGCCACCAGAACCACTTCCAAAGGATTGGAGATTCACTCCACATCACCCCAAGGATCTAATTATAGGTGATGTATCAAAAAGGGTAACTGCTCGTTCTAAACTCCATGATCTTTATGGCCATTATGCTTTTATTTCTCATTTTGAACCAAAGAACATCCTCGAAGCCGAGGGCGACTCATATTGGTTGCTTGCCATGTAAGAGGAACTCAATCAATTTGAGCGCAACCTAGTTCGGCATCTTGCTCCTAGACACCATGATAGACCAACAATTGGCACTAAATGAATTTTAGAAAATGATTCGGGTAATGTTATTAGAAATAAAGCTATGTTAGTGGCCCAAGGTTACACCCAAATTGAAGGAATCGATTTTGAGGAAACCTTTGCACCCGTAGCACAGCTTGAAGCCATACGGATAACACTTGTTTTTGCTTCCTTTAAAGATTTCAAACTTTTTCAAATGGATGTCAAAAGTGCATTTTTAAATAGGTTTATTGAAGAGGAGGTGTATGTTGAACAACCCCCGGGTTTGTTGATCCTACACATCCAAATTTTATTTTCAAACTAGACAAAGCTCTTTATAGTTTAAAGTAAGCTCCTAGAGCTTGGTATGCAAGACTTTCATCTTTTCTTATTTCAAATGGTTTTGCTAAAGAAAAAATAGATACTACTTTGTTTACTAAACATATTGAAAATGATATTCTTATTGTTCAAATATATATTGATGATATTATATTTGGTTCTACTAATAAGCAACTTTGCAAAGATTTTGAATCATGTATGAAGGAGGAATTTGAGATGTCTATGATGGGCGAGATCAATTATTTCCTTGGTCTCCAAATCAAGCAAAGGAGTGATGGGATCTTTATAAATCAAGCCAAATACACGAAGGAACTCATCAAGAAATTCGGGCTTGAAGGGGCTAAGACATGCAAGACTCCCATGGCTACCACCACAAAACTTGATAAGGATGAACAAGGTATAAATGTAGACATTAAACTCTATCATAACATGATTGGTAGTTTATTGTATTTAACAGCTAGTAGGTCGGACATTATGTTTAGTGTGTGTCTTTGTGCTCAATTTCAATCGTGTCCTAAAGAGTCCCATTTGATTGCAATAAAACGCATTATTCGATATCTTAAGGGCACCATTGAAATGGGTTTGTGGTATCCAAAGACCGGACAATTTTTCATGACGAGTTTTTCGGATACCGACTATGCGGGTTGTAGAGTGGATAGGAAGAGTACTAGTAGAATATGTCAGTTTCTAGAAAATTGCCTTGTTTCATGGTCTTTCAAGAAGCAAAATTCTGTAGCCCTCTCAACCGTCAAGGCGGAGTATGTTACGGCAGGGGCTTGTTGTGCACAAGTCCTTTGGATGAAACATACTCTCCTTGACTATGATTTGCATTATGACCATATTAAAATATTTTGTGATAATACTAATATTATTCATATGACTAAAAATGCAAATCAACATAGTAAGACAAAACACATTGACATTCGATATCACTTTCTTAGAGATTATTATGAGAAAGGTGATATTGAAATTGATTATGTTTCCACTAATTTTCAACTTGCCGATAATTTTACTAAACCACTAGATTATAATATATTTTCATTTATTTGTGGTGAATTAAATGTTTGTGTTATGGATTCATAAGAGTTTTCCAAATACTCTTCGAAAATATTTTATTGACTTAACCCTTTTTGATGCATGACAAAAAGGGGGAGAAGTATATTTGAGTTATTATTTCTTTCTTATGCTAATTATTTCTTTCTTATGCTACAATTCATGTTTGTTAAAATCATTTCATTTTTTTAGAAAGGACATATTCTTTCTTATACTTATTAGATAGCATGATTTGATGGGGAGCCTTTTTTCAAGCTCCTTACATTTTTTGTTTTAAAATAACTCATATGTTTTGTCATCATCAAAAAGGGGGAGATTGTTGGCCCAAGGTTATAATCACCCAGTTTTAGAGTTTTGATGATCACAAAACATATATAATTATTTGTACTAATTAAGTTTAAGTGTTTAAGATTGTTTCAGGGTTCTAAGGATTCAAGATATTTTCTTCCCTAAAGGAAAGTGGTGATGACTCAAATACGGGATCAAGAATTCAAGTTATCCAACAATGCAAATGGAAAAGCCCGAGTTGAAGATCTTGTAGTCATCTAGAACCATTGTAAGAAATTAGTATGTTAAAGAGTAAGAATATGATAATAGTGCTCAAGAAGATACACACACAAAAATATACTTTTCAAAATATAAGTTTTTAGGCAACATTGGCTTTGTTGCATGTTTGGTATCTATACATGTTTCATGATTTTTCAAAATTTATATCAAATTTATAACATGTATTTTATCTCCTATACTATGCTACTTTACCCCCAAACCCATACAAAATCTTTTTAAAATACTTCAAAATCCAAAAATCTGTTTAAATCCTATTCCAGGCCATTCCGGTCGACCGGGCGGTCGACCTAGTTGTTTCAGGCCAACACGGTCGACCGGCCAGTCGACCGCACGTGAGCATGCACGTCTGTGCACATCTGTCGGTCGACCGTCAGACCCTGTGGTCGACCGATCGGTCAACCGACTGCATGACCCTTACTCTCGGGTTTTGCCGGTCGACCGGGCCGGTCGACCGACAATTCAAATTTCTGTTTTAAAAATAACCTACGGTCGACCGGGCGGTCGACTGGAGCCAACGGCTAGTTGCCAAGTGGTTTGCCGGTCGACCGATAACTGGCCAAATTGGCTCTAACAGCTCTATTTTGAATCTGTTTTATTTGTTATGGATTCCAAAGGCTATTTCTTATTTCCAGGTGGCTAAATGATTGCACACATTTATTACATTATTCTTTATTACATATCCACATTTATCATGTAATAAATCTGCTAAATTTCTTTTCTTAAATGTTTATTTTGCAGAAGATAATCACGGGGAGAAAGAGGATAAAATCAAATAAATATCAGTTAAATTAAGATTTAACTAGATCTATTTGGTTAGAGGAGGATGATCCCAAATCCAGTTGGTTAAATTCAATTTTGGTGAATTAAGTGGTTAAAGATAAAGATCAACCGAGAATAACGTCAAATACAGAGGCCAAATCCAAAGGGATAAATAGATAGAGAGAAGATCAACGGATGAGATGAAGCAATTTTGAATCAGATTCTGGCTGGATACATTTTAATATTTGAATCATAACGTTCGCTATCAGAACTCAAATCTGATGATTCAAAATGATCCAGAAAGGGGACTTAAAGGGCTACAACTCTTAAGTTGATCATTATTTCTAATTCTGTCATTTGATAAGTTATATTTGGTAATCAATACACCAATAAGTTATAGATCAGAACTGAATATCCACATCAAATCAAATTTGGAGATAAGGGGAGAATTCAAATTTAGAAATAACCAGCTTTCCTTATCTTCATAATCCTCTACCCTCTACATTTCTCCTATAAATGCCTGCAATCTCAAAGGCAAAGAAAGGAGGACCAAGCAGAGATAGAATTTAGTCCACTTTTTCATTCTTTTTAGTATTGGTTTTTGTTTTTCTTTTTATGTAATTTTTAGTTTTATGTAATTCAGAGGAGATCAGAGTTTCATAGGAGAATGAGAATGAGGCTTGTGCTCAGATTGACACTGGTATAAGTTATTCTTTTTTTCTCTTATTGTTATGAAATCAAATCTATAGTTACCTTTTTATGTACTTTGTTTTTGTGTTCTTCTTCTTCTTCTTCTTTTCCACTTCACTCATTCTTGTACTAATCGCTATCCAAGTGAGTCTTATAGCATCGAAAGAGCCTTGCTTGCAAGTGCCACTGATAGCTCATGACGATAGATTTTAGTCTCAATTTGTATCATTTCATGCTTGTTTTGTCTTGATGATGTAATGTGGAAGAGATGAGAATCAACTCTTATGGGCTATGCGCTGATTGCCTCCACTTCAAGGTAACATTATCGCCAAAGATTCAAGGTAAGCTTTTGATCAAAGGAGGTAAGCAATTTTTTTTAATTTCTTTCTTTTAACTTTTAATATAAATTACCAACACCAAAATCTTCCAAATCTCTTTCACTCTTTTTCAATTGTACATATCACTTCTATTTTCTCCACCTTCTCATTCTACCACTTTCTTTCTAACTTGACTTTAACTCCATTTTTCTCTTTTCTTTTTAAAGAACTATAAGAAGATTTTTAACCATTAATTGTAGCATAAAAGAGAACTTGCTTAAAAAGCTTCCATCGCTAGTCCCTCCTTGTGGACCATGACCCGCATAGCCACTTGCTATAGCGGTAGTATTGAGTACTTGCACTCTTTATTCTTGTAGTTCTGAAATTCTGTATCTGTGTGCAGGTTCAAGCTCAATCAAATTTTGGCGTCGTTGCTGGGGAGGGACGGTAAGTTATTCTCTTTTACATTTTTTGTTAACTTTCTTCTTTGTTTTTGGTATACAAATTTAACAACAAGAATTTTTTGCTGTAATGGACATATAAGTGGCTCTGGACTCTGCTCAAGAAAGCAGAGCCCAGAAGCCCTCAGATTTGCTACATTCTTGTGGCAATCTGAGTGAACTACTAACCTGTATTTTCTGTAGGTTGGCTGAATTGCATAGTTTAATATCTGTAGCATTTATCTCCTTATTTGACTCACTGTATATATATTTCTAACACAACAGTAAAATGTTGATTATAAATGCTAAAAATGATTTAGACTTTGCATTTAGGCACGTGTCTATTTCATTACATTTTCTATTTACTGTTGAAGAGTGCTGGAGCCAAGATATATGTGCAGAGCATTTAGTATAAGGTTCATTCTTGTATGAAATATTGCTTGAGTGTTACTTTTTTTTCTATATACTTGTACACTGCACTAAATTGATTTAAGGGCTTGTCCTATAAACAAGATATGGTGGGAAAGTCATTACCCTCCCTTAGCCTACAAATAATCTCCTCACTCACTAACCCAAGCCTAATTAAAAACTTAGTAGACGTTAGCCCTAGGGACATCTCAGACTCAATTAGGAGACTGACCTAAGGGGGAAGTTAATTTGAATCTGACTCTTGCCAAATCGGTGACTAAGGTTGAGGATTGAAGGGCAAAACCCGAAGGCTGGTGGTTTGGCTTAATTAGGCCCGTCGCTTCTGCGTGGATACCTCCCACCGATCTTGCCCCTACCTGGCCAATTAACTTGTGATCAGATTCGGCAATATACCCCATGTGGACGGTCTAACCAATTAGGAGTCGTCTAGGTCTAAGGTTTACCCTAACTTAGGTTAGATTTTTTTTTTCTTTTTATTTGTTTGCTTATTTGTTTGTTTTTCATTGTTGTGTGATATGCTTATAATAACAATTTTTTCAATTTTAATGGTAATCCATATTACACCCCAACCTCTTTTTCGGATATTACCAACCCGGCATATCATAACTTTAACCAACCTAGTGTGCCGGATTAGTCTTATCCGAATCAATATAACCCATACCCCCAATCTTATAACCATAATTTCTAAAATAATTTCAACTCTTCATAGAGTCAGTGAGGATTTACCTCTCCCAAGTCCAATTTTCAACCAACTTGTCCTCCTTATCCATCTTGTCCACAAATATTTCCAAGATTCATACTCAGTTCCACCAAGTAAAAATAGAAAACCATCAATCTTGGAAATGAGTATGCGTGAGTCTAAGCAACAATCACAAAATCTGATGGATTCACAATTTCACCAAAAATTTCAAAATAAAACTTCATCTTTTCAAGTCCAATCGCAGTAAAACGATGAGCCAATCGACTATGAAAAGATGCTTGAAGCCATGACTCAGGCTCAAATCGCTCATAATCATGACATAGATATAATGGTTCAAACTCTCCGTTCTCACCGTTTGACCATTTCTGATGTCGCTAACCATTCTGTTAGAGCCGAAGAATCATGTTATTTTAGAAAACAGGATTCCATTTCAGTACAACCATTTGAACTTGCCTAAACTCTAAATTTTGAAAATGACATTGACAGTTTGGCAAGTTATCCCTTTTCTGAAATTGAACTTGAGAATGAATATGATCCTGAACCTCAACTTGGTGATTCAATTCTACTTCCTATTTCAATAATGACTCCAGTGTCTTCACCTAATTTCAATCTTTTTTCAGAGCCAACATTGAATCCTATGTCAATTCATCATGAAATTGAATCACCAATCTTTTATGATTATATTGAACTTGGCCAATTTCATACTTTTGAAAGTCCCATTGACAAATTGAAAAGTTCTCATTTTTATGAAATTGAACTCAATGAGAAATGTGACCTAGATTCTCAAATTTGTGATCCAGTTCAAATTCCTGAATCAATATTGACTCCTGTTTTGTTACCCGACTTGAGTAATATTTTAGAGTCAGTTTTGATTCTCACACCTGTCATTCTTGAATTTGAATCACCAATATTAAGTCACATTCCATTGTAGAAAAATGAATGTGGACTTGAGTTTCAACTTCTTGATTTGGACCCACTTTCTGAACCAATCTCGACTCCTGAATCTTTACTTGAGTTAAGTCACTTTCCTGAGTCAGTAGTAGTTTCCATACTTCCTACGTCCAAGTCAATCATTCCATCTTTTCACACTCCATTTTAGGACAAGGCAGTTGACAAAATTAACTCTGAGATTAATTATGAAATTGGAAATTAGATAGGGTAAAATATTTAATAAAAATCATTCATGTATACATTATTTTAGTGGGTTATATTATAGAGATTTCTCGTGGGTTCCTCTGAACTTCACGCAAATTCGATTGGGCCGCATTTCGTGAACCAATCAGACCACCACCGGAACCACCTCCTTAAGATAATATTTTCCTTCCCTTTCTTCTTTTTCATGCATCTATGTATTAATTCATACATTAAGGACAATGCATGAGATAGGTATGGGGGAAGGTCTAACATAACTTAGGTTTTTCTTTTTATTTAAAAAAATTAACATTTTCTTTACTTTAAAAAAACTTTTTGAAAATAGAAACAATATTTTGACATATTTTTTGTAAGAAATTAGTCAATTTTAAGGAATAGGATAATATTAATTAGGATTTCTTATACTTGGTCAAAATAAAATTATTTGTTTGATTTTTAGGGTTAGGAAGATAATTCGTTAAAGTAATTTAGTCTTGATTCTTGCCTTGATGAAATATGCGCACTTTATACACTTATACACTTATGGTTCAAAAACAAAGACTCTTATGCCTTATAAATATATATATATGTATATCTATGAAAAATAAACAAATCTAATTATTGATTAGCTAGGTGTTTTGGCCTAAGCAAGTCTTGGTTTTTATGCAAAAGATGATTAGATAAGTTTGGAAAAAAGAAAAAAAGAAATATATATCTATAAAAATCCTCCAATTAAGCTGGGTATTTGTGCCTTATAAAGCATAAATATTCACGCCTAAAAGTGGTTCACATAATAAAATCCTTAGTTTTGTGGCCTTATTTGCTCGAGTCCTTAAGTCCTTGGGGTGTTTTCTCACCCAGTGCCCTAAGACCGTTTGGTTTGGGAGTCACCGATTAAAGGCTGGACAGATTAGAAAGTCTAATAGAACTAAGGAATAATACCACCAAAAATAAAATAAATATATATACATATATATATATATATAAATAAGGCATAAAAGTTAGAGTTAAAGAAATCTTAGTCAAAACTTCACGGTCACTAAGGTGCATATGACTTAGGATAAAGTAATAGACTAGATGAAAAGCACAATTTGACTCCTTACTTTGATTGATAACAAATTTTTGAATAGAGACTAAGTTTAGGAATGAAAAATTCAATTTTCCTATAACTTATAGATTACTTAAATCATACAATAATATTTCAAATATTTTTCTTTCAAAATGTGTTTTCAAAATATTAACATTTTTCTCTTTCTTTATGGATTTTGTGGGTGCAATCCACTGAAAACCCTCACGAGACAATACTCATCCTCTAGGGGTAACCTAGAGGTTTAATAGCTTGTTGCACAAGCTCAGTGCAATCGCGTGACCTGTGAAAATGGTCTAATAATTTTTGGTTTAGTTTTGTTGTTTTGCTCGAGGACGAGCAAAAAATAGGTGTGGGGGTGTGATTGCATACATTTATTACATTATTCTTTATTACATTCCACATTTATCATGTAATAAATCTGCTAAATTTCTTATCTTGAATGTCTATTTTGCAGAAGATAATCATGGGGAGAAAGAGGATAAAATCAAATAAATATCAGTTAAATTCAGATTTAACTAGATCTATTTGGTTAGAGGAGGATGATCCCAAATTCAGTTGGTTAAGTTCAATTTTTAGTGAATCAAGTGATTAAAGATAAAGATTAACCGAGGATAAGGTCAAATACAGAGTCCAAATCCAAAGGGATAAACGGATAGAGAGATGATCAACGGATGAGATGACGCAATTTTGACTCAGATTGTGGTTGGATATATATTAGTATTTGAATCATAACTTTCGCTACCAGAACTCATATCTGATGATTCAAGATGATCCAGAAAGAGGATTTAAAAGGCTACAACTCTTAAGTTGATCATTATTTCTAATTCTGTCATTTGATAAGTTATATTTGGTAATCAATACGCCAATAAGCTGCAGATCAGAACTGAATATCCATATCAAATCAAGTTTAGAGATAAGAGGAGGATTCAAATTCAGAAATAGCCAGCTTCCCTTATCTTCTTACTCCTTTACCCTCTGCATTTTTCCTATAACTACCTGCAATCTCAAAGGCAAAGAAAGGAGGACCAAGCAGAGATAGAATTTACTCCACTTTTTCATTCTTTTTAGTATAAGTTTTTATTTTTCTTTTTATGTAATTTTTAATTTTCATTTATGTAATTCAGAGGAGATCAGAGTTTCATAGGAGAATGTGAATGAAGCGTATGCTGAGAGTAACACTGTTATAAATTGTTTTTTTTTCTCTTATTGTTATGAAATCAAATCTATAGTTACCTTTTTATGTACTTTATTTTTGTGTTCTTCTTCTTCTTCTTCTTCTTTCTACTTCACTCATTCTTGTACTAATCGCTATCCAAGTGAGTCTTATAGCATCGAAAGAGCCTTGCCTTTGCAAGTGCCACCGATAGCTCATGACGATAGATTTTAGTCTCAGTCTGTATCATTTCATGCTTGTTTTCTCTTGATGATGTAATGTGAAAGAGACGAGAATCAACTCTTATGGGCTATGCGCTGATTGCCTCCACTTCAAGGTAATATCGTCGCCAAAGATTCAAGGTAGGCTTTTGGTCAAAGAAGGTAAGTAATTATTTTTAATTTCTTTCATTTAACTTTTAGTGTAAATTACTAGCACCAAAATCTTCCAAATCTCTCACTCTTTTTCAATTTCTTTGTACATATCACTTCTATTTTCTCCACTTTCTCATTCTATCACTTTCTTCCTAACTTGACTTTAACTCCATTTTGCTCTTTTCTTTTTAAAGAATTAAAAGAAGATCTTTAACCATTCTATGTAACTTAAAAGAGAACTTGCTAAAAAGCTTTCATCGCTAGTCCCTCCTCGTGAATCACGGCCCGCATAGCCACTTGCTATAGAGGTAGAATTGAGCACCTTACACTAATATTTTAAAAGTTTTAAAATTCTATATTTTTATGTGCAGGTTTTATCTCAATCACTAAACTCACCCCTAATGACCTAGTATCACTTATGAATAGTATTTATCCATTCCCTATAAATAGAGATCATTGGTCTTTGGTTTTACACAAGAAAAATATCCAAGTTTTCAAGTTTTCAGAGAAGAAGTGTTTCATTGCTTTCCATTTTCAAAGTTCTTTCAATTGTAAAATTTTTCAGTTAGTTTTCAAGTCTTCTTAACTTCTACTACTGAAATTTTTCTCTCACTTCACTTCTTGAGCTAAAAATCATACTCCATTCTATAGAAGTTGTAAGAGTGCTTGTGGTCGTTTGATCACCAAGTGACTTGTATTCCATTGAGTTGTGGTTCCTCTTGTGTAGAGGACAGTATAATTAGAGTTGGGTACTCCGGTCGTGTGTAGACCATTTGTAATCCCCTTGGGTGTAAGCTTCCTGTGTGGAAGTTCCTTTTGTGGATTTAGTGAAAATGCTTCTTAGTGGTGAAGGTGGGACGTAGAGCAGTGGCTCAAACCTCAAAACAAATTTCTTGTGTTTGCGATTGATCTTTTCTTACTCTTTATTGTTTTACAATCCTTACTTGTGATACTATTCATTTTTCAATGTTGGACTCATCTCATCTCCTTCCATTTACTCATATCAACAAGGAAGCAATTGCGCACCTCAACTCATAATCTATAGGAATCAAAGAGGAGAAGTTCTAGAGCCCTTCATCGGGAATTCAGCTTCAATTTCTTATTTTGAGTGACTACTTGCATCATTCATCTTAACTTATTTTAAAAGAGCATTAGATTAGTATTAACACCTATTTACCCCCTCTAGAGAGAGGTGATTGTTGTTTGGCTAAGTGCCCATCCCTCTAAGTGTAGAGGTGATTGTTGTTGTGCCTTGCCTCTAGTGTAGAGATTATTGTCGGTTGAGAGAGGAGTTGTGTACTCCAAGTTTGTATTACCCAAATCCTCAGTGGAGGTTCCCTGTGTGGGAAGTCCTGTGTGGACGATATAGTGAAAATCCTTCTGTGTGAATGCAGAGACGTAGAGCAGTGGCTCGAATCTCGAAACAAATCTTTGTGTTTGCGATTGATCCACTATCTCTAAACTCTCTCTCTTATATTGTGCCTTGCAATATTTCATATTGTTCATACCATACTTATATGCTTGGTATTGTTTGTGTGCCTCATTTGTGTTGAACCAAAAGAGCTTTACATAGCACCTTAAATCTTATTTAGAGGAATTTAGAGGAGATAGTCCAGAGCCATTCACCGAGAATTCAGCTACACTCTTTGGTTACACTAAGTGCGTTGCAATTTGTTTTTAATTCTGCATCATTTGTCATTAGATTAGCCATACACCTATTCATCCCCCTCTAGGTGTACTTTCATATACGTCGCAGTGACGTCTCCGTACCCACAGGATCGGGGCGTCACAAAAAGAGTTTACTGTAATCACCTAGGGGGGGTGAATAGGTGATGGCTAATCTAAAGGTCAATTAATGCAGAATTAAAAAACTATTTAATGAAAACTAAAACTTCTTAAACTAAACACCACGTATAACACAAGAGTGTAGCCGGATTCCCCGTGAAGGGCTCTGGACTAACTCCTCAAGATTCCTCTAAATAAGAGTTGAGGTGCTGCGTTGGCTCTCTTGGTTGAATACAAGTGTTAGCAAACAATCCCCAAGCATATAACAATTAAGCACACAATATATCAAGCATATAAAGATAAAGAAAATATTAGCATGCAAGATATAAAGAAAAGTAAGAGATAGAGAGAGCAATCGCAAACACGGGAGATTTATTTCGAGGTTCGAGCACACTTGCTCTACGTCCCTGCCTTCAACACTATGAAGGATTTCTACTATAAACCGATCCCACCAGATAACTCGGTGTCGCAACACCTACAAGGAGTTCCTACTAGAACTCTTGGAGTCTCTAGTCCCTTCACTCGTTCCCGCAAGAACAAACACACCGCAAGCTCACTAGCTCGTCGAGGCCGCACCTCAAACACCGAGTTCCCTCTAGAACCAGAAACAATGCGAAAACACACCTCCGCCTCCTCAAAGTACAAAGATGGAACTTTGGTGATCACAACACTTTGATCACCTAAAATCTTCTCAAAACAAATATCCCTATAAGTAGATATAGCAATGGATAGCTCAAGTGTTGTGTGAGAAAACTAGGATAGAAATGATGGAGGAAAACTCAAGAAAACACTTTTCAAAACTCTTGATAAACTCTCCTTTTGAATGGAAGATTTGGCTCTAAAACAAGTGGAGAAAACCTCTTAAAAGAGTAGGAAAAACTAGCTCCAAAACCCATTAAAATCTTGGCTAAAACAGCCCCCAAAAGCCCCACTTTTATAGGGCTAGAAAAACTAGCTGTTGGGGCCAAATATTCAGCCCTGACGGCTGTCGGTCGACCGCCAACGGTCAGATTTCTGACCGTTGGAGCCTCGGTCGACTGGCCCGGTCGACCGCGACCTGGAACAAAGAGCAGTGCTCTCTGCCGGTCGACCGGCCCGGTCGACCGGGGCTTTCCAGAGAGTAGAAGCTCTCTGGCGGTCGACTGGGTCGGTCGACCGGCCCTCCAGCCAAACTGGCGTGCACATTCTGTGCACGTCGGTCGACCGGCAGAAGCCAGGTCAGGTCATTTATAGGGATTAAAAACTAGGTTTTTTATTTTAAAGTAAATCCCATAAAATCTCAAAAAATCTACAAAAATAGGTTCAGTATTATACTTTGATAAACAAACATGTTTGAGTAAAATCAAGACATGTTACAAACATTTTGAACTATTTTGTAACTTAAAAATTTTGGCTAAAAACAAAAACTGTATTTTTCCAAAATAGATTTTTCCAAAACTTCTCCAAATACAAAAACAAGATATTTTAAACATTTTTAAAGCATGGTGTGTATGGATATGATCCACTACACATAAATGGTGAAATATCTATGTTTTTGACAATAATTACTAAATATGGTTTTGGTTAAAACATATATACTTTGAATTCCAAAAACCAAACCGGTATTTTTCAAATGAAAAACTCTTTTGTATTTTTCTAAAATAAAAATTCTTTTATGAAAACTCATCTAAATCAAGAGTGTGTGTGTAAATGGTATACTTGAGCAATCCACCAACTATTCTATCCTTTACATTTCATCTAAAAACAAAATCTTATAAAAACAAACCTAGACTCAAGTCTTGATTTTGAAGGTCTTCACTTGAAGTCTTCTCATTTTCTTGACTTAGTCCAAACTCGATCTAAAGAGTTAGACTCCTCTTGAGTACTTAATGTGGTCTTGATGCAAAAGCTCTTGAATCAAACCGTGCTAACTCCAAAACTTGACTTTAAATCCTTTGTTGAAGCTAAACACCAACTAAGATCTTGATCATAAATCTGAGACTAAATAAACACAAGATCATTAGTATTATAACTACATGAGTTGATCATCATCAAAACTAGAGTGATGGGCCTTTGGGCCAACAATCTCCCCTTTTTGATGATGACAAAACTCATGGAGTTATATATGCATGGATTAAAGTAAAGCTTCAAAGAAGCTCCCCTTAACTCATGCATTACAATTTAAAAATAAATATGCAATGAAAGCTCATAAATGTGTATGCAAATATAAGGAGATGAACATGCATAAACAAGCATAAAACACATCAAATTCTTTTTCTCCTTTTTGCAAAATAAAACAAATATGCATAAACATAAATCCTTCTCCCCCTTTATGTATAAAGTAAGGAAAACATGCATATATACTAAAATACTTCTCTCCTTTTTGTCAATCATCAACAAAGGGGTTAAAGTAAAATACAAAATAATGTTCTCCCCCTTTTTGTCAAAAATAAAAAATCAATAAAAGGGGTGAACTCAAATCAGTCAAAAATGGATATATGCGATATACATTCATGAAGAGGAAGACGCTAAGTTAACTTCCCTACATATATGCATTACAGGAAGAAGGGATGACAAACCCTAACTCACATAACGCATAATATGCAATTCATAAGAGGAGATGTGAAGCTCCCCCTACACACGTGTACCGCATAAAGAAGAGTTGTTAAGCTCCTCAATATAAGATACTCTCAACATGAATCTATATGTAGAAGAGATGTTAAGATCCCCTTGCATATAGGCAATAAACATCAAAACATTTTTAACTTTCTCATTAAAACAAAATTTTGAATTTTTCTCAATAAAATAAATTCTGAGATATCTTAGTAAATCAAATTTTAAGATACCAAATGTAAATAAACATTACAAATTTTGAACTTTAAACCAAAAATAGAATCATATTGATACCAATTGAAAATTATTGCATATTTTTTATATCAATAAAAATACCAATTTTAAAAATAATGCATAAGCTTATTAAAACATCAATTGAAATACCAATTGAAAATAAAGATTTGAATCAAGCTTAGCATAAATAAACTTTATGCTTTAAACATGTGACTAAATTTAAATCAAGCACAAACAAATCATATATATGTATGAAAATGAAAATACCAATAGAAATTGATATTATATGAAATGAAGCATACATATATAGAAAATATGAGTATATACAAGAAAAAAATATCAATTGAGATATCAATTGAAAATATGATGTAAATCAAGTATATAACTCATAACCTAAAGATTTTCAATAAAGCTTGCAAGGCATACTCGCCCATCCGTCCACCCATGAGGGGATAGGTAGGGGTTTTCAAAAATAGGGTTTAAAAAATATTTTTATAGTGAAAAACACTACCAATTGAAGAATAAATAACTAGTTAAAGATAATTTTTGAAGATCCTTTAAAACATGAAACCAAATATATATATCCATGAAACAAGCTAAGAACACAAGGATTGACACTCGAAATCTATAAATCTCAAAAATAATCATGAAACAAAGTCATGAATAAACAAATAAAGTGTGAGTGTACAAAAGTCATGTAATTAGCATTTTTCATAAAGATAAGTCAATAAAGCTCAAAGCAAACATGAATATCATTTTATCAATCAAATCATGAAAATTCATTTTTCATATAAAGATGAAAAACATGAAATTTATTTCCATAAAAATAAACTTCTAGGTATATGTATGATTTATCCAAAACTAATAATATGCATACATATCCCAAACATAAAAAAAGAGTCTATTAATAGTATTTGCATGAAGGCAAGAGACTCACGGGTATACATGTATATTTATTAGATTTGAATAAAAATTGCATATACATGAAGCAAAACATGAAAATAGGCAAAACATGTATAAATGAGAAAATCATCAAAACTAGGCTATACACGTGCATATAGTGAGTACAAATGAACAATGAAGTGCAAACATATATGAATCAATTTGTTGCTCTCTACTTGTATATGTATATTTTCAAGTTTTAATAAAGACTACATTTAAACAAGTGTTTACATGAAGCATAAAACATAAAATATGAATATTTTAACAAACACTAAAACATGCTAAAAAATCATCAATTATAAAAGCATGTAAATAAAATAGGAGTTTAGAGATAGTTACCAAGCCAAAGAACTATGCTCTAATTCTCCAAAACATGGTGGTCGTCCCACAAAACTTCCTTGATAGCGGTGCATCAAATATGTGTCCATCAAGTCCATGTGCAACCACCACCAAGGCACCATCCCTCTCACGTTTTGTGAGAGCCCGCACCTACATCAAAGACACAAGGTAGGGATTTTGGTACCCATTTTCTTTTGGGTCCTTGAGGGTTAGCATTGTAAGGAATCCAAACATTCTTATTAGCAAAATTTGAAGCATTTATCTTATCATAACAAAATTTTGCTAAATGGCCTTTGCGACCACAATGTGTACACTTGTACACTCTAGAATGCATATGTGTATGAGTGTGATCGTGGCGTGTAAAATGTGCATATGCATGATGTGGGTGTTGTGCATGAACATGGAGAACTTGTTTCTTTTGAAACAAGGATTCCAATCTCTTATGATTAAATGCACAATTGCTCAAAGTTGAGCTTAAACTATCAATTTTATTTTTCAAAAATGTAACTTCATTTTTATCAATGGTTGTGGCATGAAGAGCATGATTTACAACCTTTTTCTTTTTAGAAATATTTTCTTTTTCTTTTTCAATAATTTTTCTTTTCAAGGAAGTGTTTTCATGCAAAGCAATTTCCTTTTATTTTTCCACCAAAACAATTTAATTTTTCAATAAAGTATTTCCTTCACACAATTCATTTAATTTAGAAAGCAAGGAAACATTTTCATTTTTCAAACTTTCATTTCTTTTGAAACATTTTCAAATTTCTCTTGTAAAGAATCTTTTTCATTTAACATGGCATCAAATTTGTTTTTCATTTTCTTATTTTCTTTTCTAAGCATGTCATATTTTTCTAGAAGTTGTTGACAAAAAGATGTAAGCTCATCATATGACATATCAACATCTTCATCTACCTCGAATTCGGTAGTTACCTCAAGGGGGTTATCCCCTTGGACCATGTAGCACACGTTGGAAGCGTCACTTCTAACATCCGAGTCGCTCTCCACATAATATTGTTCTTTTTCGCCAAGGGAGAGTATGGTGTTCCAAACTACAAAAGCCGAATCAAGATTATCAACCCTACATAAATAATCATTGTTTAGGGTACTCTTTAAAGCATGAATGGCTTTTGAGTTAGCCTCAATATACTTGTTATTGTTAACATATGAATCTTTAATTGTAGCAAGATAAACATGAATGCCAGAGCCTTTGAGGTACAAAGACATCTTAGCCTTCCAAGTTTGGATGTTAAGAATGTCAAAAGTGGGAGGTGACATGAAATCCATGGTGTGCGTGTACAAATATTGTGATTAGTTATAAAATGAGAATCTTTAACTCTAGGTTGTAAGACCCAAATCAAGAGCACTTGGCTCTGATACCAACTGTAATCACCTAGAGGGGGTGAATAGGTGATGGCTAATCTAAAGGTCAATTAATGCGGAATTAAAAAACTATTTAATGCAAACTAAAACTTCTTAAACTAAACACCACGTATAACACAAGAGTGTAGCCGGATTCCCCATGAAGGGCTCTGGACTAACTCCTCAAGATTCCTCTAAATAAGAGTTGAGGTGCCGCGTTGGCTCTCTTGGTTGAATACAAGTGTTAGCAAACAATCCCCAAGCATATAACAATTAAGCACACAATATATCAAGCATATAAAGATAAAGACAATATTAGCATGCAAGATATAAAGACAAGTAAGAAATAGAGAGAGAGCAATCGCAAACACGGGAGATTTGTTTCGAGGTTCGAGCATACTTGCTCTACGTCCCTGCCTTCAACACTATGAAGGATTTCCAATATAAACTGATCCCACCGGATCACTCAGTGCCGCAACACCTACAAGGAGTTCCCATTATAACTCTTGGATTCTCTAGTCCCTTCACTCGTTCCCGCAAGAACAAACACACCGCAAGCTCACTAGCTCGCCGAGGCCGCACCTCAAACACCGAGTTCCCACTAGAACCCGAAACAATGCGAACACACACGTCTGCCTCCTCAAAGTACAAAGATGAAACTTTGGTGATCACAACACTTTAATCATCTAAAATCCTCTCATAACAAATATCCCTATAGGTAGATATAGCAATGGATAGCTCAAGTGTTGTGTGAGAAAACTAGGATAGAAATGATGGAGGAAAACTCAAGAAAACACTTTTCAAAACTGTTGATAAACTCTCCTTTTGAATAGAAGTATTTGGCTCTAAAATAAGTGGAGAAAACCTCTTAAAAGAGTAGGAAAAACTAGCTCCAAAACCCACTAAAAATCTTGGCTAAAACAGCCCCCAAAAGCCCCCCTTTTATAGTGCTAGAAAAACTAGCCGTTGGGGCCAAATATTCAGCCCTGACGGCTCTCGGTCGACCGCCGGTCGACCGCCAACGGTCAGATTTCTGACCGTTGGAGCCACGGTCGACCGGCCCGGTCGACCGCAGCCTGGAACAGAGAGCAGTGCTCTCTGCCGGTCGACCGGCCCGGTCGACCGGGGCTTTCCAGAGAGCAGAAGCTCTCTGGCGGTCGACCGGGTCGGTCGACCGGCCCTCCAGCCAAATTGGCGTGCACATTCTGTGTAGGTCGGTCGACCGACTTCAAGCCCGGTCGACCGGCTCGGTCGACCGGCAGAAGCCAGGTCAGGTCACTTATAGGGATTAAAAACTAGGTTTTTTTATTTTAAATTAAATCCCATAAAATCTCAAAAAATCTACAAAAATAGGTTCAATATTATACTTTGATAAACAAACATGTTTGAGTAAAATCAAGACATGTTACAAACATTTTGAACTATTTTTGTAACTTAGAAATTTTGGCTAAAAACAAAAAATGTATTTTTCCAAAATAGATTTTTTCAAAACTTCTCCAAATACAAAAACAAGATATTTTAAATACTTTTAAAGCATGGTGTATATGGAAATGATCCACTACACATAAATGGTGAAATATCTATGTTTTTGACAATAATCACTAAATATGGTTTTGGTTAAAACATATATACTTTGAATTCCAAAAACCAAACCGGTATTTTTCAAAATGAAAAACTCTTTTGTATTTTTCCAAAATAAAAATTCTTTTATGAAAACTCATCTAAATCAAGAGTGTTTGCTATTCTATCCTTTACATTTTATCTAAAAACAAAATCTTATAAAAACAAACCTAGACTCAAGTCTTGATCTTGAAGGTCTTCACTTGAAGTCTTCTCATTTTCTTGACTTGGTCCAAACTCGATCCAAAGAGCTAGACTCCTCTTGAGTACTTGATGTGGTCTTGATGCACAAGCTCTTAAATCAAACCGTGCTAGCTCCAAAACTTGACTTTAAATCCTTTGTTGAAGCTAAACACCAACTAAGATCTTGATCATAAATCTGAGACTAAATAAACACAAGATCATTAGTACTATAACTGCATGAGTTGATCATCATCAAAACTAAAGTGATGGGCCTTTGGGCCAACATTTACTACTTACGATTTATAGCCACTTACACAAACCAAACAAACGAGAAAGGCACCCTAAAAGTATTTAAAAGTGTGTAATTATTTTTTTGACAATTTTTCCCTTGGTGAAAAGTCTAAAATGCCCACTTCCTCCTCCTTTCTTCTTCTCCGGCTACCCTCCTTCTTCTCCGGCAGACCTCCTCCTCCCCCATCCTCGGCACTCCGTCCTCCTCCTTCTGCCTACTACCCCAGCATCCCCCTCCCTGGCGCTCCCCCGTCCTCCCTGGCCCCCTCCCAAGCGCTCAACCCTCCTCCTCCCCTTCCCCTCTCCACGACATCGGCCCCCTCCTCCTCCCTCCCCGGCTTCCCCCTCCTCCTCACCCCCTCCCCCGCCCGTCCAGCTCCCTCCTGCCCCCATTTATTCGGCTGGATTTGGCCGAACAGAGCTCTATCTGTTCGGCCGAATATGGCCGAACAGATGGGGAGGGTAGGGGAAAGGAAGGTGGCGGCGGGGGAGAGGGAGATCGAGGAGAGGAGGGGATGTGGTCAGGGTGGTCGCCGGTGGGCCGGGAGACGAGGGGAAGGCCAGAGGGTCGCCGATGAGGAAAGATGGGTCGTCATCGAGGGAGGTGGAGGAGAAGAGGGCATTTTCGCAATTTTTTATTTTTTTGGGGAGGGGATTTATGAAATTTGTAGCGCCTTTCTCATTTTTCGGGGTGGCAATATCCGCTCCCGCCCGTTATGTACTGAATAATTGGGAAAGGAAATTGTCACTCCAAAAAGTGATGAAGGCACCCTTAGGATCAGGGGCACCCCCAAATTTGATAAAGGCACTCCCAAAATATTCAAAAAACCTCAAAATACCCTCTTCTTTTCCTCCTTCTGTCCCTCCCATGCCGGCGAACCCCGGCTCCCCCCTCACTGGCGAACCCCCTCCTGTCTACTCCGTCTCCTGCCCCTACCCTCCCTGGCCTCCCCCTCCCTGATGCTCCCCCGACCTCCCCGGCCTCTGCCCTCCTGCCTCCCCCTTCCCCGGCGCTCCCCCGACCTCCCCCTCCCCCTCCCTTCTCCACCTAGACCTCCTTGCCTCCCTCAGTTTGGTTGCCTCTGTTCAGTCAGAGTTGGCCGAAAGGAGGGGAGGAAGGGGAGCATCGGGGAGGGTAAGGTTGGGGAAGACGACGGAGGATTAAAAAGAAAATTTTAGACATTTCGTCAAAAATAATTATTAAAAAAAAAATAATAGCACGCTTGTAAATACTTATGGAGCCCCTTTCTCATTTTTTTGGATGGCCAATTCCCTAAATAATTCTAAATAACACTGTCATTTAATATACCCAACTCCCAACCAACAAATCACGCCCCCTCCCCTCACCACAAAACCAAAAAAAAAAAAAACTTTCCCAGAATACCCCTCTCCTCGTCAACAACAAAACCCGAGGTCTTCGCTCGCTCGAACGCAGGAAAAAAAAATTACGAAAAAAAAGGAATGCATCTAAGCGAGAATGAGGGCATTGAGGAAATCAAATTCGTCGTCACTGGCGGTCTAGGGTTCGTGGGATCGGCGCTGTGCTTGGAATTGGTGAGGAGAGGAGCTGAAGAGGTCCGTTCTCTCGATCTTCGGTCGTCCTCGCTGTGGTCGATCGATCTCAAGAAAGCTAGCGTCAAATTGATCCAAGGTTTCTCTTTTTCCAAATTTTCCATTTTCCTTTTCTTCATATTACCAACCCATTTGCTAATAATATAAAATTTGTGCAAGTTTCATGTGAAATAGAAAGCATTAATATATGTTTGCAATATTGATTTTACTCTAAGTGATTTAAATTAATCCAATTTTGTGTTTGGATGCAAGATGGGATAATTTTTTAATTAACTACCACTTATATCCCATATGTTGTTTGGCAACCAAAATGGAATTAGTTGAATAATGTGGGTTAAATGGACCAAGTGGAAGCATGTGAAGATATAATTCTAAATACCAATTTCGTCTTTGCAGTTCTCACCCATTGGAATCGCTGATTTAGCTGTTCCACCACATCTGCCATGATGTAGCTAATCTAGCTGAAAAATTGGAACAAGTGGTTTAAGGTTAAATCACTTAAACCAACATATATAAGCTGGAAAGCACGGACACGACACAGGCACACTGATGCAGATATCATACAACAATCTGACACATGATAAATTTGAAAAATGCACATCGAATCAACAATAACAGGCAAGAACTGTCGTGTCCGATACAATGTCCAACATATTATGGTTCATAATAGAAGTGTCTATGCTTCATAGTATATAAGTGTAATAATGCTTAAAATATTATCTTGACCGCCTCTATTCCTCCTTCCTTCTGATTTAGCTTATGTTGCTAAAAGAGTTGAACTAAATGGATGGTGTAGAGCCACTTAAACCAGTTAAAGTTTTGCTGTAATTCCAAGTTTTGCGCCTAGTTCCTCATTAATCTGAACATGGCAGGGGATGTGAGCCAGAAAAAAAAGCGTTGAAAAGGCTTTACACGGGCTAGATTGTGTCTTCCACCTTGCTTCTTATGGGATGTCAGGGAAAGAAATGCTCCAGTCGGGGTGTGTCGACCAGATCAATATAAATGGTAACTGCAACATATTTGATGTATGTCATGAGGTTGGGATCAGGAGACTTGTTTATGTGAGCACATACAATGTAGTGTTTGGTGGAAAGGAGATTGTGAACGGGAACGAGTCGTTGCCGTATTTTCCTCTTGATGAGCATGTCGATCCTTACTGTCGTAGTAAATCTGTTGCAGAACAGCTGGTTTCTGAAAAAGCAATGGCCGCCCGTCCCAGTGAGTTTTCTCATCTTGGGTTAGCTCATTTTATTTATTGAATCATGAAGCAAATCCTTAATTATTGTTGCCTTCTTTATAATATTTTACCTAGAGAAATATGTGGTGTATCATATAATCCATCACTTGTCCCTTTCTTTAGGCAAAAGAGTGGTGTCCATCTCTATACTTGTGCAATTCGTCCTGCTGCTATATATGGACCAGGTGAGGAGAGACACCTTCCGAGAATACTCTCCCTTGCAAAGATGGGACTGTTATCTTTCAAAGTTGGCAATTCAAGCCTTAAGACAGACTGGGTGTATGTGGATAACCTTGTGCTTTCGTTGATATTGGCGAGCATGGGCCTATTAGATGATATTCCTGACAGAAGACATCCTATTGCTGCTGGGCAGGCATATTTCATCTCTGATGGTAATGTTCAAACCATAACTACGAAACCTCTATTCTTTTTGGGTTTTCTTTTTTCCTTGTGCAGTATTATCAAATCACTCATTTGGCCCTTGCTAACTTGCTTTATAAATATGCAAGCTGCCATAATCTGTAAAGTTCTGGTTCATGATTCCACACTACAGTAATTGCCACTGCCACATTAAAGGTTTTCAGTCATAGCTGTGATTTATTGGATTTACTTGCTAGCTCAAATGTTGCTTTGTGTTGTTGAACATGCATTAGTAAATCCTCTTTATACTTCGGAGTTGTCTACGCATAATATGGGATGATTCTTCATGCCTTCCTATTGTTTTTCCTTCATTACGGACAATAGTTTTTTTTTTCGTAACTTAGACTGCTCCTGTCATGTAGAAAAGGTCATATATGTTGGAACTATCCACTTCATTTTTAGTAAATTATATGGCAGCAGCAATATCTGGACATCCAGTCCTACGCTTCATTCCTTTTACGATATATATTGGAACAGTTAACTACATTTTTTCATTTGTCCCATTCTGTTGGCTCGAAAGTAACAGGGTTATTGTTTCCTTATATCAGCTTCTCATCATCACTTATGAGTGATGTAACATGAGAAGAGAGAAAGGAAAAAAGAGGGAAGAAATTAGGGTTTTGAGGGCATAAAGATGAATTTGGGCTTCAGCACCCGGGAGATCTTTCTCCCACTCCGCACATCACCATTCAAAAATTAAATTTGTAAAGCAAATCACCATGCTTCAACAAAAAGGGGGTTTAAATTAATTCATCATAGTCTAAATAATTAACTACAAGTCTTGGCTTTATATAGGCTCCTACAAAGAAGACATCCCCATCATAACCGATGTGGAACTAAAAAACATTAAATAAAATAAAACAATTTAAAAGAAGCCTACTAAATAATAATTAGACCAATCCCCATCATTCTCCCCGTCTTAGAAGCATTCATCTCCTGTGAATGCAGTGGTAACAGACAATAGGTACAACCGAGTAGAATTGTACCACATCTCTCATCAATCAATCCTAGGTGGTGGTCGGAGATGCAGCATCGATGCATCATGCTTGAGCCACAGTGGTGGTGGTGGAGGTAGAACTGACTTCCGTGATAGATCGGCCACAGTCGGAGGTAGCTCGAGCAGGATAAATGCAGTAAAACAACTCAAATCAGCTCCATTGAAAACTGAATCGCATACCAAGCCCAACTCCTGTGAACCGACATCTTATAGAAAGATCTGCAATGAGTCGTACACGTCAAGCGGCCTCAGGGATAAGTGAACCCTCATAGCTGGCGAAGACGTCAATAGCTTCATGATAGGCTCCACTAAAAGATTTACATGGGTCTAAATAAGAGACTCTTTCGCTTCTGGCTCTGAATCTAGCTCATCAACAATTTCTGAATCTGCCTTCGGCTCACCAATAATTTCTGACTCTGTAACATCATCAGTAATGATGCTACTAATATGTCGACTCTCGCCTCGTGACTCTATCCTTTTTAATGTAGAATTGCAATCTCGAACTAGTTTAAGAATAAGATCAGGTTTCTCTAGCATGCGGTCGAGGTTCTTTTCCATTCGACTTTGAAGCTCAGTTACAAAACCAACGCTTCGAACAGAACTCGAATCGGACTCCGAACGGGTTTGAAATGAACTCTGAAAGGTTGTTGTGTTGCCTCTGGACTAAGCTGGCTCAGCGAGTTGACTTGGACTGAGTTGGCTGAGTCGACTCGCTGACATGGTTATGGTTGAGTTGGGCTTGTACTGAACCGGGCTTGGGCTCAGACTGTGCTGGAGATCTAGGCTTAGACTTATGGATCGGGCTTGGATCAGACCCATTTTGAATCGGATTTCATTTAAACTCGTTCAAACTGATCTGGGTTGGGTTTGGTTTTGAAACTTAAAACCCAATTATATCCACCCAACTCTCTCCACCCCGATAGCAACTAGGGTTCGAGAGTTCTTTGGCGGTGGCGAACGACAACTCACGGCGGTGAGGCGAGCAACGGTTGATCGGCGTGGAGGAGAGAGGAGGGGAGGTCGTGGCGAAGTCGCGTGGTGTCAGCAAGGACGAGAAGCTCTAGCATGGGCACAACGATGTTCGGGGAGCACTTGGAGGTCAATGGTACTCGGATCAGACAACGATCACGATAGAGGAGTTCTGGCGAGGGTTTGGTGGTATCAAGGTTGAACATGACGCTGGCGTTGAAGAGGATGAAGATCAGAGAGTTAATCGGGGAGTTGTCTGCAACGAAGATTTCTAGGCTGATTTGTCCTCCGATCTGTGAGAACGAGGACAGAGGATGAAGGAGGGGAAGTTGACAATGGCGGTGATGGCATTGGTAGAGAGGTCACGAAAAACACAGCGAAGGAGGGTGGCGAAGATGGTGGATCTGCAGTCGAGAGCATCAGCGAGGGCGAAACCTGTAGTAGAGGGCGTCGGGGATCTGGGGTGGTGTCGATGAGGTCGTTGGGGCTGGGAAAGTGTCGATGACGCTTGGTGGAGGTCGACGCGGGTCGATGGCGCAGCAGCGAGGTCGAGAGGAGGAGCTAGAAGTGGATTTGGCGGTTGCAGACATGGGATTTCGGCAAGGCTGCGACAGAGTTGTCGACACTCCAGAGACGACGGCGACGTGGCTGGGTGGAGGCAGAGGATCTCCTTGGCGTGGGGTTCTTGCTGCAGCATGAGGAGGGAGACAAAGGAACATTGTTTTTTTTTCTCCGTCTCCTTTTCTTTTCTTCTTTTTCCTTTTCTTTCTTTCCTTTTCTTTTTTTCTCTAATGAAGAAGAGAAGAGAAAAAGGGAGTTGTAGATCTAGTTTTTTTTTTTTTTAGGAGGAAAAGAAAGAGCAAGATTTTAACTCTGATACCAAGCTGATGTAATACAAGAGGGGGAAAAAGATGAAAGAGGGAAGAAATTAGAGTTTTGAGCGATAAAAATGAAATTAGAGAAAGAGCGAGTTGTAGATCAAGTTTTTTTTTTTTTGGAGGAAAAGAAAGCAGGATTTTAGCTCTGATACCAAGCTGATGTAATAAAAGAAGGGAAAAAAGAAGAAAGAGGGAAGAAGTTAGAGTTTTGAGGGGATAAAGATAATTCAGGCTTCAATACCCGGGAGATATCTCTCTCGCTCCATACATCACCATGCAAAAATTAAATCTGTAAAGCAAATCACCATGCTTCCACAAAAAGGGGGGCTTAAATTAATTCATCATAGTCTAAATAATTAACTACAAACCTTGGTCTTATATAGGCTCCTACAAAGAAGACATCCTCATCATAACCGGTGTGGGACTAAAAAACACTAAATAAATAAAACAATTTAAAAAAAGCCTATTAAATAATAAGTAGACCGATCCCCATCAATAACTCTCGAGTCCATCCTGAAAGTAACAAGTAAGATGCATCTCCTAGTCTCAGTATGTAGGATTGTTTTATCACTAAAAGTTTATGTTCAGATTTAGTTCTAGGGTTTATAGAGTTGGAACGGGGAAGAAACTGGTTAGGTGTTGGCTATTTATTTTATGCTATCCAAGTTGAATTCTAAAAACAAGCTAGCTCAATAGAGAAAAAAGTATTCACATGATCAACCCCAAAGAACAGGAATACAACTCGAGAAGGATATATATTTCGCCTTGTGTTTACAACAAATTTTGAGTCTTGAGTTCATGCGCATGAGTCTCTAACTCCAGCTTCCGTTGCACTTTGCCTGGTCTGGCTCTTTGACAAGTCAGAATCCAACGCTAATTCTTTGCATGTAAAATGCCTCCACTTAGTTTGTGGCCTGAAGAACAATCAAATTTTTTTAGACTGTCTCCAATAATTTTACATTACCAAGTTCCATTGCATTGAATATTGAGAAAGTATCACCAATTCACCATTAATCTGATAACTCCTTTGTCCTAGGAGTTAAGGCATGTTTTGATTGTTTTAGCTTCTTTAAATATCTGTATACATATCCTTGGTAAGTGGTGTGTTCTTTTGTTCATCATCATAATCTTATGCATCAAGCGGAACATGAAGTCCATGTCCAATTAAAAAAGAAAAAAAGAAAAATCTAGGATTTATTTTTCACTGTTAGCATCATATGTCTGTTCAACATTCTGTTGTTACCACTTATTCCTGATGGAATATTGCTGTAAGATTGCAAGCAATTCCGTCTTAAGTTGGATTCCTCTCTGACTACATGACTTGCTTAGAGTTTGGATATGTTACTTTCTGCACCTTTCACCCCAATAAAGCAAAACTTGATACTTTGGATGTCATGATTGGATGTGATCAATTTGTCTCTTTTGCTTTATCTGTAGGTTTCTGATGGCTATTATATGCTATTTGGCTTCTAAGTATTTTGTTATCACATATTATTTCAATTTACCTTTTAGTTCTGGAAGTCGATTGCAATAATGCTTCACATATTATTTCACAACCTTTCCTGATCCAGTTTTTTTGCTTGTACGGCTATGATTAACTTCTACACTAGACTGATTTCTGACATTAAATTAACCATCTATCTTAGTATATCTTGACAGATTGATTATTTACTTTCAGGGTCACCTGTCAACACCTTTGAATTTATCATTAGTCCTCTACTTCGAAGCCTGCCAAAGATTACATTGGATGTTAAACATGCACTCTTGATGTCACACATAATCTCGGTCATATATATACTGTTATATCCCTCCTGGCTTAGTCGCAGCTGGCTGCCTGGTCCACTTCTTCCTGCTGAAGTTTATAAGGTTAGATAAACATAAACCCATTTAAAGTGTCATTTTTACATTTTTTTTTTTTTAATCTGCTTCCATGATCAGCATGCGTGCACAAGTTGTCAATGTGTTTTTGCTGAAAAATCTTGTATTTGATGTGCAACCTTGAGCTGTTGTTTGGTTGTTGCACTATGAAATGTGAACTGAAATTTAAGCTTAATTTGGAGTCTGGACCCACTTCCATGATATGCATATGTGGATATGATTCCTTGATGTAGTATGCGGGCCAATTTCTTGGCGGAAAGAGCTTTATGCGGGCCAATTTCTTGGCGGAAAGAGCTTTAAATATAGTTTTTATTGATCTAGAAAATGCTTATGATATGGTTCGTCTCGAGGTATTGTGATCGGTCTTAGAAAAGAGAAAAGTGTCTAGTTGTTTTACTGATGTGATTGAGAATATCCATGATAGGGTAATAACTAGCATGGAAACAACTGGAGGGCATTCCCTATAACCAAAAGTTTGTACTGAGTATCAGCATTAGGTACTTTGTCTCGTTGCCTTACTAATGGATGAACTTGCTAGACATATTTAATATGAAGTCCCGTGCATGTTATTTGTTTATGATTTTACATAAATTGATGAGACTAGAATTGAGAATTCACAAAGAAAAAAGGCGGAGACCGGAGAAAAGCTTTAGGCTTGCTGACATATTGTATTCATGCCCTACCAAGCCAATTTGTGGCTCCGCCCTTACTTGAAACCATCCATAGTGGTGGGTGTCCAGTAAAATAATTTGCCCATTAGGAGTTGGGACACATCAACGAGATTTGCATGTTTAGAACTTGTTGACATATGGCATTAGTATACATTACATGTTCACATAAACAAAGGTTAAGAATGCATGTGATATCTATCAGACAAATTCTGTGATATCTATGTTCCATAGGAGACTACGAAACTTTCTATGACATGGAAATTTGAGTCCTTTGTTTCTGTTAGAAGTTGGCATCATTTAATCTGCAAATAAACTGTGGGATGTGTCATTCCTCTTCTCTAATTTTGAGGCACAAGAAGCTTTCCTGCATCTATTACCTTTTCTAAAAAGTAAGGTACTGTGTGATAGCTGAAATTCTTTCTGTATTCTGTTATGATTTTTAAAGAGTAAGGTATTGCTTATGCTGAAAATTCATTTCTTGTGCTGCATTTGATCACCACCTTACAAGCACAGGTTCTCATTTTCTTGCTTGGATATAGAAAAACGGTTATGCGCTCCAAACTCTTTGTTTTTCAGTTTACACGTGACCACCCTTAATCTTTATCCCTCGTAGAGCTGGTGTTCTTTTCAACTGTCCATTAGTTTGTTCAAGAGCTTACATATGTCCTCCTATTCATCTTGTTCACTATCAACATAATGACATCATTGTCATTATGTGTGGCATCCTGATACATACGTACCATTCATTTAGTTGCAAGTGTTCCCTGACATATGCGTTCATATTGATAGTTACTGATAGTTGTTCTATCATAATATAGAGTTTGGATATGATGGTGTTCATTCTATCAAAGTAAAAAAAGAAATCAATATTACTGGGTTTTTAATCTTATTTCAGTTTTAAATCTGTGCAGTCAATGCTCAATCTTATGTTCAAACTTTGTCATCATTCTTTGATACAGATCGGTGTGACCCATTACTTCTCCTATTTAAAAGCAAGGGAGGAGCTTGGATATATTCCCATGGTGAGCCCTCATGATGGCCTCTCCGCAACAATCTCATATTGGCAGGAGAGAGAGAGAGGAGAGAACTCGATGGCCCTACTACATTCACACGGTTCCTCGCGTCCTTTGGGATGTTTGGGCTCTTCTGTGCAGCCTACCTCCCACCTGTTGGTCCAATGAAGTGGTTGTATGCCCTCCATTTGTTCGTCTTCCGTTCTTTGTGGATAACTAGATTGGTGTTTATTGCAGCAGTAGTTATTCATATCGGTGAGGGTATCTACGCATGGTACCTGGCGAGAAGGGTGGATCCTCGGAATTCTACAGGATGGTTCTGGCAGACTGCGGCGTTTGGGTTCGCCTCCTTGAGACTTAATTCTGAAGAAAGCGAAAAGAACCTGAGATGCGCGTCTCCAACTATGTGTGGCTTCTCAGGCCGAAGCCCAACAGTGAAAACAGAAAGCATTCAAAGGAATGCCATCTCTCCATTCTAAGACCATAGCTTGTGTGGAATAGGGGAATAAGGGTGCATTGTTACGTATGATTGTCAATAACCCTCAAGGCTTACATTCATACTTGATTGAATTATTCGTGAATATGAAATTTGAGGTGCGAAAAGCTAAATAATTGTGGTAACTAGCAAGCAAAATATTTTTTGCTTGTTATTTTTGTTATCTATTATCAATAATGAGGTAGGGAATCTAAAGTTGGTGGGTGAAATGCCCGATATAGAATTTTTTTTTTTTTTAATTGCTAATTAGCTCAGTAGCCGACGGGATTCACAGGCGATCTCCAGGGAGCAAACTCGGGGTCTGATCAGGCCATGTAGGGAAGAGAAGAAATGTCCCTGAGGCGGTGTTCAAATCGGTCACCATAAGGAATATTGTGCTCTAACTGTGACTCAGGTCAACCGATTGGACAACCGCGCGATGCATAAATGCCGGATATAGTTGGTTTTGAATTCTTACTCCCACATTTGGAACGGGCATCTCAAGCGAATATTTTGCGAATATTAGAGAGAGATTAGAAAAGGGATTGGAGTAGTTGTCAAAGCCTCAACCGTTGAGATCACTTCATTTTGGGAAATTTGATGCGGAATTTAGCTTTTAATAATACCATAATATCATGTTATAATAACAAAAATTATATGAATATAAGATAAAATATTGTGTGCATCTTCCTATAAAAGATTTTTCTAATCAACCATTTATCTTTAGTTATATAAAGAGCTCCGGATTCTGTGTGTATTGTGGACCAAATTTCCTGGTCCTTTTTCTCTTCGGCAGCTCCTCAAAAGGAGCGAGGGAGCAGACAAACCTACATGCTCACCAAGGCAAAACCCTAACCCTAAACCCCAGATTGAATGGAGCAGCAGAGAGTCTCTTTTTGGGCTGACAACACTCAATTTTCTATTTCTACTCCTGTGTCTAATGATTCTCTGAATTGTTGTTTGCATATCTCTCTCTCTCTCTCTCTCTCTCTCTCTCTCTCTCTCAACCTTCCTTCCCTAGTAAAAGAGAAGAAAATCAACTTTCCCCATTTCAATGAGTGATCATGCTAAAAAATATGCTTCCTTTTTGGTTTATACCTTGCTTCTCTCAACCTTCTTTATCTTTAAATTATGAAAAAACAAATTACAGCATTAACTTCTTTGACTTGGGTAACTACTTGGGGACAAGAGTTCGCAAAGATCAGGATGGTGGGCGGACAAATGCGTTAATGGGGCTTCCTCTTCTCCTATTCCTTTCTGAAAAGGTCTGTGTGCAATCAAGAAAATCTTCTTATTAGGGAGTGCGATGGACGTTAAGAGTGAAAGTGGCACTAGATTCTGGTTAGACAAATGGTGCTCAAAGGTTTCATTTCGGTAGTTATTTTCTGACCGTTTGTGATAACTCAAGAACCTTCTGGGTCGGTGTTGTCACAGTGGTCGGCAACGGTTGGGACCTTAAGCTGCACTTTTTATATCAGAAGGAAATCATTGATAAGAAGGAAGAGCTTCTTTACCTCCTTCCGGGGGAGTTTGTACCTTCTGAAGGGGAAAGAGACCGCCCTACGTGAGAATAGCATCCTATACGGGTGTTCTCGGTTAGGAATGTCTATTACAGGTTGAACGATGGAAGACCTAGATGCCCATTTGCTAAAGTGATCTGGAGAGTTAAGACGTCACTTAAAGTCCGGGCCTTTCTTTGGTTAGTCATTAATAGAGCTATCCTGACGTGGGATAATCTCAGGAAAAGAAGCTGACAGGGACGCAGTATTTTGTGGTCTTTGTAAGGGTGAGGAAGAGAATATTGATCATCTTTTCCTTGGCTATCCCCTTAGCGCTGGTATTTGGGACATGCTAATGTGTTCCCTGAGGCTACATTTGCCAATGCTTCCTCCATCTGTGAACCTTTTTTGGTCCTCTTGGAGATTGTTGTTAATAAATGGTACATGATCATATGAGATTTATCGGCAGTGGCTACGTTATCGGGGCTTTTGCGGGAAATGAACAATAGAATTTTTAATAATTGTTAATCAGCTGATCGAATTTTTCATGTCTGCTTTACTTTCATTGCTTATTGGTTCATTCTCCTTTCAGGCAGAGTCAGAGATACGACAAACATGATTCTGAACCACACTCAGATTTTTTGGGGACTCGGATGTTATGCGATTGGAGGCATGTCAGAGCCCGATGTATGGTTAACTTTTGAGGTAGGCTCAACCTCTATTTTGGTTCGGGGCGGCTCCGAGTTTCTTCCTTTGTCTCTTGCACCTGCGTGTGCACCGGTGCTGTGTAAGCTCCAGAGATTTTTCATTTATTTTCTTTTCTATATACTTCCTGGGATGTTACTCTCAAAAAAAAAGAATAAAAAATAAAAAGAGTTAGCAAAGTGTCATGCATTTCTTTTTCCTTCTTTTGTCAACAAAGATCACAATCCAATCTTAAACTTGAACCCTCCCTAGCTTTCAGTGACAGTGTTCTGTATTTTCAAGAAAAGGTCCAGTGTTGTTATGCATTTTGAGAAAATGTTACACCATGTAAACACCTCATAACACCAGTCAAGAGTCGACAATGTTGGTAACAGTATCAGTTCTTCAGACTGTTCAGCTTCCACAGGATGGTCGCATAAATAATTTTAGAAAAATACCAAGACTAACTTTAAATAAAAAAACAATGTCCGCGTGCAATTAAATTGCGTGATCCAGTAACGAGCAAGGTGACAAAAATGTAAGAGCAAATACACAGCATTTTGTTCTTCATGTTTGGTCACAAAAACGTTTGGTTTGTGGGTTAAGTAACTGTATCAACTGTGGGAGGATAATAATACATGTTGCAATTAATTAACAGCCCTAATAACAACTGCTGCTGCTGCTGCTGCTGATAATAATGACAACAGCCACTGCTGTTGCAGCTACTGAACTTCCCTGTGGATTACTTTTTCAATTTAGAAAAGTTTTGAGAAAAAGATGAAAATTAGCAAATGAACCATATAGTCACTTTAAAGTTTAAACACAATCTCTGGGGTAATGCAGATTGATTTTTTTTCCAGGAAACAAGTTAGAAGGGGATGGAAAGCTCAGATCTGTTAGCAGGCACTTTGAAGTTGAGAGGGGTTTTGGTTTTGTTTTGAGATAGACTCGTGTCATTCTGGAAGGATTGGAGGCCGAATCTCTCTTCCAAATACAACTCTACGATATCCGAATATAAGGTTCATTCTGTTGAAGTTGATCTATATTATTTTAAGTAACTAAAAATTAAAAATCATCTATTTTGAGTATTTTTTGCTCATCCATCAAGTAGGTGCAAAATAGACGATCGAAATAGTGAGTTAGTTAGTTTAACGGTGTAGAATATTTGAAATCTAAGAAAAATTGATGTGCGAGGGCTTTTAAGTGTTTAGATCATGATGAAATGATCAGATCGAGAATTTGTATGTCTAAAGCTGTAGATCTCAAGAATAGGCTATTTTCGACCGTTTATTTTGCTCCGACTTGATAGATGGACAAAAAGTATTCAAAACATATGATTTTGATTTTTAGTTACTTGAAATAATATAGATCAACTTCAATAGAGTGGATCTTGCATTCAAATGTCGTAGGGTTGCATTTGAGTGGGAAGGATTCAGCTTCAATCCTTTCGGAATCTTGCATTTGGATATTTGTACCCAGCCGCCAACTAAGAGAGTTCTTCAACCGGCGGCGACGTGGCCCAAGCTATGCCACATATCGGCGGTAGAGTGTAGACGCTAAAAAAACCCAAAAAATCCGGCCTAAAGAACCATCAATTAAGTTGGCCAAAATACTCACATTTTACTTCTAACCTAGCAAAAACTCATCCACAACAAAAATTTAAGGAAAATTTTTGTAATTTATAGAGAAATTTTCATTGAATTTATCTGCAGTTATAAATTTTCTAATTCACCTACATTGAAAATATTAAAAGAAAAAAATTGGACCAAGATGATGAGCAAAAAAAAATAGTAGCAGTAGAAGGTAAAAAAACATGCGTGAAACCTAATAAATTGGTTATAATATATAATTTTTTTATTGTTTATTTTCGCGTTATTTTCAATTCATATAGGTTTAGTAAAAGAAACTGAAATGAATAGAAAAATGGAATTTAATGTGGGGCAGTCGTAATTTTTTTTTTTTTGTATTACAAATGTACAGTGTAAAAAAATAATGAAATACAACGATTAATGATTTATTTTGCAGAAATTTTATAAATCAGATATTTTCGTAACTGCCACAATATTTGCAGATTGGTTGGATAATATTTCATGTTAGACTTGGTACTAAGAAATACTTTTGTAACACCCCGCTCCCAGAATACGTACCTAGTTGCGTATTCGTATTTTCTGATCGTATTTTTCGATTTACTTCCTGTATTTATTTTGTATTATGAATTATTTATATGATCGTTTTGTCTTGGATCCGGATTCGTGGACTCAGAGTCTGCTCTTCTCTGAACCAGGGACCCGATCCTAGTGTCTTACTCAATTTGGTCTTTCCGGTATTCAGATTTGACCGATTTCAGTTTCAAACATCATTTTCTAATATTTTAGATTTTCTATGATTTTCTGGAATTTTCCTGAATTAAATGGAAAATCTTCAAAACCGGTGTCGACCAGCACCGCTGACCGATTCCTGGATTTTTAATTTAAAAATGGAGTCAAATTTTGAGAAACCGCTTTCCCATATTTGCTTAGAATAATATTTACTATCTTAATTCATTTTTTGGGAATTTTCAGAATTTATCAGATTTCTGCCAGATTTGGTGTCGACTGATATTGGCGGCCGATTCCAAGATTTTTAATTTAAAAACTATAAAGAATTTCTTGAAATGGATTTCACCATGATTCTTAGAATAATATTCGTGATTTTTGAAAATTTTTACGGGTCGTTCCGAGATACTTGATTTTCGGACGATTTCGGTATTTTTCCGAAAGTTTTCCGCATCCGCAACTGAATCCCGGGAATCCGCCACTCTAATTATTTTTCCTTTTTCTTCCAAGAAAATATCTTCCTTTTTCCATTTTCTTTTCCTTTTTCCTATTTTCTTTCCTTCCTTTTCCTTCCACCAAATTCTACCAAATTCTCCATTCTTCCATTATCTTCTCCAACCTTCCACCAAAAATATCTCCTCCAAAAATATCTTCTCCAAAATATCCAACTCCTCTCCCATCACCATTGTAACACCCTGATCCCCGGTGTACGTATCACCGTATCGGTACGCGATGCGACGTACAAAATTGGTATGACCTCCGTAGTAGTCCGATTGAGCCAATTTCAGTTTTAAAAATTATTTCCTAATATTGTAGAGTTTTCAGGATTTTCTGAAAATTTTCCATACTAACTTGTTACTGTTCCTATTATTTTGTCTGCTATCATGTTCACTGTGATCTTGCTTACCTGTTACTGTTCCTCTTCATGTTATTGTATCCGCTATTATGTTACCTGTAGACTTTGCTACACTACCTGATACCTATGGTGGCATACTACTCATGCACATGTACACCTTGCATTACATATATTCTGTTTTGCATTGCTTATATGATATTTAGACACAACACAGTAGCATATTCATATTGCATATGCCCACCTGCATGTTCATTTACATCACTACCATGTTCACTGCTTTTACGTCACCGCTAGATAACATTATTTATTATATAAACTAGATATGATTAGAGTCATGACCCGATGATAACCGGTTAGGTAGTGATGGTACCAAAAGATGACATGTTTATATGTTTCCACTGCTTCCTATATGCTTACGATATTATGATATAATATCACTTGTACCACATCATGTATTATATATTAGTATCGTGCCTGTATTATTATGTATATATTACTGCCTCCTTCATTTTACCACTCACTAGGTCGCTTTCTGACGACCCTGGGTTTGCATGCCCAGATTGGAGATCCGCGTACCGTAGTATCCGAGAGTACCTTGGAGTCACATCGGAGCTTCCTCATCGGGACTATTCCTAGGTATCTTGGTATTTTATTTTCGTTATCTTATTTGTCTCCATTTTTCATATCTATTATGATCGCTGACCTCTTTCTGCAGGTATTCTTGTACTTATTTCATGCTGGACCTCATGACTATAGGGAGGTAATGTACTGTACTGAGGCTTAACGTACGCGTGAGCGTGTTTCCACCTCGCGTATGTATGTCGCCATAACGTCCCCGTACCTGCGGGATCGGGGCGTTACATAGTGGTATCAGAGCCAAGGTTCACACCTGGTGTGGGTAACCACCTGGGTCAATCCTCGGGCTCTTACCAACAGTACAATCAGGTTCAGATTAACTGATCTGTATCTGAATTTGGGGATTCCAGCAATGAGTACAAGAATACCATGACCCTGACAATTCATTCCTTGACTCGTTTGTATTCCTTCCTTCCAGTTGACAACCAGAACATCTGATTTTCCTATCGCTTTCCTTGCATCGTCTTGCTTCCCATCCGTTCGGACTAGTTCACTACCATACTTCTCTATCCCGAGTTCCTTCTAGATATCAGAGTGCGCAGCGGAAGTGTCGTAGACCCGTCACCTTTAGGCTTTGGGGTTGAAAATCTTGTTCTCACACCTGATTGAAATTGCGAGGACACAATTTTTTTGTAAGGTGGGGAGAAATGTAACACCCTGATCCCCGGTGTATGTATCACCGTATCGGTACGCGATGTGACGTACAAAATTGGTATCACCTCCGTAGTAGTCCGATTGAGCCAATTTCAGTTTTAAAAATTATTTCCTAATATTGTAGAGTTTTCAGGATTTTCTGGAAATTTTCCATACTAACTTGTTACTGTTCCTATTATTTTGTCTGCTATCATGTTCACTGTGATCTTGCTTACCTGTTACTGTTCCTGTTCATGTTATTGTATCCGCTATTATGTTACCTGTAGACTTTGCTACACTACCTGATACCTATGGTGGCATACTACTCATGCACATGTACACCTTGCATTACATATATTCTGTTTTGCATTGCTTATATGATATTTAGACACAACACAGTAGCATATTCATATTGCATATGCCCACCTGCATGTTCATTTACATCACTACCATGTTCACTGCTTTTACGTCACCGCTAGATAACATTATTTATTATATAAACTAGATATGATTAGAGTCATGACCCGATGATAACCGGCTAGGTAGTGATGGTACCAAAAGATGACATGTTTATATGTTTCCACTGCTTCCTATATGCTTACGATATTATGATATAATATCACTTGTACCACATCATGTATTATATATTAGTATCGTGCCTGTATTATTATGTATATATTACTGCCTCCTTCATTTTACCACTCACTAGGTCGCTTTCTGACGACCCTGGGTTTGCATGCCCAGATTGGAGATCCGCGTACCGTAGTATCCGAGGGTACCTTGGAGTCACATCGGAGCTTCCTCATCGGGACTATTCCTAGGTATCTTGGTATTTTATTTTCGTTATCTTATTTGTCTCCATTTTTCATATCTATTATGATCGCTGACCTCTTTCTGCAGGTATTCTTGTACTTATTTCATGCTGGACCTCATGACTATAGGGAGGTAATGTACTGTACTGAGGCTTAACGTACGCGTGAGCGTGTTTCCACCTCGCGTATGTACGTCGCCATAACGTCCCCGTACCTGCGGGATCGGGGCGTTACAACCATGGCTGGCCAAAGAGAGCCACCTCACCCCGCCATTTTACAAATAACCCCTCTCTTTTACATTTTTACATCACCTTCACAATTCCCAAATCCTATATATACTTTTCCTTCTTCATTCCACTTCATTTTCTCTTCACCACAACTCTAACCACCACCAACTCCTCCTTCATCTCCACCATAACAACAACCACTACAACTTCTCTAACTCCTTACCTTCATCTTCTTCCTCCTCCATCTCCATGTAAACCTCCAACAAACTCCACCAAAGCTTTCACCTTCTCCTTTACCTTCTCCAAAACTACCACCATCAAAACCTCTCCACAAAACCATCACCCCATCATCTTCTCAAGGGCTGGCCACCTCCTTTGGATTGGGGCCGAGCTCTTCTTCGTCGGTAATATCTCCGATGATTATTCCGGTAATCGTTCGCGATTATTCCGGTAATCATTACGGTGACGATTGCAACGACAACAACTAACATCACCATCACCTCTACTATTTTCCACCACCATCTTCACTTCCACCATCACTTTCACCATCACAACACTACCTCCATCTCCACTACTTCAACCTCCAAACATCACCTCCTTCACCTTCTTTTTCATTACTCCATCAAAATCCAACTCCTCCACCAAATAACACCACCACCAAAGCAAGCACCTTTCCCTTTCTCTCTCCCTCCTCCTCTCTATATATTGCTGACGCGGATCTCACCCCCGCGTCCAGGCAACGCCTTAACGCGGATCTTCGCGTTCTTGGCATCTGTTTAAACGCGGTGTAACACCCCGCTCCCGGAATACGTACTTAGTTGCGTATTCAGATTTTTCGATCGTATTTTTTCGATTTACTTCCTGTATTTATTTTGTATTATGAATTCTTTATATGATTATTTTGTCTTGGATTTGGATTCGTGGATTCGGAGTCAACCTTAATTTAAACCGAAGGCCCGATCCCAGAGTATTGCTCGGTTTGGACATTCTGGTATTCCGATTTGACCGATTTCAATTTTAAACATCATTTTCCAATATTCTAGATTTTCTATGATTTTCTGGAATTTTTCTCAATTAAGTTGAAAATCTTCAAAATCGGTGTCGGCCAGTTTCGTTAACCGATTCCCGGAATTTTAATTTACAAACGGTTTAGAATTTCTAAAAGTGCCTTTTAACATTACTTCTTAAAATCATATTTTCTATCTAAATACATTTTCTGAGATTTATCAGATTTTATCAAAACCCGGTCAATCCGGTGTATACCGAGATTGACGGTTGACCTTATGATTTTTACCTTGAAAAGGAGATTGAATTTCTGAAAACCGATTTCACTAAAAATCATTTTATAATATTTATGATTTTTGAGAATTTTTGGGAAACTTTCCGAGTTACTTTATTTTTGGGCTTTTCCGGTGTTTTCCCAGTTACCGAGGAATTACCCCATATATTCTACTCTGTCTTTTCCCATTTTCTCTCTCCTTCCTCAATCGCCTCTCTCCTTCCTCAATCGCGGATCTCACCTACCTGAGATTCTGCATTTATTGTTAAGATCCTCCCCATGTTGTATTTATTGCACTTCAGATCATCCCATCAAGTCATTATGATTTTTCTCTCTCCTCTATTAAACGCAGCTTTGACTCCCGCGTTTGGCACATTTTGGCCTAAACGCAGCCCATCTTTTGCTTCAAACGCAGCTCATCCTCTTTCTTTGAAACGCAAGTTTTCTTAGTTGGTTGCCAAGTCAAACTTGCAATCATTGCTTCTCTTTATATAAATACCCTCACTCTCTCTCTCTTTCATTCCTCTTCCTCTTCTTCATTTTTGCAGCCAACAGAGAGCCACCAAGAGAGAGTCTCCTCCTCCTTCCTTTGGTCACCATATACTCCACCTACTCCACCTCCATTTTCACCACCAACACCACCACCTCTTTCTTCTCCATCTTCTACTCCTTTTCCAACAACCACAACACCCCCATATCACCTTCTTCAACCTCTTCTCCACCAAGAAACACCAAGAACCCATTTCCACCACCAAAACTTCACCACCATCTCCATCACCACCTACAACTCCTTGGGCGCCACGAACCATACCAAGATCAACTCCTCGGCGAGCTCTTTCATTCTAGCTAACTCGTCGCTCCCCGTGGCACCGTTTGCAAAATCCCATTTTGCCAACTTGAACTAGACTTGCACCATCAAGACCAGCCTCACCTTTTGGTTTGGGGCCGCGTTCTTCTCCGTTGGCGTGACACAAAGGGCCGGTACCCTCCTTTTGGATTGGGGCCGAACTTCCCTTCGTTGGACGCAGCAAAGATCTTGTTAGGCGAGTTATCTCGCTTTTCTCTTGATCCCCTACTTTATTAGTTATGCGAGTGATCTTGCTTTTCCCTCTTGATCTCCTGCTGGTTATGCGAGTGCTTTTCCTCGCCAAAGACTTGATTAAACTTGTGTTGTTATCAACAAAGACCATAACTTTTAAATAGCTGTTTATGCTCATTATTTTACAGTATTAGTCGACTTAACCCATGCCCCAGTCGACTAACCCTTTGAAACGCAGCCTGATTTCTTGAGACGCAGCTCTATTAGTCGACTACTCCTTTATCCCAGTCGACTAATCCTTTTTGGAAACGCACCCTTCCTGGAAACGCAGCAATCCTAGTCGACTTAGGCAATCGCCCCAGTCGACTATCTTTTCTTCCTGAAACGCAGACCCTGAAACGCAGACTCCTTTAATCGACTTGCCCCTTGCGTCCAGTCGACTGACTTTTCTTCTGAAGACGCGGTTCTTTGAAACGCGGCCTTCCCAGTCGACTACTCCCTAGCGTCCAGTCGACGTCTGCCTGAGACGCGACTCTTTGAAACGCAACCTTGGTTAGTCGACTTGCCCAAACGCACTAGTCGACTAATCATCCTCTTGAAACGCAGTTCCATTTCTGAAGACGCAGATCTATTAGTCGACTACATGTTTTTCCCAGTCGACTAACCCTTTTCTGAAACGCGTCCTTTTCCTGGAACGCTGCCTACTCTTTCATCCCTTATTGACTAACTCTTTCTTGCGAGACGCGGGCTTGTGAAATGCGGATTCATGAGACGCGGACTTGTGGCAAGACGCGGACTTGTGGAACGCGACTTCGTGAGACGCAGTTTTGCGAAACGCAGCATTCTAGTCGACTACTCTCTCGCGTCCAGTCGACTAACCCTTCTGCCTGAAACGCAGACTTTTGAGACGCAGCCTTGACCAGTCGACTAACCCAAACGCCCTAGTCGACTAACTTTCTTCTGAAAACGCAGCTCTCCCAAACGCAGACTTCATTAGTCGACTTGACCTTCCTCAATAGTCGACTAACCCCTCTTCTAGTCGACTACTATTTTCCCTAGTCGACTATGTTTGGCTGATTGTTATCACTTGATTAACAATAAACCCTTCCCATGGACCTAGTATTGATCATGTGCCTCCAGTACTCAACTCCACTTGATCTTACTCAACTATTACTCTACCACTTGCCAAATACAATTGTCATATACTTGTCTATGTCAATTGCCCTTGATATGTTATTACCTGACACCTGTCATACTACTACCTGATCCTGACTCATGTTATACCACCTGTCCCCAGTTATGGCTTGGCTTATCACCTGACCCCCGTATTCTTGTATTCCTGTATCTCCTGCATTGTGCTAGCATTTGGCAGATCCTGATCTCGAATGGAACTAAGTGCCACACGGAACAAAGTGCCACATCACACACTTGGTGGGGGCCACCTCTTGAATCTGTGGGGGCCACCTCTTGAATCTGAAGGGCCATCTCTTGTCTATAACTGATTCCTGTTATGACTCCTGTTATGATCCCCGTTATGTATATCCTGAATTCCTGATCATGTTCTGCTTACTTGATACATTATTATAATTAGACAACTTGCACCGGTTTGGGGGAAACTGATGGGCCCTGATTAATCATGTTCATGGTGGCACTATCGAGTCACGCGTGGCCACATACTTGAGGGATCACCTGGCGGCCACCAGGGATTCCGTGGGGTGTACTGGCACCCCTACTCCTGATTTTCATGCCGGGTATGCACACGCCGTAGACCTATTTCTATGGGATCTGCGATACACTATTCCTGTTCGGGCGTCCATAAGTCCCGGTACCTAGCGGTACGTTCCGGCTCAGCACCGGATACTCCTGAACCGTTGTCCCGGGCATGTACGGGGCCCATCCAGAGCATGATTCATCGCACTTTATCAGTTTCCAGATAACTTGCTCTATAAGTTGTAAGTAGAAGTATGTGTAATGGGACGCATACTAAAACCTACAACTTAGACAGCCTAATCATAATAATAATCCTAATATGTTTCCACCGCATTGTTTTGGATCTCGAGCTGTACGCGTTCAGGTTACGGTAACATGAGGTAAGGGTATATAGATGAGGGTTTCCTTGTTTGGATTATTCCTTCGAGGTACTAATCTCATGAAGCCATAACCTAGACCTGTACAATTGGATTTACTCGTAATCGGTTTTTATTCTATTTTATCGGTTTTATATTAGCTTAGGAGATAACTGGTATTGCCCTATCTACTTTACTTTTTAACTTGTTATACTATGGATGTCACCTACTACTTTCCTTTTGTTCCAGCATGCTTATGCCTACAATATGGTTTTCATGCTTATAATCCAGATTTACTGATACACATGTGCTTACCCATACTCGCCATTTGGCTTTTGTATTACCACTCGCCTGGGGAGTTTCATCTGACTCCCCTGGATCCTCATGTCCAGGTCCTGGAGCTTGGAGCTAGAGGATTCTTCTTGCTGAGGACCAAGTTTACTTCTGTGGAGCGGTCAGATCAGCTGTAGCTCCAGTCCCATCCTTGCACCTCCTGATTGGCTCGCGATACCTCCAGCTATCTCGTGAGCACCCTTTTGTACTGCTCATATATGTATATTTCTTGTATTCTCGCATTTGCGCCTATCAGGTGATGTAATATTATTATAATATTAGATCACCTCTGGTGATAACTCTGTAATTGGACTCATGTATTGGAATGTATAATGCACCACGTGCTTCCGTACTCTGATTCTTGCCTGTACTGATGCTTAGCGTATATACGTGAAGGTACTTCTGACTTGCGTATATACGTTGCAGTAACGTCCCCGTACCCGCGGGATCGGGGCGTTACAGGTTGGTATCAGAGCTTAGGCTCTTACTTCCTCAGTACGTCCAGATGGCAAATTAATGGTAATGGAATTTGCAACTGGAATGCATGAGTCCTGGTTATACATTCCAACTACAAGTACAGTGTTATCTCTTTCTTTCTTCTAATCCATTCCTAGTATCCTGAGACCCTTCAATCCTTTCCCTTCCAGTTCCTTCTTGTTACCCACTTCAACCAACTCAAATATGGAAAGACGGGGAACACGCAATGGTCCTAGTACTTCTCAAGATGGACCCAACAGAGACAGCGATGGTATGATGAGGATACTTCAGGGGATGATGCAGAATCAACATGGCAGCAGAGGTATCAGATGAAGCAGCAGCAGAGTATGAAGCTCAGTATCTGGAGCAGGAACCTTGAGGATGTCACTGTAACAGCAACCCCTGACCTTTTGTATTTTGAGTTGGTAATCCTTCGTGGATATTCCTCCTTATCCTGTTCTCATTGTCCATTCTGGTCCTTCCTGTGTTCATCTTAACCCTGTTTTGATTTTTCGAAGCCTTTGTTTCCACCCTTGTCCTCCTTGTGTTCAATTTGCCCCTTATCGAAATTGCGAGGACGCAATTTTTGTAAGGTGGATGGATTGTAACACCCCGTTCCCGGAATACGTACTTAGTTGCGTATTCAGATTTTTCGATCGTATTTTTTCGATTTACTTCCTGTATTTATTTTGTATTATGAATTCTTTATATGATTATTTTGTCTTGGATTTGGATTCGTGGATTCGGAGTCAACCTTAATTTAAACCGAAGGCCCGATCCCAGAGTATTGCTCGGTTTGGACATTCTGGTATTCTGATTTGACCGATTTCAGTTTTAAACATCATTTTCCAATATTCTAGATTTTCTATGATTTTCTGGAATTTTTCTCAATTAAGTTGAAAATCTTCAAAATCGGTGTCGGCCAGTTTCGTTAACCGATTCCCGGAATTTTAATTTACAAACGGTTTAGAATTTCTAAAAGTGCCTTTTGACATTACTTCTTAAAATCATATTTTCTATCTAAATACATTTTCTGGGATTTATCAGATTTTATCAAAACCCGGTCAATCCGGTGTATACCGAGATTGACGGTTGACCTTATGATTTTTACCTTGAAAAGGAGATTGAATTTCTGAAAACCGATTTCACTAAAAATCATTTTATAATATTTATGATTTTTGAGAATTTTTGGGAAACTTTCCGAGTTACTTTATTTTTGGGCTTTTCCGGTGTTTTCCCAGTTACCGAGGAATTACCCCATATATTCTACTCTGTCTTTCCCCATTTTCTCTCTCCTTCCTCAATCGCCTCTCTCCTTCCTCAATCGCGGATCTCACCTACCTGAGATTCTGCATTTATTGTTAAGATCCTCCCCATGTTGTATTTATTGCACTTCAGATCATCCCATCAAGTCATTATGATTTTTCTCTCTCCTCTATTAAACGCAGCTTTGACTCCCGCGTTTGGCACATTTTGGCCTAAACGCAGCCCATCTTTTGCTTCAAACGCAGCTCATCCTCTTTCTTTGAAACGCAAGTTTTCTTAGTTGGTTGCCAAGTCAAACTTGCAATCATTGCTTCTCTTTATATAAATACCCTCACTCTCTCTCTCTTTCATTCCTCTTCCTCTTCTTCATTTTTGCAGCCAACAGAGAGCCACCAAGAGAGAGTCTCCTCCTCCTTCCTTTGGTCACCATATACTCCACCTACTCCACCTCCATTTTCACCACCAACACCACCACCTCTTTCTTCTCCATCTTCTACTCCTTTTCCAACAACCACAACACCCCCATATCACCTTCTTCAACCTCTTCTCCACCAAGAAACACCAAGAACCCATTTCCACCACCAAAACTTCACCACCATCTCCATCACCACCTACAACTCCTTGGGCGCCACGAACCATACCAAGATCAACTCCTCGGCGAGCTCTTTCATTCTAGCTAACTCGTCGCTCCCCGTGGCACCGTTTGCAAAATCCCATTTTGCCAACTTGAACTAGACTTGCACCATCAAGACCAGCCTCACCTTTTGGTTTGGGGCCGCGTTCTTCTCCGTTGGCGTGACACAAAGGGCCGGTACCCTCCTTTTGGATTGGGCCGAACTTCCCTTCGTTGGACGCAGCAAAGATCTTGTTAGGCGAGTTATCTCGCTTTTCTCTTGATCCCCTACTTTATTAGTTATGCGAGTGATCTCGCTTTTCCCTCTTGATCTCCTGCTGGTTATGCGAGTGCTTTTCCTCGCCAAAGACTTGATTAAACTTGTGTTATTTTCAACAAAGACCATAACTTTTAAATAGCTGTTTATGCTCACTATTTTACAGTATTAGTCGACTTAACCCATGCCCCAGTCGACTAACCCTTTGAAACGCAACCTGATTTCTTGAGACGCAGCTCTATTAGTCGACTACTCCTTTATCCCAGTCGACTAATCCTTTTTGGAAACGCACCCTTCCTGGAAACGCAGCAATCCTAGTCGACTTAGGCAATCGCCCCAGTCGACTATCTTTTCTTCCTGAAACGCAGACCCTGAAACGCAGACTCCTTTAGTCGACTTGCCCCTTACGTCCAGTCGACTGACTTTTCTTCTGAAGACGCGGTTCTTTGAAACGCGGCCTTCCCAGTCGACCACTCCCTAGCGTCCAGTCGACGTCTGCCTGAGACGCGACTCTTTGAAACGCAACCTTGGTTAGTCGACTTGCCCAAACGCACTAGTCGACTAATCATCCTCTTGAAACGCAGTTCCATTTCTGAAGACGCAGATCTATTAGTCGACTACATGTTTTTCCCAGTCGACTAACCCTTTTCTGAAACGCGTCCTTTTCCTGGAACGCTGCCTACTCTTTCATCCCTTATTGACTAACTCTTTCTTGCGAGACGCGGGCTTGTGAAATGCGGATTCATGAGACGCAGACTTGTGGCAAGACGCGACTTGTGGAACGCGACTTCGTGAGACGCAGTTTTGCGAAACGCAGCATTCTAGTCGACTACTCTCTCGCGTCCAGTCGACTAACCCTTCTGCCTGAAACGCAGACTTTTGAGACGCAGCCTTGACCAGTCGACTAACCCAAACGCCCTAGTCGACTAACTTTCTTCTGAAAACGCAGCTCTCCCAAACGCAGACTTCATTAGTTGACTTGACCTTCCTCAATAGTCGACTAACCCCTCTTCTAGTCGACTACTATTTTCCCTAGTCGACTATGTTTGGCTGATTGTTATCACTTGATTAACAATAAACCCTTCCCATGGACCTAGTATTGATCATGTGCCTCCAGTACTCAACTCCACTTGATCTTACTCAACTATTACTCTACCACTTGCCAAATACAATTGTCATATACTTGTCTATGTCAATTGCCCTTGATATGTTATTACCTGACACCTGTCATACTACTACCTGATCCTGACTCATGTTATACCACCTGTCCCCAGTTATGGCTTGGCTTATCACCTGACCCCCGTATTCTTGTATTCCTGTATCTCCTGCATTGTGCTAGCATTTGGCAGATCCTGATCTCGAATGGAACTAAGTGCCACACGGAACAAAGTGCCACATCACACACTTGGTGGGGGCCACCTCTTGAATCTGTGGGGGCCACCTCTTGAATCTGAAGGGCCATCTCTTGTCTATAACTGATTCCTGTTATGACTCCTGTTATGATCCCCGTTATGTATATCCTGAATTCCTGATCATGTTCTGCTTACTTGATACATTATTATAATTAGACAACTTGCACCGGTTTGGGGGAAACTGATGGGCCCTGATTAATCATGTTCATGGTGGCACTATCGAGTCACGCGTGGCCACATACTTGAGGGATCACCTGGCGGCCACCAGGGATTCCGTGGGGTGTACTGGCACCTCTACTCCTGATTTTCATGCCGGGTATGCACACGCCCTAGACCTATTTCTATGGGATCTGCGATACTCTATTCCTGTTCGGGCGTCCATAAGTCCCGGTACCTAGCGGTACATTCCGGCTCAGCACCGGATACTCCTGAACCGTTGTCCCGGGCATGCACGGGGCCCATCCAGAGCATGATTCATCGCACTTTATCAGTTTCCAGATAACTTGCTCTATAAGTTGTAAGTAGAAGTATGTGTAATGGGACGCATACTAAAACCTACAACTTAGACAGCCTAATCATAATAATAATCCTAATATGTTTCCACCGCATTGTTTTGGATCTCGAGCTGTACGCGTTCAGGTTACGGTAACATGAGGTAAGGGTATATAGATGAGGGTTTCCTTGTTTGGATTATTCCTTCGAGGTACTAATCTCATGAAGCCATAACCTAGACCTGTACAATTGGATTTACTCGTAATCGGTTTTTATTCTATTTTATCGGTTTTATATTAGCTTAGGAGATAACTGGTATTGCCCTATCTACTTTACTTTTTAACTTGTTATACTATGGATGTCACCTACTACTTTCCTTTTGTTCCAGCATGCTTATGCCTACAATATGGTTTTCATGCTTATAATCCAGATTTACTGATACACATGTGCTTACCCATACTCGCCATTTGGCTTTTGTATTACCACTCGCCTGGGGAGTTTCATCTGACTCCCCTGGATCCTCATGTCCAGGTCCTGGAGCTTGGAGCTAGAGGATTCTTCTTGCTGAGGACCAAGTTTACTTCTGTGGAGCGGTCAGATCAGCTGTAGCTCCAGTCCCATCCTTGCACCTCCTGATTGGCTCGCGATACCTCCAGCTATCTCGTGAGCACCCTTTTGTACTGCTCATATATGTATATTTCTTGTATTCTCGCATTTGTGCCTATCAGGTGATGTAATATTATTATAATATTAGATCACCTCTGGTGATAACTCTGTAATTGGACTCATGTATTGGAATGTATAATGCACCACGTGCTTCCGTACTCTGATTCTTGCCTGTACTGATGCTTAGCGTATATACGTGAAGGTACTTCTGACTTGCGTATATACGTTGCAGTAACGTCCCCGTACCCGCGGGATCGGGGCGTTACACGCGGCCTTCGCGTTCTTGTACCGACGCAACGCGGAGTCCATGCCCGCGTCTGTGTCCCTTTCATGTCTGCACGACGCGGAGCTAATGCCCGCGTCTGTGTTCTTCTCATGCTAACGCGACGCGGAACCCATGACCGCGTCCACGTTCTTCTCGTGTCCTGACTTGAACGCGAGTCTCGAACCCCGTGTTTGTGGCACCTTTGCGACGCGATTCCCGCGTCTATGACTCCCGCGTCTCACTCTCAAAACCCGCGTCTCCCTGTGCACTCTCTCCTTCTATATATTTCTCTCTCTAGTTTTCCTCTCTCTTTCTCTCTCTAACTCTTTCTCTCTCCTCTTCACTTATTATATTTATGGCGCGTACGCGAGTTCCATGGATTTCAGAGTTTTCGGTTCTTCCGGAGATTTAGGCGAGTGTCCTCGCTCTCGCCTCCATTTGGGTTTCCCTGCTTTGTCGGGTCGACATGTATTTTATTCCATGTTTTCATGTATTATGTATTGGGCTGAGTCCCTGTATTTGTGTATGGCCGAGTGCCAATGACTGGACATGTATTGCTTTGTGACGAATGCTTGTATTAGGGTAGTTTAATTCTTGTACATATACCATGCCTGTATTGTATTTTACTGCTTTATACCATGTGTGGCCGACCCTTCATGGTCGTTGGACTCTGGGTTTCTGCCCACTCCTGGGATGGCTAGTAGCCACCGAGAGTGCGCTTAAACCCCGAGCGTACTTGACTTCCGGACCCTTCAGCCTCCGGTCTCTCACGATCTCGAAAGAGAGGTGATTGGGACCGACAGGTTTCTCCGTCCTTCAGCCTCCGATCTCTCACTATCTTGAAAGAGAGGTGATTGGGACCGTCAGGTTCTTCAGCTCCGCCTGGTTATCATGATCAGCACTCAGCACTTTACCACTAGATTCGTCTAGGCGAGAGGCTGCCGGATTTTCTACTCGCACCTTAAGCCGAGTTGTCCCGGTAACCTTGCCAGACGCTCCAGTGTTAAATACTGTTTGCTATCTATGCCTCCAGCTTGCTCAGCTCCGCCTTGTTGTGCTCAGCTACTACTCTATCACATGCCATGTATTTACCTGATATGTTAACACTTGACATGCCATTACTACATGCTACTATTTAATACCTGTTTGTATCACCTGACAACTGAGGTGTTATCACCTGACACCAGACATGCTACTACTTGGCAAGGCCCCTTGTTATGACATGACTTGCCACCGGACTAATATCAATCTCTTGACTTGATTGGTCACCTGCCAAATATCATCCTCCTGTCATGCTATCACTTGACACCCGGCATGATATACTTGACCTGTGATTATCTCATTTACGGGAATACTACACTTGTTATCCTGCATTACATGCAGTGACTTGAATCTTGTACTTGTTATCCTGTATTATATATACAGTGACCTGAATTTATAGTACTCATGTACTCCTGAATTCCTGATCATGTCTTGTACCTGCTATTCCCGTAAATTTGATAACTACCTAATAAACCATAAAACTGGACAACTTACATTGGGTCGGGGGAAACTTGCGGCTATCAATACATGTTCGTGTTTACAGTGGTATTAGGCATGTTGTGCAACTAAAACTTCCGGTCTGACCTGTGGGCCTCTAGGGGACCGAGGGGAGAGCTGGCTCCCTCCTTCCTGGTACCATCTTGATAAGGGCATCCATAAGACCCTCCTGAATCGCCTTGCGGTAGGTTCCGTCACCAAGCAACGGAACATCCTAGGCCGTGGTCCCGGGTATGCACGGGACCCACTGTAAACATTGTTCGTTGATACCCCCGTTGGTTTCCAATAACAATCTTACTTTACTCAGATGTGGATATATGTGTGCTGGGACGTTAGTTCACATATTTAGACATCAGGGTAAGACGAGTAATAATAATAATAATAAAAGATGCCAGCCATGGATCCGTTGTATGCTTTGCCGAGTTTGCTTCCATCGGGTTTTACATTGGATTCCGGTTTTATGATTATTATCATATTAGCTACTCATATCCTGTTTTATTACCCATGTTCCATTCCATCAGTCTACTGCTCCTATCTTATCATTCCATGAGTAGTTCTTGCTTGATATCACTTGTTATATATCTACCTGATTATACATGCTTATGCTCACGACACGATTTTCAATGCATGATTATGATTCGGTTTTATCGATACACTTGTACTTATCTCAGCACGCCATTCGGCTTTTGTATCACCACTCGCCTGGGGAGTTCTATCTGACTCCCCTGGATTCTCATGTCCAGGTCATGGAGCTTGGAGCGTGTGGATTCCCCCAGTTGTTGATCAGAGTGGCGCAGCGGTAGCATGGATCTCCAGCAGACCATCTGAAGCTCTATTCTTCCAGGCCCCCTGTGTTCCTCTCGAGTTTTCCTTTTGTAAACTCATGAGTGCCTTTTGTACTGTTCATACTTGTACATCCTTTGTATTCTCGCATTTGCGCCATGTTGGTGATGTAATATTATTGTAATATTTGTCACCTCTGGTGATAACTTTGTAATTGTACTCATGTGTTGGAATGTATAATGCACCATTTGCTTCCGTATTCTGATTCTTGCCTGTACTGATGCTTAGCGTATATACGTGAGGGTATTTCTGACCTGCGTATAAACGTCGCAGTAACGTCCCCGTACCCGCCGGGATCGGGGCGTTACAACTTTATTCTCAATGTATATTATAAATAGGTCCAAGGTCGCAGTACACATACATTAAAAAATATAATCAAAAAAATATATTAGCAATGAGATCATGGTCATAGTCATAGTATAACAAAACTTTCAATTTTATATCACGAGTGCGTCCCTAACTGTAGACTTTTTTGCAGTCGACCATGGTCGCAATCTTAATATAATATTACTTATAATCTTATATCACGACTGTGACCCTAGTCGCATTTCTTATTTGCATAGAAATAATAGACGAAACATACTGTCGTTAAGCACTACGACCATAGTCGCAGTCCTTATTCGCATGCCATATGTAACAAAAGTACTCTGACCTAATTGAAGTAATTAATATCCCATCAACTAGGGGTGGCCAATGGGGCGGGTCGACCCGCGTCGACCCGCCGGGTCGACCCGCCCCGCCCCGCACTGTGCGACTCGTTGTAGTCGCACAGTGCGGGTTACGGGTCAACCCGCACCCGCCCCATTTAGGGGCGGGTCAGAACGGGTTGACCCGTCCCATTTAAACGGGACGAAGCGGATTCGTCCCGTGACGAATCACGGGACGAATCAGGTCGGGAAAAATTTCCCCGACCCCCCCTTCTTTTTTTTTTTTTAGTCCAATATTTTTATATTACCGTTAGAGAGGAAAATTACTATGCGGCCCCTAGATTCGATTTTATTTTTTTTAAACCCTAAACGGCTCAAAAATGAGCCGTTGGCCAATTGTATCCCTTTAAAAAAAAAAATCCCTAACCTCTATAAATACCCTCCACTCTCATTCATTTTCATCTCACTTCACCTCAACCCTCTCTCTTCTATCATAAATCACTCTTATTCTCTTACAATTACAAATCTCTATCAACTTCCAGTCTAGTCTAATGGAGCCCAACTGGAGTACTGGCGGTACCTCATCCGAAGCCGGTGGTAGCTCTTCATCAACACACAATCCTTCAGCTGCCTCACCTTACACCGATGTTGGCGGTAGCTCATCGTCAACATATGCCGCTTACCCACCATACAACTATGCTCCCCCAACATCCGCATTTGCTTCCTATCACAGTTCGTCAAGCTATGCAATTGACTACAGTGGTTTTGCACCATATACACATGCTGCATATGCCAGTGATAGTGGTACAGGTCGGCATTCTATTTCCTTCCCTCCTCAATATTCCTCATATTCTCAACTTTTAATGTCAACATCACCAATGCACGCACAATCTCTGGCTCTTTTTTTTACTGAAACACAAGAACAACACGATACACAACCAACACAGCATGATGATACTATAGTTCCAGAAACACAACAAACAACTAGCACAAGCACAACCACTAAAGTAAGAGCCAAAACTTCTCTAGTGTGGAACCATTTCGTAGAAAAAGTTGTTGAAGGTAGAAGAAAAGCAGAATATAAGTACTGTCATCAACTATTTGATCATAAAGAAGGATACGGTACAGGTGTTCTTAATAAACACTATGAAAAAAGCATGCTAAAAGTCACGGTTTACCACCACAATAAGCACAAATATTAGCTGATTCAGGCACACTCTCCACTTGGAGATATAAGCCTGAAGTAAATAAATATAAGTTAGCTGAATTTATTATTCGAGCAGAACTTCCATTTTCTTTTACTGAATCAGATGCATTAGTTGATTATCTTAAATCTGTTTTTGCTACTGATTATAAGAGAATTAGCAGACAAACTATACCTAGAGAAATTGAAGATTTATTTGTAAATAGAAAAAATATTTTGAAGGCTCTTTTTACTAGTGATGCTAGAAAAATTTTATTAACTTCCGATATATGGGAAGCTCTTAATCTTATTCATTATTTATGTGTTACTGCTCACTTTATTGATGATAACTGGATTTTACAAAAACGTATTTTATCATTTTCTAAATTTTCTGAGAAACATTCTGCTACAAATGTAACAAATTCAATTTTCTTACTTGTAGAAATTATTGTATAGAAAATAAAATATTTTCTATTTCTTTTGATAATGCAAGTGAAAATACTGCTTCAATAAGACAATTGAAAACGATATTAGATCTGATTTTAAACTGTAAACTTTTTCATGTTAGATGTGTTTGCCATATATTGAATTTATGTGCACAAGATGGTCTAAAAATCTTAGACAAATATATTTATAAAGTTAAAGAAATTATTTTACATATAAAACACAGTAGACCTAGGAGACAATCTTTTAAAAGTTATTGCCGACAATGTGGACTGAAGGAAAAACTACTCCAAGCAGATGTGAAAACTCATTGAAATTCAAGCTACTATATAATTAAAGATTGCCTTCCTTTTAAACAAGCAATTCAATTTTTTACAATAAATGAATGTTCATCTTTTTATATTAGCGATGAAGAGTGGAAATTATATGAAATTTTTTTTACTTTTCTAGAAAAATTTGACACTGCCACAAAAGCACTTCCTGATACATATTATCCCACATGTAACTTAATTTTTTATAATCTTAATGAAATTACTCAAGTATTTGCTGCATACAGAGATGATGACAATCTTGAAGAGGCTATACATGATATGGAAGAAAATTTTCAAAAATATTTTGAAAATATGCCTTTTTTATTTTACTTAGCTGCAATTATGGATCCTAGAATTAAAATAGATAATTTAAAACTTTTATTATCCGATTTTATTTTATGTTTAAATTATGAACAAGATATAGATAAATTGCTTTTAGAAATTAGATCTCTTTTAGAAGAAATGTACTCATAGTACAGAGATGAGTTATTTCCCCCTTCTTCTTCTGAATTTAGGGCATCTACACCATTACAAACTTCTTCTACTAGTCTAGGTAAAAGATTATCTAATTTTAAAAGTTTACTTTCCTCTAATACTAGAAAGAAACACTCTTCAGGAGCAAGTTCATTTGATGAACTTAATTTATATTTGAACACAATGCCTGCTGAAATAAATGAAAATGATGATGAATCATGGGAATCATTTGATGTTTTGTCATGGTAGAAAGAACAGAGAAAACAATTTCCTGTTCTTTCTACCATGGCCCGAGATATACTGACACCTCCGGCCTCTACAGTAGCGTCCGAGAGCGCATTTTCTGCAGGTGGTAGAGTTTTGACACCCTGGAGGAGCAGGCTGACGCCGAAACACTTGGAGATGGCTGTTTGCTTAAAGGACTGGTTCGATGCAGAAAGACGCACATAAGGAAAAGCTATTCTAGATGACGAATTTGAACAGGACGATGATGACGAGTAGAGAACCACCAGAGTTTTTTATGTACATTGTATGAGATGAGCACCAGAGTTTTTTTATGTATATTATACGAGATGAGTTTTATGTACATTATATGTGATGAGCAGATTGGTATATGATTTTTTCATATTAATAAAATAATTTGCCTTACAAAAAAACTTGTAATTAGTGAATATCAATTCTATTTTTTTTTTATAATTTTAGACATTTTTTTAAATTTTTTCCTCTTTTTTTACTATTTTTTCCTAATTTCTTTATAACTTTAAATTTAAAAATTTAAGAAATTTTGAATTAAAAAAATTAAAAATTAAAAATTGCCGAGACGGGTCCAACCCGTCTCGGCGAATCCGATAACGAATCGGGTCAGGAGACCCGAACCCGTCTCGTCGAATCCGTGACGAGACGGGTCCAACCCGTCTCGTCACGGATTCGTTGGCCTAACGGGATGAATCAACTCGATTCGTCCCGTTGGCCACCCCTACTATCAACCGTGATACAACAACAGTCTCGAAAAAAGAGGTGCACTAAAAGTAATCTCCAAAAAGGAAAGATGTGCACCATACGAAATCTAAAAAAATAGGAAAAATATTCTATAAAAAGCCAATTTGCAGTTCACATAATAAACCTCTAGGAAAAAGGGAACTCTTTGGATTCTCCCACCATAACTGCTTCATTAAATATTTAATTTTTTTTATCACTTTTTCGAATACTCAACCGTCACTTATAACACTTTTTGTTACTATTCACGTACTTTCACAATATTGGCCTTTTTATTGTACTTATAACTAATATATTATAAATATCTCATATCTAAAAAAGATATTTGTGCTCTTCTTTTTCATTTGATTTCTAAACCTTCCTGAAAAAATTCATTCTTGAATCATGTCTTCCCTATCTTTTATCTTTGAACACTCATATTTCAACTTCAATAATTCTCTACTAGTCCTCTTTCTTCAGGAGATTCTGGTGAATCTGATAGCAGTTTGGACTTCACTACTTTTGACTATCTCACTACATCAAATAATATTTTATCTGATCGTCCTCTTCTTGAGGATGATGATGTTTTCATGGGGCTTAGTGAGGAGAACTTATTCCTCCGCCACTTTACAAAGACATGCTTGATGAAAGCATGTCTTCTGCTCCTGAAGGTGTGCTTTCTTTGAGTATATCCTCTGAAGATTATCTCGACACAGATCGAAAGAAGAGCTTGATATAGACTATTCATTCTGAGAGTTTATCAACGAATCAAAGTACTCTCAAAAAGAGGAAGAAAGTAAAAAGGATAGCGAACCGGTCAACGAGGGAGAAAATGAGGGACGAAATAATAAACATGAAGACAAGGAGAATGAAGACGATGAATCTGTTTATGATGGTGACGACGACAAGAACTAGAATTTTCTGGTCTTCTGATATTCACCTTAGTTTTGTCTTCTTGTAAGAGCTTTTAATGCTCTTTTTTGTAAGGTCTCTTTATAACCATATTATGTTATAAATAAAATTTACTTCTATCTGAAAAATAATCTTTCATATTTTTAAAATACATGTAAAGTATGATTCTTTCATGCATTGCAGTAATCACAGGACTTCTGAGTGGTTTTATAAATACTGTTATCATGGTCGTGGACCTAATATATTGCACGAAAATATTGTTATCATACGATAAGAAACATAATGATTTAGAAAAATATAAGTCTTTTATTAAGAAGTTAAAAATGGTCGGACTCTATGATTATAACTAAAAAGTTATTAGTTTTGCATCACAACTGTGACCATGGTCGCAGTACTCAAATAATAATTACTCTCAACTAAAAAATTTGCTATTATGGTCGCAGTCCATAATTAACTATATTGATACATGAAATTGCGACCATGGTTGTAGTCCTGACAAAAACAATTTGATCGTTGTACACTCAATCAAGTTAAAAACTGCGACCATGATCGCAGTCCAAAGTTAACTATATAAATAGATGATACTGCGATCTGTAGGTTCACCTAGAGGGGGGGTGAATAGGTGAAGGCTAATCTAATGATCACTTAATGGCAAATGATGCAAATAATGCGGAAGCTAAAAAACAATTATGACCTAATTAAATCTTTTACACTAACACCACGTATAACCAAAGAGTGTTGCCGAATTCCCCGTGAAGGGCTCTGGACAAACTCCTCTAGATTTCCCTTGAATGGGTTGAGGTGCCGCGTTGGCTCTCTTGGTTGAATACAAGTGTTAACAACAATCCCAAGCAAGTATATCAATATGAGCACAAATGAATATCTAGCATATAAATATGAGCACAACAAAAGTATGCAAGATATAAAAGAGACAAAGAGAGAGAGTGAGCAATCGCAAACACAAGGGTATGTTTCGAGGTTCGAGCACACTTGCTCTACATCCCCGCCTTCGACACACGAAGGATTTCCACTATGCAAGATCCCAATGGATCTCTCCTCGGTGCCGCAACACCTACAAGCCCTCGGACTCTCTAGTCCCGTGCACACGCAAGCTCACTAGCTCACCGAGGCCGCACCTCAAACCACCGAGTTCACACAAGAACTCTAAACCACCACGAGCACACTTGCCCGTCTCCTCAAAGTACAAAGATGAAATCTTTGGTGATCTACAACACTTTGATCACCAATTACAAACTCTCACAACACAATCCTATGGATAGATAAGGCAATGGATAGCTCAAGTGATTGTGAGAAAGCAAGGAAAGAACTATGGTGAAAAACTCAAGAAATCACTTTAAACACTCTTGTTAAAATCTTCCCTTTAGATAGGAAATATTTGCACTCAAATTTGTGGAGAAAATCCTTTTAAAAGAATGGGAAAAACTGGCTCAAAGCTCTCCTAAAATCTTATTGCAAAACAGTCCACAAACTCCCAAATATATAGGCTGTCAAAAACTAGCCGTTAGGGCTTTGTCAGAACTGCCGGTCGACCGGCGCGGTCGACCGCCAACGGTCGGATTTCTGACCGTTGGAGCCACGGTCGACCGCCCGGGTCGACCGACCCACTAGAGCTGTCTAACTCTCTGTCCGTCGACCGGTGCGGTCGGCCGAACTTTCCAGAGAGCTCTGCTCTCTGGAGCGGTCGACCGGCACGGTCAGCCGTCCTCCAGTACACAAAGGCGTGCACGTCTGTGCACGTCGGTCGACTGGACCGGTCGGCCGACTCCTGTATTAGTCGACTATTAAAGGTCACTAGTCGACTTATACGAAGCCTGAAACAGTTTTCTGGGAATAAAAAGTTTGTCTTTTTGGCTCAAATAAAATCCCATAAAATACATAAAAATCTACAAAAATAGTTTAACCAATATACTTTGATATACAAACATGCTTGCACAAAATCAAGGCATGTTATAAAAGATTGGACTATTTTTGTAAGTTGGAAATATTTGGCTCAAGATAAAAACTGTATTTTCCAAAACATGTTTTCTAAACTTTGTTTTTCCAAATCTTCATCAAATACAAAAACAAGATATACTTTTAAAGCATAGTGTGTGTGGATATGATCCACTACACAATCAAGATGAAATATCTATGTTTTTGACATTAAGCTCTAAACTTGATTTTGGTTAAAAGATAAGTATATGAGAAACACCAAAAACCAAATAGTATTTTTCCAAAATGAAAATATTTTCTAAACCAAAAAATCTTTTATGAAAACAATTCTATCAAGAGTGTGTGTGTGATATATACTTGAGCAATCCACCAACTATCTATCCTTTACATTTTTAACTAAAACAAAACAAAATCTTATACCTACACACAAGTCTTCATCTTCTTGAAGTCTTCACTTGAAGGCTTCTCATCTTCTTGACTTGGTCCAAGCTTGATCCAAAAGCTCCTTGGATCACACCGTGCTAGCTCCAAATCTTGATATTTTATCCTTTGTTGAGTTATGCACCTACTAAGATCTTGATAATGAATTTGTCACTAATTAAACACAAGATCATTAGTAAACATAACTTCATGAGTTGATCATCATCAAAACTAGGGTGATAGGCCTTTGGGCCAACAAGCTCCCCCTTTTTGATGATGACAAAACACATGAAGTTATATATGCATGGATTAAAGTAAAGCTTCAAGGAAGCTCCCCCTTAACTCATGCATAGACATAATATATGACAATGAAGCTCATAAATATGTATGCAAATGATGGAGATGAAACAAAATAAATCTTTTTCTCCTATTTGCAAAACACAACATATATGCATAAATAACAAGGAAGACAAATACTTCTCCCCCTTAAGCAATGAAAACATGCATATAAACTCAAATACTTCTCCCCCTTTTTGTCAATCATCAACAAAGGGTTCAAAGTAAAATCAAATCAAACAAATTTTTCTCCCCCTTTTTGTCAAAAACAAAAAGATCAAGAAGGGGTTAAACAAATCAATCAATAAAGATTTATATGCGATATACATTCATGAAGAGGAAGACGCTAAGTTAGCTTCCCTACACATATGCATTACATGAAGAAGGGATGACAAGCCCTAACTCACATAACACATATTATGTAATGCATAAGAGGAGATGTGAAGCTCCCCCTACACACGTATATCATATAAAGAAGAGTTGTCAAGCTCCTCAATTTATAATATACTCAACATGAATCTATATGTAAGAGAAATGTTAAGCTCTCCTTGCATATAGGAAATACAAATCAAAATTTTTGAATTTTTCTTATTCAAACCACATTTTGAATTTTTCTTAAAGGTATCAGAGCTCTTGTAAAGCAAAAAAATTTTTTTTAAGATGCCAAATTGAAAGTAGTCATTATTGTAAAACATATTGATATAAATTGAAATTTAACAAATATGAAGTTGAAGCATTTTGATATCAAAAACATAATGATCCAAAAAAATTTATTTTTCATCATAAACTTTGTGCTTTTAAAAATGTGAACCAATTGAAAGTTAAGCACATGAAAATCATATATATGTATGAAATGAGTATACCAATTGAAATTGATACATACATATATAAGAAAACAAAGTATGAGTATATACAAAAATTATCAATTTAGATACCAATTGAAAGAGTCCAATGATACCAATTGACATGACAATAAGATCAAGTGTATATCTCATAACCTACCACCCTTGATATGCACAAGGTAAAAGATTTTCAATGAAGCATACAAGGCATAATCGCCCATCCATCCTCCCATAGAAGGTAGGGGTTTTCAAAAATAGATTTGAAAAATAAGCTTTGTTTGAAAAACTCTACCAAATGAAGGACAATTAACTAGTTAAAATAATTTTTGAAAAACTAGTTAAAGATCCTTCAAAAACATGAAATCAAAGCATATGTATTTCATAAAACATAACTAGATACACAAAAATTTAAGCACTCATGGTCTATAGGGCTCAAAATGATTTTAATAAAAGTGTGAGTGTTAAACGATCATGTAAATAGCATTTTTATGAAAATAGTCAATGAAGCTCAAAAAGATCATAAGTCACATTTTTCAACAAAACACTAAAATCATTTTTCATCAAAACACTAATCTTCATGGTATATGTATGATTAATTCAATTCTAACAATACACATATATATCCCAAATCTAAAAGAGTCTATTAAAGATGTTTGCATGAAGGCAAGAGACTCACGGGTATACATGTATATTTATTAGATTTGAATTAAAAATACATATACATGAAGTAAAGCATAAAAATAAGGCAAAAACATGTATAAAAGAGAATCATCAAAACTAGTCTATACATATGCATATAGTGGATACAAATGAGCATGAAGTTCAAATATATATGAGTCAATTGTAGTTCATTATTCATATATGTATAAATGCAAGTTTGACACATTCTACATCTAAGCATGTAAATACCACATGAAGCACATAAAGACATAAAACATGAACATGCTACATGATGATCAAATGAAAGAAGCATGTACATAAAAAGTAGGAGTTTAGATATTGTTACCAACTCCAAAGCTCCTAACATGGTGGTCATCCCACCAAAACTTCCTTGATTGCGGTGCATCAAAAATATGTCCATCTAGTCTATTGCATCCACTACCAAGGCACCAAATCTCTCACGTCTTGAGAGATCCCTCACCTACATCAAAAACATGGGGTGGGGGTTTTGGTACCCATTTTTGCTTGGGTCCTTTGGGGTTAGACTTGTAAGGAACCCAAAATCTTTTATAATTAGCAAAATTTAGAGAATTAATATTATCATAACAAAACTTTGCTAAATGGCCTTTGCGGCCACAATGTGTACATACGTACACCTTAGTATGCTTATGTGTAGGAGTGTGATCATATTGTGCAACATAAGCAAATGCATGGTTATGATGTGCATGAATGTGTGGAGTTTGTTTCTTTGAAAACATTGACTCCAACCTAGAATGATTGAAAGCACAAGAGTTCAAAGTTGAACTCAAACCATCCATTTTATTTTTCAAAACCTTTATCTCATTAGTGGTGGCATGTAAAGCATGATGAGATAAAGAATCATTTTTCTTTTTCTTTTGTGAAACAAAATCTTTTTCAACAAATTTTCTTTTCAAAGTAATATTTTCTTGAAAAACAACTTCTTTTTGTTTTTTCACCAAATCAATTTTATTTTTCAAAGTATTGTTTCCTTCACACAAATCATTCAATTTTGAAAATAAGGAAACATTCTTATTTTTCAAATCTTCCTTTTCTTTTTCTAAACATGCAATTTTAGTTTTGAAAGAATCGTTCTCTTTTAGCATGCAATCAAAATTCTTTTTCAAATTGTTATTTTCTATTTCTAAGCATGCAATGTTACTTCTAAATGAGTCATGTTCTTTATGCATGAAAGCAATGTTCTTTTTCAAAATTTTATTTTCTTTCTTAAGCATGTCATATTTTTCAAGAATTGTTTGACAAAATGAAGTGAGCTCATCATATGACATGTCCTCATCATCGGATTCGGAGTTTACCTCAAGGGGGTTATCCCCTTGGACCATGTAGCACACATTAGAGATGTCGCTTCCAACGTCCGAATCGCTCCCCGCATAGTATAGATCTTTTTCGCCGAGGGAGGTGATGATGTTCCATACTACAAAAGCCGATTCAACATTAGAAACCCTAGATAAATAATCATCATTTAGGGTTGACTTGATAGCATGAAGGGCTTTTGCATTAGCCTCAAAATTCTTACCATTTGAACAATATGAATCATTAGATATGGCAAGATAAACATGAATGCCTAAGGCCTTGAGGTACAATGACACTTAACCTTCCAAATTTGGATGTTAAGAATGTCAAAGGTGGGTGGTGACATGAACTCCATGGTTGTAGGCTGTCTAAAAATCACCAAGACAAGCCACCAAAACACAGAGATCCAAGATCCAGGCGCAAGGCTAAATGTGACAATCAAGACGCGAGAGATAGCCCGCGTCTCAGCATCAAGGCGCGTCAGCCCGAAGCCCGCGTCTCAGCATCAAGGCGCGTTGGCCCGAAGCCCGCGTCTCAGCATCAAGGCGCGTTGGCCCGAAGCCCGCGTCTCAGCATCAAGGCGCGTCAGCCCGAAGCCCGCGTCTCAGCATCAAGGCGCGTTGGCCCGAAGCCCGCGTCTCAGCATCAAGACGCATCGGCTCGACACCCACGTCTCGGTTGCAACTACCCCGATTATGGCGCCATCCACCGCCCATGTAGCGGGGAAGTTGGCCCTCATCGTGGAGCATTTTTAGGGGGCACGATCACCCCCTAAAAACCCTATAAATAGTCCCGTCACTATTGGGGACGGGCAGACAACAACACAAGAAAGGACGACGACGATTATCGGGCAAAAGAGAGATCATCAACAGAGAGAGAGAGAAAACCCTTCAGCGAGCTTACTGAGTACTAGCCGCTCTTCGCCTACCTCCTCTTCTAGAGTTTTGGTAGACGGAGCTGAGTTACTCCCTCTACCGACCGAAGAGAAGATCCCCGACGGTCCGAACAGTCATCCGGTCAACGGAGAACAAGATTCACTCTCCACCGCCACACGAAGAACCCAGCACTAAACAAAGGGGAATTCAAGATTCAATATTCCCCTCCCTTGTAACCGGAAGATTAAGCCGGCTGTAATTCTTTCCATCTGATTCCAGGAAACGTTACACCAGCCAACCCCTCTCCGTGTCAAACAAGAGATGGCGACTCCGCTGGGGACTACTTTCGTCACTGACGAACAGATCGTGGCGCAGGATGATGTTCTCCGTAAGGGGAAGATGGTCGAAACACTCGTTGTCGAGTTCGACCAGGCGAAGTATGAAGAGTTCCTCTCTTCTGGCTCCAAGAGCCCAAAGACCCGCGTCTGCCGCAGGGTCTCAACTGAAAAGCTACCCGAAGCCCAATCTGAGGCTCTGCCGGGTGCCGATGCCCACTGTGCCAAGACAAGTTCACGCGCCAACGCCTCCCAGAAGGCCCGCGTGACCTCCGGCACTGCTGTTGCGATCAACCGCGTCGCACAGAACACACGCGCCAACGCCTCCCAGAAGGCCCGCGTGGTCCCAGGCACCACTGCTGCTGCGATCAACTGCGTCACGCAGAATACCCGCGTCAACGTCTCTCAGGAGACCCGCGTGGTGAACACTCTTGGTTCTATAAACCAGGATGTTGTTGGTTTCTCTCCACCTCCTCGACGCAACCGGAATGCTGAGCGTCGACAGAGGAGACGCGCGCGTCAACTCCAAGTCGGAACCGTTGGTTGTCTGACTGGGGGTGGACGCGGCGTACAATCTGATGCCTTGCCCGCACCTCGTCCAGTGCGTGAGATCCGCGTTTGGCGACCCAAACACGAGACCCCTCAAGTTGAGTCCTCTGAGGACCAACTCATCAAACGCCAGGGTGAAACCTCCGCGTCTTTTCAAACGCAGGAAGTACGCACTCATGGGCGTGGGCCCAGCAGCCCACTCTCTCTCAAGCAACTCTGCCTAAACGCATCAGGCAGCAACGCGAGACTCGCGCGCGCGCGTCATACAGCCGCGTCATGAGAGCCGCGTTCCTGAAGTCTGCGTCCAGGCTGAACAGCACATGACTGTCTCCCGTCTTCGACGTTGCGAGACCAGTCTCTTTAATCCCCCTCCCACGGATTTGAGGGATTATTTGACAAGGAAAAGAAGTGCCAATCAAGCCACTTCGTCATGCTGCTGTCAGCAACTCATCCATATGCTCTCTGGATGCCATTATGGATCAGGCGTGCACCAGCAGTCCTTAATCAGACAGCTGACCCTGATTCCCCCGTCAGCCAAAAGAAGACGCTCCCACAGGAGGAGAACCTTCTCAGATGTTGAATACCCGGAGCTTACTGCAAACATGACTAGCAGAAGCAAGGGAAAACAACCAATGGTCAACTCAGAGGAATCTGACTCTGAGCCGGAGGGGGTGTATCAACACACTCGCACCCGGACAGGGGCCATTCCCCCAATTGACTATAATGCCTTAGCCCGCGGCATTAGAATGGGTGATTCTCACTCCGCTATAGTGGAGTCGCAGGCTTCAAACTCTTCCGTCGAGAAGGAGGCTTCCGCCTACATGGCAGACACTCCTGAGGAGACGACCAGGCGTTTAGAACAGACGCAGAAGCACCAGATGGATATAATCGCCTCTCAACAGAGATCCATTGACTCCCTTAAGCATATGCTTGAGAAATTGCTTGAAGAAAGAGCGAGATCTCCTCCTAGACGGCCGAAGGGGAAAGGGAGAAAGGGAGGAAGCCCACCCTCCGAACCTTCCGACGAGACACGACGATCTACCTCGGATGTGTCCAAGCCCTCGTCGCAGGCAAGAAGCGACCAAGACCAGGAGAAGACTCATGCTAAGAGGATGAGTCAATTGGAACGACGCCTCGAGGCCCTTGCCAATCGCAAGGACCTCCAAGAAGCTGGAGTGGTCCGGCCCTATCCGGCTGAGTGGGACTTAGTTCCATACCCTCCTAAGTTCAAGGCTCCAACCCTCCAAGCATTCGACGGGAAGGGGTCACCCAACCAGCACATCTACTACTTCAAATCCCAGACCGGGAATGTGGTAGATAATGACGCCATTCTGGCGCGACTGTTCATCGGCACCCTGAAAGGGTTGGCTTTTGAGTGGTTTATGAAGCTCCCGGAGGGTTCTATCAAGAACTGGGGGGATCTAGAGAAGCTGTTCTTGACACGCTTCTTCGAAGATGACTCCGAAGTCACAATGCCCACCCTTTTAGCTACCAAACAGCGGAGAGGGGAGTCCGTCAAATCTTTCGTGGAAAGATTTCAGAACACGGCACTCCGGTGCCCAAGCGGTATGACCCAGGCCACCCTGGTGGAAACATGCCGCCACAATCTCCAAACCTCACTCCTTGCTCAAATAGGAGTTGCTGAAAGCCGCACCTGGAAGCAGTTAGTCCAACAGGGTGAACAGGCTGAGGAGATTGTTGCCCGTGTCAAGGCAGAGGAAGGCAAGCTGCGGCCGGAAAGATCGACAAGGCGTGCACCGGCACCAGACACCTCCCTCCAGACGAAGCGGAAGGATAATTTGGCGACGGAGACCAAATCTCCCACCAAACCTCAAACAGGCAGGGCAAGTGGCTCTTCAAGCCAGCCACGCCCCAACAAGCAGTATTCCTTCAAGGAGGAACACGTCGATTCGCTCTTCAAGCTACTCAACAAGAGCAATCGACTGAAGCTCCCTGAAATTAGACGCCCGGAGGAAGTCGGCAAGACCGACAATCCCAACTACTGCATGTACCACAGGATGTTGGGACATCCTACCAAAAGCTGCTACGTCTTCAAAGACATCCTTCAGGCTTTGATTGACGCGGAGGTGCTCAAGCTCCGACCAGAGCAGAAGAAGGTCACGGCCAATGTAACGTCGGTTCTCCAGTTCGGGAGACAACCTCCAACGCCTGCGGGGGTAACTCCTATTCCAAGAGGAGAATTAAGAGTGGTCAACACAGACCCTCACCAGCAGCAGGAGAAGGGCTTGGTAGCCGTCCCTACACCTCAGGGGGAAACCATGTGGGTCCACCCTGACCTCGTCGATGAACAACAATGGACTACTGTAACCAACAGGAAGTCCAAAGGCAAGGCAAAAGCTTCGTCCTGCCATGTGGTATGTGCTTCCTCCCGAGAAGCAGAGGATGATGTTCCCTCGCTGACTGATTCAGAAGAGGAAACAATAGTCCTGGCCGCAGAGCCCAGCCAACCGATGGCGGGGACCCGTTCAGGACAAGCATACTTGAAGCAGTACGGCGAGACGGCAGCGGCTTCTCCGCAACCAGCCGTAGAATCAGCCAAGCCCTCCACGAAGCCACCTGTGGCGAAGCAGAAGGAGACTCGATTCTCTCGAGCCCTTCCAAAAGGTGCAGCGGAAGGATCCTCGACACCTTACCACTTCGATGTCTTGGCTCAACTAGCCAACATCCCGGCACGCATCACCTTGTATGAACTCCTGAGGCTATCAAAGTCAACCAGAGAGGCTCTGCAAGAAGCTCTGGCGAATGCTGAGGCCTTCGTGACCCAGGTGCCGAAGGAGGAAGATGTAGAGGATTGCCTCCACACTTCCCAGAATGCCCCCTGCATCACCTTCACGGCAGATGATATGCAGGTGAAAGGGAAACATGATCGACCCCTGTACTTCACAGGTTACATCGGATCATCTGAGGTGAACCGCATTCAGGTAGATCCAGGGTCCGCATTGAGCATTATGTCCCGCCGAGTCATGCAACACCTCGGCATCCCTACCCACCGTCTGAGCCCTACACAGACGACCACCTACGGGTTCAATGCCAACGGCACCCGTCCAATGGGGAAGATCAAGCTCAAGTGCCAGATTGGGAGCCTCAAGTCGGAGGTGACATGCTATGTCATCGACGCCGACACTTCCTACAATCTGCTGCTAGGACGACCATGGATCCATCGCAACTCCATCGTTCCCTCCACTCTTCACCAAGTCATGAAATACATTGACGCGAGTGGGAAGGTGCAAACGTTGGTTGCCGAAAGGTATCCGTTCAAGGGAGTCGAGAATTATTTCACGGATTCCCTTTTATATCAGGATCCGGTGGATGAAACCCCGCAACTGGAGGCGCCAGACTCTGGTAATGAGGCTGACACTGAGCCCGAGCAAGAAAAGTGCCTGTGGGAGTTAAAACCACTTGTAAAGAGCACTAATAAGCTCGATGTTGATAATACCACCGACGATGCAGGCGGTTGGTATATTAATGAGAATCTAGACTTTGAATATTTTTCTGCGTGTGCATCCGATTCAATACCGTCGGATACTACTACCGACGTAGACGATGACATCTGGTCGGCAATGGATGCTTTGACATCATTGCATGTACCAGTAAAATTATCTTTCGGGACATACCAGGATAATGGCGATGCGCAGGAATCTATATTCTTGGTTCCGGCAAGACGAAAAGGCCAAAGACCAATACTTTTTGGGCGAATCTCGTCTGAACCAATGCCCTGCGAAGAATCGGAAAGCGAGGAGGAATCCCCTCAGCTCGACCATTATGAATCGAAAGCACTCAGAATGATGAAACAAATGGGGTACGATATAACCAACAAGCCCGGGTTGAACTTCGGCAAAGGAAGGAGGACGCTACTTCGATCCTTTGTACCAAAAGGGAAGGCCCCCGATTATTATCATCGGACGCGCAGGGGGTTGGGCTATGTATCAACTCCGGTCCCATCAGCCTCTGATTCTCAAGAATCGTCGAGCAACGATTGCTCTTCAGACACGTCATCATGGGAGTCAGATGTCAGTGTCGGCAACATCTTCAAAGGGCTTTCAGTAAACATGGTTTCAACAGGCCATCTGGAAGATGAAGTTGAAGAAATGATCCAACCTGATACAGATCCTTGGATCAAACATTTGAATGCTCTTTGGGATATCCGCTTTGAACACGTGAGCCACCCACAGATGACAAGGTTGTTCAGATCAACCTAGGAGATGAGACCAACCCCAAGCCCATCTTCATAAGTGACGGCCTGTCGCCTCCAGAGAAGAAGGATCTAATATCTCTTGTACAAGAGTATATAGATGTCTTCGCCTGGAATTATGAGGACATGCCTGGACTTGATCCTCAAGTGGCTATGCATCGCCTCAACATCAATCCGGACATGAAGCCTGTTAAACAACAGCAGCGACGGTTCCGTCCAGAGATAATGGAGGCAATTCAATCAGAAGTCAGAAAGCTCATCGATTCTGGCTTCATCCGGGAAGAACAACATCCCGACTGGGTAGCCAACATCGTCCCCGTCGCCAAGAAGAATGGGAAGATCCGGATCTGCATCGACTTCCGTGATCTAAACGAGGCCTGCCCCAAAGACGAATTCCCATTGCCAATCACAGATGTCATGATTGACAATACTTGTGGATTCGAGCGAATGTCCTTTATGGACGGGTTCTCAGGATACAATCAAATCAAGATGTATCCCGGTGACGAAAAGCATACCTCCTTCAGGACTCCTCTAGGGTATATTGTTACACCGTCATGCCCTTCGGACTGAAAAATGCAGGAGCAACATACCAAAGGGCCATGAACGCCATTTTCCATCAGCAAATGCAGAAAACGGTGGAATGCTATGTTGATGACATCGCGGTGAAGAGTCGCACTAAAGGTGATCACATTGCAGACCTGAAGGTGGTCTTCGACATCATGCGGGCTCATCAATTGAAGATGAACCCCACCAAATCCTTCCTGGGGGTAGCCAGTGGCAAATTCCTAGGATTTGTTGTGACTTCCACAGGAATCTATTTGGATCCAGAGAAAGTCCGCGCTATCCAAGAGATGCAACCCCCCAGAAGCCTCAAGGAGCTCAGGGGATTACAAGGACGATTGGCGTACATCCGCAGGTTCATATCAAACCTTTCCGGGAGATGCCAACCCTTCGCCAAGCTGATGAAAAAGGGTGTTTCATTCATTTGGGACGACGCTTGTCAAAAAGCGTTTGAGGAGATCAAACACTACCTCACCCAACCACTAGTTCTTGCAGCTCCGGTGTCCGGAAAGCCTTTCCTGGTGTACGTCCGAGCAATGGATCATTCCCTGGGAGCTCTACTAGCTCAGAATGATGAACAAGGACGAGAACAGGCAATCTACTATCTGAGTAGAACAATGATCGGAGCCGAACATCGGTACAACCCGATCGAGAAGGAATGTTTGGCACTAGTGTTCGCCATTCAGAAAATGCGACACTATCTGGTAGGCCAGACTATAAATGTCATATCAAAAGTCAACCCTCTGAGGTTACTTATGACAAAGCCTTCTTCACTAAATGGCCGGCTGGCAAAATGGGCCATGTTGCTATCCCAGTATGATATGCACTTTCTGCCGCAGAAAGCCATTAAGGGACAAGCGGTGGCAGACTTCCTAGCTGAACACCCAGATCCAAGGGCAGCCAAGTCTACGAGGATCTCCCAGACGAAGTGGCCGAAGCCTACCTGACTCAGACATCGTTCGAAAGTCAAGTGTGGCAACTTTTCTTCGACGGTGCATCAAGGACAAGCCCAAAAGGACACATAGTGGCGGGGGTAGGAGTAGTACTTGTCTCCCCACAAAATTATGTGATCCCCCGAGCTGTCTCGCTAACGGAGCCTTGTTCCAACAATGTGGCGGAATACAACGCTCTTTTGATTGGGATGCAATTCGCCGATGAGATTGGCGTTAAAATCTCGAGGCTTACGGTGACTCTAAACTCATCGTTAGCCAAGTTCGCGGAGAGTACGAGGCCAGACATGAAGATCTAGTACCCTACTACAACGCGACAATTCACATGGCCGAAAGGTTTTCAAACTTCTACATCGACCATGTACCGCGCAGGCAAAATGCACATGCGGATGCACTCGCATCCCTCGCTGCTTCCTTAGCTCTTCCAGCTGGAGCAATGGAGAAAGTATTCGTCTATAGCCACGACCTATACTGTCCAAAAATTCCCCTCGGAGACTACCCGGGGTCAGCGGAAGATCGTCGCGGTAAAGAAACACTTGAAGTGTCGACCGCTTCAGGGCTTAAAGACTGGCGATTCCCCTACATTGATTTTGTCTTATACGGCATTCTGCCCGAAGACACCAAGGAGGCGGCCGCCATTCGGAGGAAAGCCCCCAAATTCTACTATAATGCGATTTCGCGAACATTGTATCGTCGATCGCATGACGGGATCCTGCTCCGATGCCTCTCATCAAAAGAAGCCCAAGGAGTATTGAAAGAAGCCCACGATGGTACTTGTGGAGCTCATCAACCTGGCCCGAAATTGGCACATCGACTCCAAAGGATGGGTTACTATTGGCCCAAGATGATCGCCGATGCTGTCACTTATGCTAAGAGATGTCACGCCTGCCAAATACACGGCGATTTCATCCATCAAGCACCAGGGTACCTCCACTCTACGACCTCTACTTGGCCGTTTGAAATGTGGGGGATGGACGTAGTTGGCCCTATCAGCCCACCATCATCGAAAGGACATCGGTTCATTCTAGCGATAACCGATTACTTCTCTAAGTGGGCCGAAGCTATCCCTTTGAAAGAGGTGAAATCTTCTAACGTGATCAAGTTCGTGAAACATCACGTTATTTACCGCTTCGGTGTGCCTCGGCGTATCATCCATGACAATGGACCCCAGTTCATCAGCCAGGCTTTCCAGAGATTCTGCGCGAAGTTCAGAATCCAGAGTGTGTCCTCAACGGCATACTATCCTGCTGCTAACGGTCTTGCAGAAGCCTTCAACAAGACTATTGGCAAGCTTCTCAAAAAGTTCGTCTCGAAAAGTCAAAGAGACTGGGACGACAAGCTGGGTGAATGCTTATGGGCCTACCGCACAACGGTGCGAACCCCAACTAAAGCCACGCCATTTTCCTTGGTATACGGATGCGAAGCCGTCCTTCCATTGGAAATACAAATTCCCTCTCTACGCGTCGCCTTGACAGCGGAAATGACAACTGAGGAGAAGCATCAGCAGCGACTCCAGGAGTTGGAAGCCTTGGACGACAAGCGTTTGCAGGCCCAACAACAAATCGAGCTTTACCAAGCTCGTATCACCAGAGCCTTCAACAAGAAAGTCAAAGCGCGAACTTTCAAGAAAGGCGACCTTGTCTTAGCTGTCCGAAGACCCATGGTCATGACGCACAAGACAAAAGGAAAATTTCAACCCAAATGGGAAGGACCATTTGTAGTAGAGTCAGTCTACTCAAATGGATCATATCGCCTCGTAACTTCAAATGGCGATACACTCATGATGCCGATCAATGGCAAATTCTTGAAGAAGTACTATCCTTAATAGTACTCTTCTTCCGATCAAGTTAAAAGTACACCTCTGATCAAACATCCGACGCCCTCGACGGCTAAGGATAGAGGGAAATGTTGGCCTTTAAGCCCAACATAAGTCCTCGACAACTCACCATGCTGAGGGGAATAGCATGGCTTGCCCAACTCAAACGGTAGTTGGTAAAGGCATGTCAAACCCGTTGACAGCTGAGGATTTGCTAAAAATCCTAAGGGACACGTTCCCATTTGATCCGACGCCCTCGACAGCTAAGGATAGAGGAAAATGTCGGCCTTTAAGCCCAACATAAGTCCTCGACAACTCATCATGCTGAGGGGAATAGCATGGCTAGCCCAACTCAAACGGTAGTTGGTAAAGGCATGTCAAATCCGTTGATAGCTGAGGGTTTGCTAAAAATCCTAAGTGGACTCGAGTCCGCTCTTTCCTCCAAAATCCCTTACCAATTCTCATCCATAGAATGGTAAGACCACAAAGTGCAATCATTACTACGTTAACACTATACCTCTGGTAATGAATACCCTTTGTCGGGTATAAACTTTGCTTGTTAACTCTGCATAGAGTAACAAACTCTCAAATTTGCCAAGTTAACACTATATCTCTGGCATTTCAAATTCCACTTGTCAATTCTCATCAATAGAATGACAGGTCCTCAAATTGCTCTTATCACGAGCCAATTCTTGTCAAGTTAACATTACACCTCTGACAAACTACTGTTTAAGTTAACATTACACCTCTAAACAGTACATCGAGTGCCTGTCAAGTTAATATCACACCTCTGATAGTCACCTTTTTTTAGACTTCCGTATCGAAGCTGAAATGGACGATGCCAAGTTAACACTACACTTCTAGCATCCGAGTCATCGCTAAGTTCAACAATACACCTATGGCCATGACCGTTCCTCGACTTCCTCGTCTAAGTCGAGATGACCAATGCTAAGTTCAACATCACACCTCTAGCATTACCTCACTGTTAAGTTAAACATTACACCTATGACAGTGACATTCTGAGTTAAGTTAATATCACACCTCTGACTCACATCCTTGTCGAGTTAACACCACACTTCTGACAAGACTATCTCCAACCCGTTAAGTTAATATCACACCTCTAACGGTAAAAGCTTTACTAGATTCCTCGCGGGTCTAGTTTCACTTGTTATTCTCTTCAACAGAATAACAGGTCCACCTAAAGACATTGTTAGGTTAACATTACACCGCTGACAATGTTTTATCGAATTCCCCAGCTGACCTTGAATCAAGTCAATCCTAGACACTTGACAAAGTTCACCTTCTCTGGGAGTACGCATTCCCCCTGTCACTTTCTTTTATAAAGTGGCGGGTCCACCAAAATCATTCTTTTGCTTCTAAAACAAAACATTCAAGACAACAGAAAGAGGCAAAAAGAAAAGTGTCACTTTTATTCATATCCAAACACATGAAAGTGATACAAAATGCTCTCTTATACAATAAGATTGAGTGTTACAATTAAGGAGTACAAAGAAGTCCCTCTCTCTCTCTGAGGCCGTACTCACTCCTTGAAGCCGCATCTGATCCTAAGTGCATGATGTCTGAAGAAGTGCCAAATTGTGGCGACTGTTGAAACCGATTGCACTTTGATGCACGACGCCAACTTCGAAAGCGCCCTAGCTGACTAAGCCAGGAGCAATGGTGTTCTTGAGGTCCGGTGGCAACAGAAGAGCCTGCAACCCTTCGTTCAAGAGTTGATCTTTCCCCAGCAGGCCATCCAAAGGACATGGACTGTCCTTGATGTTACTTCTGGGATGGGAGAGGAAGAGGATCCTCTCCGCCACCGCAACCGCCGGAACTCCTCGCCGTCATACTTGACCTGACCATCTCTTGCCATCAGGCAAGAGTGGTGCAGGAGATCTGAAGAGACCTTGGCGAGATTTGGGTCCTCGTCAGAGATATAATTTACTCTCTTACAAACGACGAGGACTATAATTTACTCTCTTACAAACGAACATTAAGCAAGCTCGCCGGTTGAAGCACTCTTCCAGGAGACCAGCGAACCTGCAAAGAACAAATAAGAGAATCAGAAAATCTGGAACTTAGTATACTCTAACAAAAGAAAACTAAGTAACAGACGCGGCAGTCATTGAAGACTTCAGACGCGGAAATGATCTGCACAGTCAAACCACCGCGTCAGCAGAAACAGACGCGAGTCAAAACTGTGCCACGCCCAGGATTCAAACGCGGTCTCAGTTTGCACCCGCGTCTAATATACTAGACGCGAAAAACTTCAAACGCCGAAAATTGCCATCTCTCTGTTGGGTGAACAGGAGTTGCAAGATTCAGGTCTGAAACGCGCCAAGGCAATAGCCATGAGCAAAGCCAGCGTCAAGAGCCCGCGTTCAGAAAAGTTCAAGTCACCAGCACAAATTCCAGAATAGGAATGCACCAGAATTTCATTCAGATGCCTATGCCAAAATACAGGCTATGGACATCATCGGGGTGACATACCAGCAGAAACCTCTGTCCAGAGTTGACCTCTCTGCATCCAAACGCGGGTGCGCAAGATGACATGAGAGAGGATTCCTTCTGAAGAGACCAAACAGAGGCATGAGAGCTCTGGGTCATCTTCATCCACGGGGTCACCTTCACCATGAAGACGGTTCTCTGAAAGATAATTCAAGGCGACTTCTCTCGGAGCAAAACAAATGAAAACAGTCTAAGTTGGATTGTTGAAGAGGGAGAGGGTGCACTCTATTTATAGGCAGTCCCTAATAACTGTCATTAATGGGGCATCAATCGGAACCGTCGCGCACAACTGTCAAAGCCCAATCAAAAACGGACGCGTGGAGCGCTGCTTTGGAAACCGTCAAAGTGCGCCGGTTTTTCAACCGCCAGCGTCGGTTCTGCATGCAAGAGCATTAACGCCTGAACCCAATAAGAGGCTGACGCGTGGATAACTGTCTTGGGAAGCAACGGATGACCCGGAACCCCAATCGACAGTGAAGACTTGACGTTCAAAGATCTCCTAAAATCTTTTAAGTCATGCTGCATTGAACGCAGATGGGAAAGTCGCTCGAGGTTGCGTATCCCGTGTCTGATCGATCCGCGTCTTTCTTAGCAAGACAGATTCGCGTTATTCAGAGCCGCGTTTCACTCTGTGATTGACGCTGCGTCTCACTCCATGGACTGACGACCGCGTCTCACTTTATGGATCAATGCTGCGTCTCATCAAGAAGACCGCGTTTCACCTGTGATTGACGCTGCGTCTCACTCCATGGACTGACGACCGCGTCTCACTTTATGGATCAATGCTGCGTCTCATCAAAAGACTTAGTAAATCTAAGTTCCTGTGGACTGACGCCGCGTCTCACTTTATGGATCAATGCTGCGTCTCATCAAAAGGACTTAGTAAATCTAAGTTCCTGTGGACTGACGACCGCGTCTCACTTTATGGATCAATGTCGCGTCTCATTAAGAAGACTCAGAGTCAAGGCCGCGTTTCATTAACAGAACTTAGTCTTACCTAAGTGCCAGTTACCAAGGAGTTGGATTCGCCTACAGCTGAGCAAAGAAGATGGAGCAAAATTTTTCAAACTTTTATTATAAACAGTAAAAGTGGATACAAACACTCTAAACAGAGTGTCCTCTTCTTTACAAAAAAGGGGGAAAAGAAAAGAAGGCTAAATGTCCTGGTTCGCCAAGGTACGGATTTGTTCCCTAAGGCGGTGAATCTCGTGTTGGCGCGTCCTTTCAGCTTCCATAATAGCCCGGTCCCGCAGCTCCTCTTCGGATAAGAAATTTCTTGCGGCCAGCTGCGTTCGCAGAGATTCCACCCTGGAAGAATGTAGAGACAGACTCTCTTCAGCTCGCGCCCTAGCAGCTTGTTGCTCCTCTAGCTGCTTTTTGATGATAGCAAGCTTTTCCTCATTGAGCGCAAGCACCACTTCTGCCTTGGCAATGGTGTCCCGAGCCCTGATGATGACTTGCTCTGTGCTCTGCATGACAAGCTCGGATTCCCTTGAATCGCCAGCTAGTTTCTGACATTCAGCCTGGGAATATTCGAGATTGCGGATCTCTGCAGCGATTTGTGCCTCCGCTTCCTGTCGCTCTCGTTCTTGAGCAGCTAGGAGCCTAGTCAGGGTGGCCTGGGCCTCACTAAAAGAGCCAGCATCTTCCAAAGACTCCAGCTCCTGCAGGTAGTCTCCCAGTTGCTCTACCACCCGTAGACACGCCTTGGCAAGTGAAGGCCTCCAGTTAATTCGACGTTCACGGCCAGATTTTTAAGAAGCGTCTGGGAAATTGGAACGTGCTGTTTCCACGTAAGATGAGATCAATACATGATCCCATCGAAGCGAAGAATTGCTGCACCATCTGACGTGCCAGTTCCCCCATGTCTTCACCACCTAGGAAGCTTCCCGACCCCTTTTCTGTCACAGGATAGGGATATAAGGCGGATCTTCTCGCACAAGAGTCGTGCTGGCCGTCGAGACAGCAAGAGCTGGACCGGCCGCTGACGCTTCCGGAGGTACTACCTCTGCAGGAGCCTCCACGACCAATGAGGGAGTAGTAAGCACGACCTCCTCAGAAACCTCCACCGAGACCTGAGCTGTATGGCCTTCTGGAAGGGTGCCAACCATCGGACTCTCCACCTGAGCCCCCTCAGTCCTCTCTGCAAGTTATCGCGATGTTAGCCACAGATAGAAGAGCTAAACATTTAAAGCATCAGAGCTGCCTTACCAGGTTGGAGGTCCGGAGACGTCAAATCCTGCGGAGCGGAAGTCTCCTCGGCTTCAGCAGTAACCTCCTCGCCTGGCAGAGTGAGAGCCTCCTCAGCCTCAGTGGTTGCTTCCTCTTCTGGCAGAGTGGAAGGCTCCCCAGTTTCAACAGCTGCCCCCTTTGAGGGTATCTCAGCAGCCGAGACCTCAATCCCCTCGGGCTGGGTCAACTCTTTCACCATCTCCTCGATACGCGAGGAGGTTGTAGCCTCAGCATCTTCGGTTGCCCTGCAGCATAAAAGAAGAATGTTAGAACATCCTCTTCAATATGCAAAGAGAAAATTAGACAAAAGATGGAAAGAATACCTTCAGTAGGGATAATCGCCAGCGATGGTGCAGTCGATGGCTCACCCTCATGTATTTCCTCCTCCGAGATGTGGAAGAATTTGCTCTGATCAGGAAGAGCGGGTTCATCGCCATAGTCGGTCTCGTCTTCGAAGTCGCTTTCCCCCGATAACGAAGAAGACGACAGCGCAACGCGAGGAAGCTCCGCAACAGGAGCCTTACCTCCAATTACCCCAGTGGTAGGACTAGGGTCGACTGCCCTAAGACTGGAAATGAAGATGCTAGGAGACCCCGCTGCTGTGCCTCGTCTCTCCATCATGAGCAGAAGAAGGCTCGGGTTGAACTGAGAGGCCTGCAATCTCAACATCCCCTCCAGTCATTATGTCAACCTCCAGTGACTCGTCATCTTCGGCGGCGGTGGACTCTTCAACAAGCTCCCCTTCCTCCACGGTCTTGCTGCGCGACCTAGGAGCACGGACTAGGGTGGGGAAATCTTCATCTTCCGACGGTTCCTCAACCCTAACAGGGACGTCTTCAGGAGGAGCCTCAACTCCGGCAGAGATGTCTCCGGATTGAGAGACTTCAGCCGTTAAATCCCTCCGAGCCTTCTTTGGGGCAGGCTCAGCGATAGAAGCAGAGCGTCGATGACGCTTGCTCGCCAACTGCTTAGACCTCCTGGCCCGCGGCTCCTCCCTCGTGGCTGGTGGCTCCGCCCTTGTCGCTGGTGGCTCTGCCCTTGCCGGTCGCGGCTCCGCCCTCACTGCTGGGGGCTCCCTCCTCGATCTTCGCCCGACCTCCTTTTGGGCCTTCAGGTACTGTTCTACGAGTTTCGTCGGTTTACTAGAATCAGTCCTGGCCTCGAGACTTGCATTGATGCTCTCAATGCATGAAGACGCCGGAAAAAAGTCTGGCGTTTGGATGGCTTGAGAGTACCAAGTACAGAAGCTGAAACTCGTACGGCACTTGGGCCCCTCGAGAGGTAGACGAAAAGATACTCCCGTCCCTCCAGCCACACTATAGTACCAGGCCCGAGCACCCTCGAACAGGTTCCCTTCGAAGGCAAGTCTAGCATTGGGGTTCCCGACATAGAGCTGATCATAGCCGAACTGTCGAGCGAAGCGACTCGGCATGTACGGCTCAATGGTACATGACGTCCCTTGCCGGAAAAGCACATATCCGGGCCGGATATTTAGCAACCACCAGAAGGCCCCCGCGGATAACCTCGTGAAGTCATCTGGGCCAACAGAATCAACAAGTAGATCCCCGAAAGATGCATCAGGGATCTGGAGGAGGCAGCGATTGAGCTGGTAGTTTGCAGGGTCTGAAAGGCACTTCCGGACGTAATATATATAAGGATCACGCCATTTTGAACCCTCCAACCGCTGTACAAAAGGGACAGAATTCTCCCTCCAACGCGCTGCCGTCATCAAAGAAGGGCAATGCATCACGTACCAAGCAATAAGGTACGTGTAAGGCAGCTCGACACGAGGGTTGGGACGCTTCACCGTCGGACTCCCCTCTGAGTCAACATACGGCTTTCCCTCGGAGTCTGCAGTTTTTGGTGGCTCGCAGAAACTCTTAGTGAGCGCCCGCAGCCCGCTCTGAATACCAGCCGCCACGGCCGGGAGAAGGGCTATGGGGTTCCCATGAGCCAGGAGCACCGCCGGGTACACCACGTCAGCAACAATGACTTCATGCGGCAGTGTGGGCACCACACAGCGCTTCAGCCACAGCATCAGAAAGCCCGCCAACAGCGCCCGATCGGAGATAGGAGTCCGGGCTTGATGGTGAAAGCTTTCAAAAACCAAGTCAGGGTCGAAACCGTCCTCGTTCGACTCCGTGGTGTAGAAGCTGTTCGGAGCCTGGTCGATCCTGTCTTCAATCTCCCTGTCAGAGCTGGGATCCAATCGGGTTATCCGATGGTCTTTGGTGTTGACATTATTGAACAAGTAACTGGCCCAAGACAGTTGCTTGACCCCCTGCGACCGCCATTTGGTTATCTGGCCGCAAATGTGGAAGTGACATAGCACTTCCCAGTAGGTCTCATATATGAGGGGAAACTCCTCCTTCACATAGCGAAGCTCCACAGCGGTCGGGACATATTCCTCATAGGGAATATCCCCTGTCGACAGCCCCGAGACCTCGTGCAGCTCGTGCAGAGCAAGGCCCATCTCTCCGACCGGAGTGAAGAACGTCCCCGTCGAAGGATTATAACGCTCTAGAATCCCGAAGAAGTTCTGAGAGCTTTGAGGGATCCCCCACTGCACGGCCCTGACTGCCGAGTACAGTCCCACGCGCTTTAGCAGGCCCCCGAGCTCGGTAAGGACAAAGCCGACCATCCTGCCCCACCAATAGTTCTCCGTGGAACGGACCCACCCCGGCGCACGGAACCCAACCGGGTAGTCACCCTCCGCCTCCATGAAGGCGTTGAGGAAGGTAGTGCCAAGTTGTGGTATCTCCCCAGCTGGAACCTCAGTCCTGCGCGACCCAGGGAAAAGGCCGATAACTGACCTGTCATGGCTATCATGACGGTATACTTTGTGGGAGCCCAAATCACCGAGAGTGACCTCGGGAACATATCGAGCAAGGTCCCATTCCATCTTCCGAGGGACGGACATATGCTGGAAGTAGGACAGCGGGAACATCCTCTCCATGTCTGGAAGAAAGAATCTTCCACCCTTTATTTGACGGAGCCATTTGTAAGTTCCGTCATACACGCTATGGCCGCCCTCGTGGATACGATCTCCGAAGAAGAAGGCAGGCTTCTCCAGCTTGATGCCAGCATCTGTTGCGAATGCTGCATCAGTCATAAACACCCGAAGAGTTCTCATGTCAACATTTGAGAGCCTCTCTCTGCGATCCGGTGATTTGTCAGCAGTCACAGGAACAGTCCTTTGCAATACAAAAGTCAAATCCCGGTCAGCACCACCTACATGACCAAAGTGGCACTTCTTGGCGAGTGAAGTAGCAGGGCGTGGCGCTGCAAAAAGAAAAGGACACTTAGTTAGATACTCTATCAAAAGCATAAAAAAAAATGCTAGTGTTCATAATCCGAACGCAGAAGAGACACTGGACGCAGGAATTATCAAATCCCGTCCAGACCTGCGCATCCACGCAGAAGAGACACTGGACGCAGGAGTTATAAAATCCGCGTCCAGACCTGCGCATCCACGCAGAAGAGGCACTGGACGCAGGAATTATCAAATCCGCGTCCAGACCTATGGGATCGGCGTCTCCACAACATTCTCCTTGATGTCACTTCTGGGGTGCGAAAAGAGGGAGTTATCCACCTTACCCTTTCCACTACCATAATCGCCAGAAGTTAAGGAGGGTAACCCCTTCCTTTCACATCCCCAGATGTCGAAGTACTTGGACTCGGGTGCCAGATTCATCAAAATCAGCAGCTGATGAAACAGAACGCAAGGATCAAATCCGCGTTCTGTAAACTAAGTCCGCGTCTGAACCCTTCACAAATAGAAAATATTCTAAGTGAAGAATCTGAAGCGCAGGACTCAAGGGCGCGAGGGTCCAAACCCGCGCCTCGGTTATCATCCCAAAGACTGCGTCTGGGAATCAAACACGATTTGAAAATCACGTGTTAAGGGTTCTTAAAAGTTCTTTGAACTTTCTTTAATGGCGAAACTTCCGCCTAAGAGGCCTTTACCTTGGAGACCTGGGAGAACGACGTCCTGTGCAGAGGAGGAGCCGCCCCTCTGGGCCTCGGCGACGGTCGCCTTTGAGGACGATGCAGTTGGCTTAGTCTTGGTGCCATTGATGTTCAGAAATCCGAGCAAGGAGATGAACAAGTTCGAAGATGAACAGAGAAGGAAATTCTTTTTCTCAGCGAGTGCGTTCGGAGAAGAAGATGCATCTCTCCAACTGTTGCCTTTTATAGGCACAGGGATTCGCGAAGATACGCGGCGTGTGGCCCGGTAGACGCTGCAGCGAGTCACCGCTTGACGCGTGTAACCAAATCATTTCTGAACGGAGAAGATCATGCGTCGCAACCCCCCCGACGAGTCAGCAGTCGACACGTGGAGCAGTTCATTTAATGAACCAGGAAATCCGCGCGCCAAAAGGCGAAATTTCGCCGGTTCCCTAGGCCAGCTGGCGGCGTAATCATGACATGGCACAGAATTCGCGCCCAAAGAACGCACCTCCTCGATGGACATGCCACGTCAGCCTCTCCATGAATGCATTTGGAAGGTCGCGTCTCTCTAAGAAATTCGCGTCCTTCAGTCTGGCCAAATATCGCGTCTGCCTTCTGAAGATCAGTCGCGTCTCCATTGCCAAAGGACGCAAATCGCGCCTTTACAGCAGTACCATCTCTGCTTTTTGAAAAAGAACCTGCGTTTGGCCTCCTGCTTCTGCAAAATCATTTCAACAGTACACTGACGCAAGCAGACGACCAACCACTCCTGGCTTAAAGCGCGCCAGTGACAGACTAAAAGCAATCGGGGAGGTTTAGACTGTGCATCTAAACACTCAACATGATCAACTCTGGGGGCTTCAAAGAGTTCAACAGTACACTCACGAAGACCAACTCCAGATAAGATCAAACCCGGAGCATCAACATTCTAGTCATGAAGGCGAACTCAGCTAGAGTCCAAAGTATTTCGAAATCCGTCCAGTTAACTGCGGAATGTCGAAAACTTTGGAGGGGGTTCTGTAGGCTGTCTAAAAATCACCAAGACAAGCCACCAAAACACAGAGATCCAAGATCCAGGCGCAAGGCTAATGTGACAATCAAGACGCGAGAGATAGCCCGCGTCTCAGCATCAAGGCGCGTCAGCCCGAAGCCCGCGTCTCAGCATCAAGGCGCGTCGGCCCGAAGCCCGCGTCTCA
>JAVJIF010004986.1:0-130333 GCA_038442645.1 Agave tequilana | reverse complement strand
GCACTAGGAGACGGTATGATTGCCGTCTTGACTTTATGGTTGGCAGCATTGTTGGTACAGGCGGGCATCTTGCCTTTTTCTTCATAAGAGGGCGCGGCTTTGGCGAGCTACGCCTGAAGCTTCAGCAGAGGACTTCTGTTTAGGCTTCCATATCCGCTTTGACAGAGGATGTATAGGTTCGCAAGGAACCTGAATAGCCACAAGCGGGGCTGTGGGGTGTTGGCGAAATTCTGCCTCTGGTTTCTGATCTGAAACCTTGGCCATGAGACCTTCTTGTGCTCCGTGCTCGAAGCATCACCACCCCCAAGAGGACTTCTTCAAATCTTCTTTGATCAATTTGGATAACCAGGTTCTCAAAGTGCAGATCTGGGCTGCGGACATGTTTCCTTGTTGCGCCAGAGGACCGCCGGCAGTTTGTAGAGAACCTTTTCCGTCTCCGCAGAGACTTTGCTTGAAGATTTAGCCAGAGAATCTGGCTGCACCGGCTTTTCTGAATTCAGAGATAGACCCGAAGGTCTGTTCGTCGCATTGCGACACTTGATTCTCAGCAGAGGAGAATACATTCCCCAGCGAGTCGCCATCTTGTTTTCCATTATTGTTGCAAAGGGGAAAAACTTACAAAAAAAAGTTTGAGGAGCTAAATTACAAGTATTCTTAAAAGATTACAAGTAGATCCCCTCAGAGATTCTGGAGAAGTGTGCCGATAGGAGTCTGTCAGCGCGCGACCACTTTGTCCCTTTGACGATGCGAGCGATGAGATTCCCTTCTCGCCTGGTTCCGGGAATCAGAGAATAGAGAGTTGGTAGAACCCTCTTGCTGCTTCTCAAAATCGCCTTCGATAAGGAATTCCTTCTCGCCTGGTTCCGGAGATTCCTTGAGAAGAAAGACGATGTTAGGGTATCAACACCCTGGATAGAGAAAGCAATTCTCTAAAAGGTCTCTGAATTCGAGAACGCACGTGCGTTATGAAGAAGCCTCAGTCGAAGAAGCTAATTGATCGATTCTTGCGATCAGAAGCAATTGATGGCTCCTTCCTCTGCAATCCGATGCCTCTCCCTTGTGCCCCTGACGGGCTATTTATAGGAAAGTAAGGTATAATCGTCCCCTTTGAAGATATAGAAACAGATTGAACCGAATCTGTTGAATCTGGAAAGTGCCTGCTGCGAGGCTATAATAGCTTCCGCGGAGCTAGAAAATGGGCAAATCGGTTGATCTTTCCGATATGTTATGATCCTTTCCATATCGTTGATTGATTCTCCTTGATCCACTTACTCGTTTCAAGAGAGTCAAGAGATGTGGCAATCACCTGCCATATTTGAATCCTGATTGGATTTGATTAGATTGAATCCGATCTCATCAGGAGATTTGATCGGTCAAAGGTTGACCATAGCAGGCTGATGGCGGAGCTGCCCGCTTTGAGGCTCATAGCGGAGCTAGAGGCAATTCCTGGCGAAGTCCGAAAAGAGGGTCTTCGGCGAAGTCCGAAAAGAGGGTTTCGGCGAAGCTATCAGTTAGCTTCCTGGCGGTGCTCTGGATGATGTTAGCCTCTCAAGCGAGGCTATCTCCTTGGGCTAATGTAATGCTAAATGCTAGCTTTTAGACCTGCTGAGGTCTGTTAGAAACAATCCGGGTTCACTGTTCTGCTTGCTGGATCGTGGAGTCCATCGCTTCCTTGTCCCCTTGGAGGTGGGTGAAAACTGGTCTTCAGCTCGTCTGTCCCTTGTCTTTTGTAAATGTCAACAAGTTTAGACATCGTTCGGACCAATGAGAATCTTGTCTTTTTTAAGTGTCAACAGCACCTTACCAAGGAGGATGTTTCCCCTTTTTCAAGTCGCTATAAGTGCCTTTTATGAGGGAGACGTTTTCTCCCTTTGCACGGTCCAAGGAAAACCGTCCCTTCCATCAAGGCGCAATAAATGCCTTGAATGCACTCGAGCTTCTACGCTTGAGGTGAGAGTGCTCAGGCCATGGGCCTATAAATAGGACACTTGAGGTCCTCTGAAGAAAATGGCATGCTTGTTTTCTTCTCTTGGTTGAGAGAGATACTCAGATCTCTGAATTAGTGAGAAAGCCCACTCTGGTTGTCTAACCGGCCAAGGACCAGTAAGTCTTGATCATTCAAAGACTTCACCGCTTTTAGGGAACTCATCTCCCTTGACTTAGCTTTGACAGCTCGCTTCAGATTAGCTTCCTTATTCTTCATCTTGCAATTGGCTGCTGCAGAGAAGGATCTCATCGTGGCTTTCTGCGAAGCATCGTCTTGATTTGATCAGAAAGACCATTGCTTGTTAAGTCTGCTGTGCAGCAGGACTTGGACTTGGCCTCTTCAATAGTTGAGCCAGTCTTGCCATATTGGTGAATGTTGAGACTGTATCTCACAAGATCAGTCTGACTTTGCCGTATAGGCGAGCTAGGACTTGGCGTTTGCTGAGCCAGCCCATGGTTGCTGCGCAGGCGGGGCTTATCCTCTGCTTTGACTGAAGTCGGATCACTTTGCCGCTGAAGAATCTAACTTATGTTTTTGCAGCTCTTTCTGTGCTTGACTGCTAACTTGCTCCAATTTGCCTTGCAGCAAGCTATGCTTGCCAGTCTGGTGACTTGATGAAGAAGCCATAAAATTGTCTTATGCTTCCCCGGTTGAAGCTTTACTTTTAAGCAGGAGGAACAATTCGGGCAGCGGGTGCGCGTCCCAGAGGCTGTTGGCAGCCTCTTATCCGTGATGATTCGTTCTGAGGTGAGGCTGGTAGCCGCTTTGTCGGAGATGATCCGCTTTGAGATAGTGGGCGTCGCCTGTGGGATCGCCGGCACCATTGCCGACTTTCAACTTTTGTGGCCTTTGATGGCGATCCACTTCGGAAAAGTGGGCATCGCGCCTGTTAGATCACTGGTATCACTGCCGATTCCCATTATACGTGATCTATCGTGTTGGCGGCGATAGGTTTCTATTGCCAGCTTCAACAGAAATGGCCTGGCAAGATCTACCATTTTGTGGAGAAAATGACCGTGTCCTTGTGGCACCATCTGTTCTATGCGAAGGGTTACGGCCTTGTGCCGGAGGAAGGCCTTTCCTGTCCCGTTGATTTGGTTTGAAGCAGATAAAACCGCTTGTATGCCTCAAATGATCCTGTTGGGCAACTGGATGTATTGTATAAAACACAGCTTTGATGTAATATCAATGTACCCTTCCTGTTAAATCAATGAAAGTTCATCTTCCGATCATCTGATTTTTTGCTTGCTTTCACTGAGAGTTTGGCCATAGCTGGGCTAAACTGTGTGCGGAGCTAAGGACATAGCACCTTTTTAGAGGGCTAAGGTAAGCTTCCTGGCGAAGTCCTTGAAGGATTGTGCGAAGTCCGCACTTTGCTCCTGTGCGGAGTTAACCCTTTAGTGGGGTTGAACCATCGCTCTTTGGGAAGCGCCTCAGGCGCTTCGGGCACTGTTTCGAATTAATTCGAAACGGCGGCATGTGCCCTTTTTTCGAGGCCTCGATTTAGGCGCTGATTGGCCTATAAAAGCCCGATCGGGCTGAACATGGAAAAGATCTCCTTTTTCAGAGAAATTTCTGTCTTTTCCTCTCCTTCCTCCTTCTTTGCTTCAGAGTTCTTTGAGAACCCTTGCATTTCTTCGATGGCGCCCAAAAAGAGCGGGAAAGGAAGCAGCGACTTCTGCAGCGGAGGGCCCTCCTCCTCCGGTCATTGAGCAACCTGTCGCTGAGACTCTTCTTAGAGATGGTGGTCTTGCTCCTTTGGAGTCGATATTTGACCATTAGGATGATCGAATATGATCTGTCCTTATCAGGGAACTCGTTTCCCTTAATTTCCCTATTTTGCTTGCACCAGGGAGTTAAGAACTGAACAGTTCTTCTTTGGGCTTTCGCACGAAGCCATAACTTGGGCCATCTCCGTACTGTCTGAGGAAAAGGACTTGAATAAGTCCTCTCAGTCATGATGACTTTTGACCATAATGCCCTTTTGATAACATCAGCCCTTAGGGCTATACCACTTCCTGCTTAAGCGAAGTTGGTGCTTCGGATTTCTTCCTGCGAAGATGCAGTTTCATCCACGAGATCAAGCTTCATCGAAGCTATCTCCTTGCTGGCTTTTCTCGCTGAGCGAGGCTATGCCTTAGTGAATTTTTGTATTTTCATATCCACTTGATTGATGAACTAATCATAGCTCATTTCTGTTTTTGCAGTGCATTACGCCTCCGGTATCCCGAACAATCTGTTTGGGTTATCCAGGCGAGCAAGTGGTAGCCTCAGCCTGCAGTTCCATGGAGAGGCTTCTTTATTCAGTGAGCGGAGCTCCCTTGTCCGGGATACGCTCATCCAAGGCGGTCATCCGCAGACCATGCGGAGTATCTTAACCACTGCTCCGCTTGAGGATGTCGACCGTCAGACTTACAGAAAGCCTGATTTCATGTTCGGGGATGCTGCGCCTGATTCCGATCGCCAGTTGCAGGCCGGTGAAGGGCAGTGGATTTTTCAGTTGGATGGCGAGAAATCTTATCTTCCGTCCACTAAGCGACACTTCCCTTTGTCCTCCTTCGCGGCTGTGACTCAGGTTCGGAAGATGGCGTGGAGTGTGAGCCGAAGTGCTGAATCTGTCCATGTCGGGAGATTGTCATATCAGTCCGGCTATTCAGGGGCGGGCCCTCCTCGCGGCATAATGGGGCTGTACCCTGGGAAGGTATCGCGAGAACTTCCAGTGGGAGAGAATCCGGCTGTGGCGCAGACTTTTGGCGCCCAATTCTGCGCAGTTGGCGGGAATTACCCCGCTACTGACTTCAGGACCCCTGGTTGGGTTCATCCTCCCAAGACATGGTGGGCGGAGTTGACCAACTATGTCCTTGCTAATTTCGGGAAGGACTTGGAGAAGTTAAACCTCCATGAGGCCGTCAGGGTGACCTGCTACGGCATTGATATGAAGGTGGCGTGCTTCTACGCCATCCTTGAGTTATACTGCCCTGCCTCGGGGACCTTCTTCACCCCAGTTGGTGAATTGGGCATGGCTCTGCATGAGATGTGGGAAATCTCTGCCTTGCCTTTTGGGTCTCTTCCGTATGAAGAGTACTTCCCTGTGAAGCGGAGTTGGCTCTACTGGAGAAGCAGGAGCCCGCTTTGCTTGAGACTTACCGGGAATTGATGTGCCACTTGCACATTTGTTCCAGCATCCACACTGGTGGCAAGAGTAGCTCGAAGAGCTTAAAGAGCTGGGGGAACTATCTGTTCTCGGACATGAAGAGTGCGCCTGAAGCTGCTCATTGCGGAGTTGCTGAAGGGGACATCTTGGCCCGGATGGAGGCGCATGCCGAAAAGGACATCGCCGTGACTGAAGATGATGGTCCTTTTGAGGGAGGTGATGTCCTTCGGAGCTTTCACCTCCAGGCTCGTCGGCCTATGTCTCGGAAGGCGCTGCTGGCCGATTTCTTAACCATCTGGTTAAAGAAATGTGTGGTGCCGTCTTCCTCGGGTGACATTGTCCACCCGAATGTCTTGCTGCCGGCTGTGCGCTTGGTCCATGGCCACGGTCTGGGTCTTCTCCCGGCTATGGTGTGCTGTATCCAGAGGGGCCTTCGTGCGCTAACGGAGGCTTTCTGCAGACCATCAGTGTCGAGGAGAGGAAAGGGTGCCGTCCTGCCCTGTGACGGACCCAATCCTAGGGTAGGTTTACCGTATACCTACTTGATGGCGTGGTTCGCCTTGCACTGCCCTGCTTTGATTGGAGCTGGGGCGGATCCTCCGCAGGGTGTTCGAACAGCACTTCTCCGCCGCTTCGAGGGCTGTTCATGGCAGAAGATCTACGTGGCTGAGGCCCGTAAGTTAGTACGCCGTTATAACGCTTACAGCCTGTTCCGCTGTTTTCCTCGCATGCGGGATGCGGGGTTCAATGAGGAATTCCATGATGCGGAATCGGGTGACTCTCCCATGAGTCGAGGTGTTTTCGAGTGGCTGGTCAGCATCCGGCCCTCGCATTTGGTGTTCAGGAGTGGGACACCTGCTACCTGGAACCCTACGTTCCGAGCCGGTTTGCCCGCCAATTCGGGTATGACCAGCTGTACGTGGGCAACCCAAATCCGGACTTGAATTTCATGGGGAGCCTCATTGATGGGGCTCGTGCCTGGCGGTTCTTTACTGCAGATGGCACTGGGGCGCGGCTACGCACGCCGTTGAGAGATCCCGGCCTTCGGACGACCTTGTGCTTCTGCCAATGGTATGCGGCTTCGAATTTCACGCCTCCTGGATTCAATGCCAATAGTTCGGGTGTGAGATTGATTGCTCATCGGATGAGGCAGAAGGCTTCTGAGAAGAAGGAGGGTAAACGAGTCCGTGTCCCTGGCATAGAGGAGTTCATCACTGTGGATGATAGCGAGGCTTCTGATGCAGGGAGCCCTCGCTTTGAGGTAGGGACAGGAGCTGATGTCCGTGAAGCTGACACCTGTGAAGCCGCTCCGGCGTGGTGGGGACAGCTCCCCCACGACATGTGGAAGAAGTGGAAGAAGAGGATTCTGATGTCCACTTCAAGAGGAAACGTGGGAGTGGATCCCGTAGGAAGTCGTTGGCGAAGAAGCCCCGTCGCCATGCTCCTACAATTGTGGTAGAGGGCGAACCCTCTACTGCGCTTCCTTCTGCTGCTCCATTAGTGGCTGAGCCGTCGGTTGCTGAACCGACTACTGGTAAGATTGGCCCCATCTAATATGCCTTCAGCGCACTTTAAATAACTCATCATTTGCTTTTTGTTGCAGGAGCTGAGGCAGTTGGAGAGCAAGGGGAACACTACGATCCCCTGTTCACTTATAGGGCTGCAGCTAGCTCTTCCGCTCACTCGCAAGAGTCTGGGAGTGGCGCAGCTGATGTCGGTCCTTCGGGTGTTGGGACCTCCAAAGAAGTTCTGTGGAATCAAGCTCTGTTGAGTGGTCTGCAGGGAGCTCGGCGGGCGAGAGCGGGCCGGCCATTTACGTCGAGTCTGGTAAGAACTTTCCGATGGGACCCTTGGATTCCGATGCGGCTGATGAGGTGACATCGGCCTTCGGTATGACTACGATCTCTTGGTCTTCGCCTGTTTGCTGCGTCTCCTTTTTGACCTTGGTTTTGTTGCAGGTATTCGTCCCCAATGTGCATCAGCTTCGAAGGAAGCGGAGGGTTCTCCTAAGAGGTTAGAGGGCGAGTCGAGTGCTTCGACCGCGGCGAATGCTGCTGTGTTGGACGCGTTGTATGGCGACCTCCCCTCTTATCAGCCCATGACAACTGAGAGGTCGGGGGTTGTGGAGACGACAGTCCCACAGATGCCTTCACTCCCGAGTGAGATGCCGGCGAGTATGGAGTTGAGGGTGATCACCAGCCCTGCCTCCCCAACTCAGGTGGTTGAGCCTGTTGCTCCAGAGGTAGTTGCCAGCCCTTCCCTCGCGGTGGCTGGTGTATTAATTTCGATGAGGACTCCGCCGAGATCGTCCTTGGCTTGTCCTGCTGCTGTTGATGTTCCCGCTTCTTCTTCTGCGGTGGTGTCGGCCGGGCTGGTAGACTGCTCCAAGGTTGTCCCTCTACCAAAGATTGATGAAGCTGAGAATGACTTCATAGGTAATCTGGTCGATAGCTTCTATAACAATTTGGAGCAGACTATCGGTCTAGTCTTGAAAGGCTCGCCTGTGCCATTTTCGAAGCTGAAGGTGGTCCTCTCCCGAGGTATTGATTGCATTCGAGACTTTGAGGGGTACCATCAAGCTACTGCTCTGGAACTCCTGGTAGATGACCTTGAGAAGGACGTGGAGGAATGGCGCCGTCTCTATCGTTCAGACGCAGCGTCTTTGGCTGATGAACGGCTCACACATCTCGTTTCCCAAAGGCGCGAGGCTCAGCTCGCCGCTCAAGAGGCTGCTGAGGCTATCTCCTCTGACTTGAAGTCCTTGGAGACAGAGCAAGTAGAGGTTGGGAGTGCAATTGACGCTTCCACCAGTGCTCTTCTTGATGCCGAAGATAAGGTTAAGAGGGCCAAAGAGATGATCCGGAAGGCAAATCTCCTCTTATCCAAAGCTACACAGATGCGTCATGAAGAGACTGCACAGCTTGAGCAGCTCAGGGCTCAGAGTGAGGAATTGGCGCGGCAGGAGTCGTCACAGAGGGCGACTTTGGCGGAGGTCGAGGCTCGTCTGGCTCAGGCGGTGGACTTCGATGAGGCCGAGCTGAGATCACAGGCGCTGGCCCAGGCTGCTGATGATAGGAGAACGAGGCTAGCTTCGCTCGGGGATCGGATTCGATCTTACCATATGCGCCTGTAGGCCATTGTATATGCTCCTCCATGTATCCCATCTTTTTGGCTTTAATAGAAAATTTTCCTTTTGACTTCTGCTGTTTGGATAATGAGACATGACTGTCTGTTGTTTAGAGGTCGCAATGACATAACCAATTGAGATGTTGCCAGTCTCGAGGTTAGCCCATTGCGGGGCTGGAGTGAAGATACTTGCCTTTTGTAAATGTCAGCAAGTATGAGGCCTGTTTTTGTAAATGTCAACAGGGCTCGAGATTGAGACTTAGCTGTCTGCTGGTTCAGAGGTCACAATGACATAACCAATTGAGATGCCACCAAGCTCAATGATAGGGGCTTGGCTTTCTGCCAGTTCAGAGGTTGCAATGACGTAACTGGTTGAGAAGCCACCAAGCTCAAAATAGGTGATACTCGTCTTTTGTAAATGTCAACAAGTATCGAGACCTGTCTTTTGTAAATGTCAACAGGACTCAAGGTTGAGACTTAGCTGTCTACTGGTTCAGAGGTCGCAATGACATAACCGATTAAGACGCCACTAAGCTCAATGACAGATGAAACTCGGCTATCTGCCAGTTCAGAGGTCGCAATGACATAACTGGTTGAGAAGCCACCAAGTTCAAAAGTCGGATTGGATTTGAAAAGGTCTCGTCTTCTCGGGGAGAAATGAGGAAATCACTGTCATAGGTTTAATGTTAACGTAACAGCGGAATATGTGTGGTCCTACCATTCTATGGATGAGAATTGGTAAGTGACTTTGGAGGTCTCATTCTCTCGGAGAGAGAAATGAGGGGACTGCTGTCATAGGTTAATGTTAACGTAACAGCGGAATATGTGGTCTTACCATTCTATGGATGAGAATTGGTAAGTGATTCTGGAGAGGGAATCAAGTGGGAGCAGGTCCCTTGGGATTTTAAGCAAACCCCCAGCTACCAACAGATTTGATATGCTTGGAGAAAGAGAGAGGCTCTCTTTGTGCGCATTTCGGACGCGCGGATCTCGATCAGAGGTGTAATGTTAACTTGATCGAGAGCAGGATCCTTGATTAAGGATAGTACTTCTTTAAGAATTTGCCATTGATTGGCATCATGAGAAGGTCGCCATCTGCAGTCATAAGGCGGTATGCTCCGTTTGAATAGACTGTCTCTATCACAAACGGTCCTTCCCATTTAGGCTGAAATTTGCCTTTGATCTTGTGCGTCATAATCATCGGTCGTCTGACGGCTAAGACCAGATCTCCTTTCTGGAAGGTTCTTTGCTTAACCTTCTTATTGAAGGCTTTTGACATCCGAGCCTGATATAGCTCGATGTGTTGCTGAGCTTGCAGCCGCTTCTCGTCCAGGGCTTCGAGCTCTTGAAGACACAGGCGATCATTGTCTTCTGATGTCATTTTAGTAGTCAGGGCTACTCGCAATGATGGCACCTGGATTTCCAATGGGATGACCGCTTCGCACCCATATACCAGGGAGAAAGGCGTATTGCCTGTCGGTGTCCGAACCGTAGTCCGGTAAGCCCAAAGGCATTCACCGAGCTTTTCGTCCCAATCTCGCTTGTTCGAGGAGACAAACTTCTTGAGCTGCTTGATGATTGTCTTGTTGAATGCTTCTGCTAAACCATTGGCGGCAGGATTGTAAGCTGTTGAAGTCATATTCTGAATTTGGTATTTATCGCAGAACCGATAGAATCCTTGGCTTATGAATTGAGGACCATTGTCGTGGATGATCCGCCTGGGGACACCAAATCGATGGATGACATGGTGTTTGATGAAGCTAACCAGATTGGAGGTTTTGACTTCGGCCAACGGTATGGCCTCTGCCCACTTTGAGAAGTAATCGGTTATTGCTAGGATAAACCGGTGACCTCTTGCCGAAGAGGGGCTGATTGGCCCTACGACATCAATTCCCCACGCTTCAAATGACCATGAAGCAGCAGTAGGGTGGAACAACTCCGAAGGCTGGTGTATAAAGTCAGCGTGAATCTGACATGCCTTGCACCTTCGCGCATATTGGATGGCGTCGGTTATCATAGTTGGCCAATAGTACCCAAGCCGATGTAGCCTGTCTTTAAGCTTCGGACCCGGCTGGTGGGCTCCACAAATGCCGTCATGTGCTTCTTTAAGCACTTCCTGTGCCTCTGAATGAGAGAGACAACGGAGGAGGACACCGTCATATGAACGACGGTAAAGTGTCTTCAAGGTAGGATCGTAATAGAAACGGGGGGACCTTCGTCTGATGGACGCCGCTTCTTTAGGATCGTCAGGGAGCAATCCGTGCAGAGCATAGTCAATGAGAGGGAAGCGCCAATCCCTTGGCTCGTTCTGCAGAGACATTATGGACCTCTTGGATTTTCAGCATATGCTTAGAGCATACAAGATGTCGGGTTGCGACTGTGAGGTGATACTCGGTGTCGGCTGGCAAGGCTAGCGTTGTCGCTAATGCAGCGAGAGCATCCGCCTTGGTGTTCTGAGATCGAGACACATGCCCGATGTAGAAGCCTTCAAATAGGCTAGCCAGTTCGATGGCTGTATGATAGTAAGGCACCAAGTCCTCATGGCGGACTTCATATTCGCCTTTTACCTGGCTAATGATCAGCTTTGAATCGCCATAAGCTTCAAGGTAGCGTACCCCCATTCCATGGGTGAGCTGGAGACCAATGAGCAGGGCATTGTATTCCGCTACATTGTTAGAGCATGACTCTGTCAAGGAGAATGCCCTGGGAAGGATATGATCCTGTGGGGAGATGAACACAACCCCCACTCCGGCAATAATCTTGCCTTTGGGGCCCATCCGTGATGCTCCGTCGAAGAACATCTGCCACACTTCCTCTACTGAGGTTGCATTAGATTCGAAGACCTCATCAGGGATGTCTTCGTGAAGCTTTGAATGTTCCGGAACTGGATGCGCAGCCAAGAACTCTGCAAGGGCTTGACCTTTAACCGCCTTTTGAGGGGTAAAGGTCATGTCATATTGGGACAATAGCAGTGCCCATTTAGCCAATCTTGAGTTCAACGACCCTGGCTTCGTCATGAGAAGACGTAAAGGGTTCACCCTGGAGATGACATGTATGGTTTGGCCAACCAGATAATGTCGTATCTTCTGGACAGCGAAGACGAGAGCTAAACACTCTTTCTCAATAGGGTTGTAGCGAGATTCCGCTCCTATGAGAGTTCTGCTCAGGTAATAAATGGCTTGCTCATGGCCATTGTCGTCCTTTTGAGCGAGGAGGGCGCCGAGGGAATAATCCAGAGCTTTTACATAAAGCAAGAATGGCTTTCCTGATGTAGGGGCCACTAAGACTGGAGGTTTTGTGAGATACCTCTTAATGTCTTCATAAGCTTCTTGACAAGCTTGATCCCATATGAAGGCAGTACCCTTTTTCATGAGACGGGTGAACGTTGACAGCGGCCTGAGAGATTTGCGATGAATCTTCTGATATAGGCCAGCCTACCTTGCAAGCCTCTAAGCTCTTTGAGGTTCCTTGGCGAAGGCATGCTCTGAATAGCTTTGACCTTGTCTGGGTCAAGATGAATTCCTTTTGATGTGACAATAAACCCAAGGAATTTGCCGCTGGATACTCCTAAAAAGGATTTTGTCGGGTTCATTTTCAACTGATGAGCCCGCATTATATCGAACATCGTTCTCAGATCGCGAAGATGTTCATCTTTGCTGCGGCTTTTGACGGCGATGTCATCAACATAGCACTCCACCGTTTTTCGGAGATGGTCGCGAAAGATCATACTCATTGCCCGCTGATAGGTTGCTCCGGCGTTCTTCAGTCCGAAGGGCATTACGGTGTAGCAGTATACCCCCAATGGTGTTCGGAACGAAGTATGCTTCTCATCGTCGGGATACATCTTAATCTGGTTGTACCCTGAAAAGCCGTCCATGAAAGACATCCTTTCGAACCCGCATGTGTTGTCAATCATAACGTCGGTGATGGGCAGTGGGAACTCATCTTTGGGACAGGCCGTATTGAGATCACGGTAGTCGATGCAGATCCGTATTTTCCCATTCTTCTTGAGGACAGGGACTATGTTAGCCACCCAATCTGGATGTTGTTCCTCCCGGATGAAGCCACAAGCAATGAGCTTATGAACTTCGGCTTCAATAGCCTCCATGATGTTTGGGCGGAACCGACGTTGTTGCTGCTTGACTGGCTTAACGTCGGGCTTATGTTTAGTCGGTGCATAGCGACTTGTGGATCAAGTCCAGGCATGTCTTCGTAGCTCCAGGCGAAGACATCTATATACTCTTTTACGAGCATTATCAATTCTTTCTTTTCTATAAGTGATAGGATTTCACTTATAAAGATGGGTTTGGGATGATCTTGACTGCCCAAGTTGACCTGCATCACCTTGTCTTCAGTAGGCGGCTCACGCAGTTCGAACCGTTTTTCCCATTGGAGGCTTAACTGCTGGGCCCATGGTTCATCATTAGCAGCTTCCGCAGGTTCCAATTGACTGCTTGAAGTCATATTCGCGGCGAGGCCTTTGAACATTTCTCCTATGCTGATATCGGAGTCCCACTCGGAGGATGAAGCCGACTGTGATGGAATTGGTCCGTCGTCTTTGACCTGAACTGTTACTGATGATGTGGGCGTGACGTAACCCAACCCCCTGCGTGTACTATCATAGTAATTTGCAGGCTTCCCTTTCGGGACAAAATTACGCATTAGACTGCGCCTCCCTTTTCTAAAGTTTAGGCCGCCTCCCTGCTTCAAGTTATATCCCATCTTCTTCATAATGTGGCGGGCTGGCCGCGCATAATGGAAGAACTGTGGAGCATCTGACTCTGAGCTTGAGTCTGCAGTTGTAGGTTTCTGTGGCTGAGCTCTACCGAAGATTATCGGCGACTGACCTTGTTTGGAAGGAGGGATCACCAGCGTAGCCCCTTCTATGACCTCCATAGATGTATTGGCCGCACTTGGCTCATGTATGGGCATGTGCAGAGAGCCATCCATAATGGATTTGATCGACCGCATACTCACAGGATAATCAAAAGAAATATTGTCATTAATTACCCATTCACCTTCTTCCTCAGAAGGAGTATTACATTTGGGGTCAGTGAGACATGCTGTAATTGGTTCGCCAGTCAGAATGGCCGGCATGCCCGCCTCGGACTCTGAATCCGCTTCATTGCCACTTTCACTGTCATCTGGCAATGGCTCCTCATGCGTTCCACCGGCCTCTTGATACAGGAGAGCGTCGGTGAAGTAATTTTCCACGCCTTTAAAGGGTTGCCTTTCGGCAAAGACAGTTCGTACTGTCGTATCATCCTCCACATATTTGAAGCACTGGTGGAGGATGGAAGGGACGATCCAATTGGCATGGATCCATGGCCGTCCTAGCAGCAGGTTATATGACGTGTCAGCGTCAATGACATAACACGTTACCTCTGACTTGAGGCTTCCGATTCTGCAACGGAGCCGAATCTTCCCAAGTGGATGGCTGCTCCCGTCGTTAAAATCATATATTGTAGTAGTGGTTGTGGACAACCTGTACAGAAGTATGCCGAGGAAATAGAGAAGCCGTTTGGGGATGATGCTGAGTGCCGACCCCGGATCGACTTGTACCCTTTCAATGCATGTTGAACCGATATATCCGGTGTAGTACAGAGGTCGATCATGCTTGTTATCTTTGAGAAGCATATCTTCCGCCGTGAAGGTAATAGCAGGCACCTTCGATTGTACATGATGGCATTCTGAGCAAGAAGACTGGGCGTCATGATTAGAGACCTCTGGTATGCATGTCAGAAGAGTCTCTGAGTTGGCCAAAGCATCTCTGAGCGCTTCTCGTGTCTCTTTGGAGAGACGCAGGAGCTCGTGTATTGTGATACGAGCTGGGATATTGGCCAAGTGGGCCAGTATATCGAAGCGAAAGGGCGTATCAAGCCCTTGGCCTGACGGTTTCTTCAACACATGGTCGAACCATACCTCTTTAGGCTTCTCTCTCCCTTTGGTCGGGACTGGAGTGGATGCAGGCGTTGGAGCTGACGTCGTTTGCTGTTGTGTCTCGTCAGCAAGCTTCTCATACAGTCTCAGGTACGACTTCCTAGACCGGGTGCCCGTCTGTTGAGGCGCATCTGCCTGCGCTGTACAGGTATGCTTCTCTTCTTCTGAATCGCTGAGGGAAGCCGAAGTAAGATTACCATCATCTGGCAGGACAGAGATGACATTGCAGGACTTGCCTTTTGAGTTGGGTTGCCTTGAACCCTGTTGAATATCTTGGATGAGATCCGGGTGTATCCACATGACTTCCCCCGTCTCCAATGTCAAAGGGACGAGACCCTTGTTGTGTTGAGTCATGGCTGGAGGATGCTTGACTTCCAACCGCGGTGTGGGGGCTGGATAAGTCCCATCAGGCACCGTGACCTTTTGGGTGCTGCCGAACTCGAGAGTCACCATATTGACAGTGACTTTCTTCTGCTCCGTCTTCAGTGTGAGGACGCCGGCGTCGATCAGGGCTTGTATCCGGTCTTTAAGGACATAGCACTTGTCTGTGGGATGGTGAACCATCCTATGGTAGAGACAGTACTTGGGGTCGTTTGTGCGCCCTATCTCATCAGGACGTCGAGCATCCGGCAGCTTCAGCTTGTTCCCTTTGTGGAGCAGATGGAATATTGTAACCACCTGATCATCTTTGAAGGAGTATTGTTTTGGAGGGAACTTGGGCTCCTGATTGTTGAAACCGCTCTTCTTAGCCTTCGACTGCACGTCTCCGGATAACTCTACGGACATAATTTCTTTCCCCTTAGCTTGAGAAGACTGAGGCGGGTCGCCGCGTCCTTTGCTGTTCGTACCCCATTTGCCTCTGGGGGCGGATGGCTCGAACTTTTTAGCCGACTTCTCAGCTATCTCAGCTTGTTCGACTAATTCCTTCCAAGTGTGGGCTTTGACAGCCCCCATGCGAACTTCTACTTGATCCAAGAAGTTGTACCTGCATGTCTGTAAGAGCATGGGTAACGGCATCCCTGCTGGACACATCAAGGATAAGTTTCTGAACCGCTCAATGTAGTCGCGGACGGGTTCGCCCTTCTTCTGTACGGTAGAGAGGAGCTTGTCCATGGTCACTTCAGTGTCGTCCTCATAGAAGCGAGAGAGGAACCGAGTTTCCAGGTCGAGCCAGGAATTGATAGAGCCTGGAGGGAGGCTTCGGAACCAGTCGAATGCCACGCCCTTTAGAGTGCCAATAAATAGCCTAGCCATGATGGCGTCGTTGCTTATGACATTACCAGTCTGAGACCGGAAATAGTAGATGTGCTGATTGGGCGAGCTCTTACCATCATACGTATGCAACGTTGGTGGTTTGAACTTTGGTGGGTATGGCACCGAATCCCACTCTAGTGGATAAGGACGGACTGTCCCCACCTTCTTTAATTCATCCCTCTGAGCTAGGGATGCAATCTGAGCCTGGAGGTCCTTAAGGACTTCAGCATCTAGGGAAGAACCTCCCTTGGATTTCGGATCATTGCTAAAGTGTTCCTCCTCATCGTGGTGGCTTCCGGTATCATTGCCGCCCCGATTGCTGAGGAGTTGGGCAAGCATCTGTTGAATATTGTCCAGGGCTTCCTGCTGGGTCCTGGAGGTTTGCTCTTGAGCTTCCAAACGCCGACGAAGGTCATCGTTAGCGTTATCGGCCATGTTGACCGATGCTTTGTCGGTTCGCACTGAACTGACCGTCGCTGACGAGGAATACCCGCTGTCTTCCTTTTCTTCGTCTGAAGATTGAGGTGACTGCCCGGGTGATGGTGGGATCAGGGCCGTCGAGGAAGAAGGTTGCTCATAATTGTAGGGTATTGCCACCCTGGATCTGGTGTTTCGGAAAACACCTTCTTCTTGTACCGAGACCTCGCCTAGGCCTGGATTATAATCCGGATCTGGAGAACTGTAAGGGGGACCATCAGATGTCTGACTCCCCTTACGTCGCTCTCGGCCTCTTCCGGTCATATTGACGGATGCAGAGGCTGGATCTGGTGAGCCGCCCCTTCTGAGATGCTTCATTGGGATGTGCGCAGACAGTCGATCAAAGACTGATCGCTGGCATGGAGAAGTGGCGAGGGTCGGTCGTAACCGACACTGCATAGAATGGACCATCACCAACTGGCATCCACTTCGCCGACAACAGGAGGAAGTAGTCTGGAAATGCTTCAATCTCCGCTTGCTTACCAGGAATTCTCGTAGGTCAGGCCCAACAGAGCCTGGATAACTTCGCAGAGAAGCTTTTTCGGAGTGTACATGAGACGATACTCCATTCTTCTTATCCCTGCAAAAGGGATTAGCACTGAATAGTGCTTCAGATCTAGATTCGCCAGCAGGTGCGAACTTAGTGCTTGATGAACTAGAGAGCGGAGCACGCCGAGGTGCTTTATCCGCTATTCTGCCGCGAAGGGGATTAGCCTTAGATGACTCTTTGGCCTTAGCCTCGCGGCCATGGATCCAATGAGTATGCTTTGGTATGGTGGCCTCGCTTGTGAAAGCGAGGCTGTCAGAAGGCTTTGCTGCCTTTGATTTGAGCGACAGTATGATCGTCGTCGGGACTTCATGATTGGCAGCATCGTTAGGGTAGATAGGCATCTTACCCTTTTCTTCGCGGGAGAGGCGCAGTTTCGGCGTGACTACACCGGAAATCTCGGTTGGAGACTTCTGCTTCGGCTTCCATATCCGCCTTGACGGAAGATGCTTAGGTTCACGAGGAACCTGAATAGCCACACGCGGGGCTGTGGGGTGTTGGCAGAATTCTGCCTCTGGTTTCTGATTTGAAACCTTGGTCGTGAAGACCTTCCTGTGCTTCCGTGCTCGAAGCGTCAGGTCACCCCCAGAGAGGACTTCTTCAAATCTTCCTTGGTCGATCTGGATGACCAAGTTCTCAAGAGTGCAGGGCTCGGTCTGCGGGCATGCTTCCTTATTGCGCCAGAGCACCGCAGCAGGTTTGCGGGGAACCTTTTCAGTCTCCGCAGAGACTTTCCTTGAAGATTTAGCCAGAGAAGCTCTGGCTGCACCGACTTTGTTGAATTCAGAGATAGACCCGAAGGTCTGATCGTCGCATTGCGACACTTGATTCTCGGCAGAGGAGAACATCATCCCCAGCGGAGTCGCCATCTTGTTTTCCATTATGTTTGCAAAGGGGAAAACTTACAAAAAAAGTTTGAGGAGCTAAATTACAAGTATTCTTAAAAAGATTACAAGTAGATCTCCTCAGAGATTCTGGAGAAGTGTGCCGATAGGAGTCTGGTCAGCGCGCGACCACTTTGTCCCTTTGACGATGCGAGCGAATAGATTCCCTTCTCGCCTGGTTCCGGGAATCAGAGAATAGAGGGTTGGTAGAACCCTCTTGCTACTTCTCAAAAGACCGCCTTCTGTGAGGAATTCCTTCTCGCCTGGTTCCAGAAATTCCTTGAGGAAAAGGGGTTGTTAGGGTATCGCCACCCTGAAGAGAGAAGTATTTCTCTAAAGAGTCTCTGAATTCGAGAACGCACGGTGCGTTGTAAAGAAGCCTCTGCTTGTGGAGTCCTCTCTTTTTTTTTCTGGAAGTCTCTCCCGATCTCCTCCATCCTTTTTCCTTGTGCCCCTGGCGGTCTATTTATAGGGAAAGCAAGGGTATAATCGTTCCCTTTAAAGATATGGAAACAGATTGAACCGAATCTGTTTGAATTTAGAAAGTAGCCTTGCTGCGAGGCTAAAATAGCTTCTGCGGAGCTAGAAAATGGCAAGTCGGTTGATCTTTCCGATTTGTTATGATCCTTTCCATATCGTTGGAGGATTTCCCCTGATCCTCTTACTCGTTTCACGAGAGTCAAGAGATTGTGGCAATCACCTGCCATATTTGAATCCTGATTGGATTTGATTTGTTTGAATCCAATCTCATCAGGAGATTTGATTGGTCAAAGGTTGACCGTAGTAGATCAATAGCGGAGCTGCGCGCTTTGAAGCTCATAGCGGAGCTAAAGGCAATCCTTGGCGAAATCCGAAAAGAGGCTTTTCGGCGAAGCTGTCAGTTAGCTTCCTGGCGATGCTCTGGATGATATTAGCCTCTCAATCGAGGCTATCTCCTTGGGCTAATGTAATGCTAAATGCTAGCATCTTAGACCTGCTGAGGTCTGTTTAGAAACAATCCGGGTTCACTGTTCTGCTTGCTGGATCAGTGGAGTCCAAGTTGCTTCCTCGTCCCTTGGAAGTGGGTGAAAACTGGCCTTCAGCTCGTCTGTCGCTAGACATTGTTCGGACCAATGAGAATCTTGTCTTTTTTAAGTGTCAACACCCGTCTGCATGTTCACTTCTATCACGTCTCCACTAGCATGTTCATTTCTATGACGTCACCACTAGACACCAGTATTTATGCTATAACCTGGATACGATTAGAGACATGACCTGATGATAACCGGCTAGGTAGTGATGGTATTAAAAGACTGACATGATTTTATATTTTTACTGCTTATGATATACTTATTATATGGTATCACTAGACAACATCATGTATTATATATTAGTATCGTGCTTGTATTACTATTGTATATATTACTACCTCCTTCATTTTATCACTCACTAGGTCGCTTTCTGACGACCCTGGGTTTGCGTGCCCAGGTTGGAGATCCGAGTCACCGTATTCTCAGATAGGGCCTTGGAGTCACATAGGAGATTCCTCATCGAGACTATTCATAGGTATCTTAGTGATTTATTCCTGTTCTCTTATTTGTCCCTCTTTTTCATATCTGTTATGATCGCTAATCTCTTCTGCAGGTATTCTTATACTTATTTCCTACTGGAACTCATGTGTATATGGAAGTTATATTGTAATACCCCATTCCCGGAATACGTACTTAGTTGCGTATTCAGATTTTCGATCGTATTTTTTTCGATTTGTTTTCTGTATTTATTCTGTATTATGAATTCCTTGTATGATTGTTTTGTCTTGGAATTGGATTCGTGGATTCGGAGTCAGCCCTAGTCTGAACCGAAGACCCGATTATAGTATATTATTCGATTTGGCCTTTCCGGTGATTAGATTTGACCGATTTCAGTTTCAAATATTATTTTCCAATATATTAGATTTTCTGTGATTTTCTGGATTTTTCTTGGATTAAATTGTATTTCTTCAAAACCGGTGTCGACCAGTGTCACTGATCGATTCCTGAAATTTTAATTCTCAAACAGTTTGGAATTTCATGATGGTCCTTTAGGCATTATTCCTTAGAATCCTATTTTCTACTTACATTCTTTTTCTGAGGATTTTAGGATTTTATGAAAATTCCAACGGAGTCGGTAGGTAACTGATTCCGGGATTTTTAGTTTTAAAACTATAAAGTATTTCTTCAAAAGGATTTCACTATGAGTCTTTATATATTATTATTGATTTTTGGTAATTATTTCGAGTCGTTCCGAGATACTTGAATTTCGGACGATTTCGGTATTTTCCGAAATGATTTCCACATCTTTGACCTTAACCCGGGTATCTGTCTATTCAACAGTTTCATTTGAGTTCAAGAGAAAATATCTTCTCCTTTATATTTCTTTTCTTTTTCCTTTTCCTTTATTTCTTTTCTCCACAACCACAAGTTTTTCCATTTTTCAAAATTCTAATCTTTTCCAAAAAATTCCAACTCCACACACTTCCTCACCTACTTCCTCATTAAATGCCCATCTTTTTCTCTCTCTCCCATGGCCGGCCAAGTGTGGCCAAAGGAGACACCTCACCTCCCTTTTTGCAATAAAGCCCATCTCTTCTATCTAAATTACACCTCCTTCACAAAATCAAATCCCTATTTAAACTTCCCTTTACATTTCTACTTCCTTTTTTCACTCTCTTCACCATCTAACCTTCACCAAGAACCCTAATCTCCACCATCTTCTTCAACTCCACCACCACCAACTTCAAGGGCATCACCTAGGTCTTCACCTCCACCTCAACAACAACTCTTGGATTGGGATCGTCTCCTTCTTCGTCGATTTCATCACGGTGGATCAATTTGACGACCACAAACTTCCCGGACTCGTAGAGCTTCAATCAAGCCTTTCCAAGTGAGTATTTTTACTCACCAAGACTTGTTCCATTCCTAGTATACTTGTATCTCCATATCTTGTGTTCATATGTCATAAAAATCACATTTTTAGACCATCAAACACAACCAGCGAATCCAGTTCTGCGTTCTGTTTTTGACCACGATTAGTCGACTTGACCTAGAATCTAGTCGACTAGAAACCCTTAGATTGAAACGTAACCTTTTCTGATTCACAGTTTTAGTCGACTCATCTTATTTATTAGTCGACTATAGATCCCTATTAGTCGACTATACTTTTTACCCTAGTCGACTACCCTTTTCCTGAAACCAAACCCAACTCTCTGTTTCACAGATTTAGTCGACTTAAGTGTCTGTTAGTCGACTTGACCCTTCTATTAGTCGACTACCCCTTCTAACCTAGTCGACTAACATTTCCTGAATCAGAAACCCAACTCTCTGTTACACAGTTTTAGTCGACTAGACCCTACTGTTAGTCAACTAACCCTTCTATTAGTTGACTACTCCCTTGACCTTAGTCGACTAACTTGGCTGTCTGTTACAGTAATTACTATCTTAAATTTGGATCTTATGCTTCGGTTATATGTTTGTATATTGTACTTCATGACCTATTACTTGAAGTATATAACCTCTAGTTACTTCATATTTCTATGTTTATGTATTGCCATGCAACTGATTATTTCATTCTTATACTTGTACCCTGCTTGTGATATTCTTACTCCTTATCGTACACCATGCGTGGCAGACCCTTCGAGGTCGTTGAACTCTTCGTTGCTTCTATGCTTCCACTTACCTTGTCATAATTCAGACCTGTCAGTTACCCGTTTCCTTTTAACACATGTATATCACCTGACATGCCACTACTTTGCTAGATCCTATTGTTATGTCATGACTGACCCGGCCTATTATCAATCTATTGTTATGTTTTATTGCTTGTGATATATCACCACCTCGTCATGCTATCTTTTAAAACCAAGCATGATACACCTGACTTTGTAATTGTCATGTTTACGGGAATCCTGTCTTGTTTTATGGAACTAAGTGCCACACCATACTCGGTGGGGGCCACCTCTAGAATCCACCCCCTCAGAACAAAGTGCCACATGGAACAAAGTGCCACACCTCACGGTGGGGGCCACCTCTTGAATCTGTGGGGGCCACCTCTTGAATCGGTAGGGCTATTACTGTTATGACTGTTTATTCCCGTAACCTGATAATCTTAATAAGCTACAACTTGTATGGGTATGGGAGGAAGTGATGGATGCCGGAATGATATCTTGCTTATAGTATGGGAATATGACATATTGGCGGTACTGTTAGTGGGACTTTGGGCCCACAGATTACTGTTAGGGGGACTTTGGGCCTCCAAAACTGGTCCCAGGTGTATGGGAACTACTATAAGAAGCTATATCAGTTCTCCATCAGCTTCCGATAACAACCTCGACTTTCTTATATATGGACGTATGTGGGTTGGGATCGATACCGAGACACATACCTAGATATATGGGTTAGACGAGTTATAATAATAATTGATAACCGTTATGGATCTTACTATGATTCTTGATATTCCAGTTATGTTTCCAGTTGTGATACTTATTATGATTCCCGTTATTCCAGTTATGTCTCTGGTTATGATTCTTAGTATTCATGTTATGTATTCCTGTTTGACTTTCATCTGATTTGCAACTCTGATTCTATACGCTTGGATTTCTGTGGCATGAGATAAAGGTATATAGATGAGGGTTTCCTTGTTTGGATTATTCCTTCGATGTATTAGTCTCATGGGACCGTGACTTAAGCGTATACAATCAATCTTGCTTATAATCAGTTTTAACCTGGATTTCCTGTTTTATGATTCACTTGTTCATATCTGCCTTACTTGTGTTCTAACCTTTCTACTCTTGTCACTTAGCCATTTGGCTGTAGCCTGTTCATTGTTGGGAGGTCCTGACTCCCTTGGATTTGTATGTTCAGGTCTTGAAGCTTGGATTGCAGTGGAGCTGTCCACAGTAGATCAAGCTTTTCCTTGTAAGCTGGCAGCCTAGTTCCAGTTCTTTCGTGCCGGACTTCCCTTTTGACTCACGGGATCTTCATCCTACTCGTGAGCATTTTGTGTTTTTATTGTATATTCTACTTTTGGGACTTGGTTGTGATAAAGGACATATATAATATGTATAGTTTATCATATCCTGAGATGACTTTGTATATGTACCTTTTATGTTGGCATGTGTATGTATACCACGCTTTGTGTTGTACTCTGATCCCTTGCTTGTACTTTTATGCTTAGCGTATATACGTGGGGGCACTTTCTGACCTACGTATATACGTTGCAGTGACGTCCCCGTATCCGTGGAATCGGGGCGTTACAGGATGGTATCAGAGCTTAGGCTCTCCCACCTATAGTACAATCAAGCAGCAAATTCTAGTAATTTGCTAATGCCAACTACAATGTACAAAGTTATCTAGTCCTTCTTGATTCATCTAATTCTTCTGATTCCTTCCTTCATATCCTGAAATCCTTCCATTTTTCCAACTCCTTCCAGTTATCTTTAGCCATCTTAGTATGGAGAGGAGGTCGGGCCGCAATCACTCCGGGCAAGCATCAAATGGAGCAGCGGGAGAAAATGTGGATATACTGAGGGTTGTCCAGATGATGATGGAGAACCAGCAGCAACAGACGGAACTTCTCCGGCAAGAGTTGGCAGCTCCAAAGGGACAGAGGCCGGGAATATATCAGATTTCAGACGGCTGCAGCCAGCTATATTCACGGGTGAAGAGAAACCCTTGGATGCTGAGCAATGGTTGACCGACACATCAGAGTTGTTGAATGCAGCCCGTGTCCCAGAGGAAAACCAAGTGGAGGTCGCCAAGATTCAATTGAAGGATATAGCCAGAACTTGGTGGCTAGCTGAGGAGGCAAGACTGGAGAAGCCTGTCACTTGGGACACATTCTCCAAGAGTTTTTATAGCAGATTCTTCCCTGTCACAGCTCAGAAAGACATGGAGGAGCAGTTCATCAGACTTCGGCAAGGGAATGAGTCCGTGGATGAGTATGCCGCGGAATTTCTCAGACTTAGCCGCTTTGCTCCGTACATGGTAACTGATGAAGAGAAGCGAGCAAGTAGATTCCAGCAGGGCTTGTAGATGGATATCCAAGTTTTCTTAATGCCCCAGCAGTTGAAGACTTATTCTGAAGTTCTCACCATAGCTCGAGAAGTGGAGCGTGGACTAGAGAAGAAGCAAGCAAACCAGATGAGGAACCAGGCCAAGAAGAGGCCTTTTGAGTTGATGGATGAGGAGGATGCAGATAGGGCAACCCATGGCCCGATGATGAAGAGACCATTCCAACCTCCTCTGTCTCAGATTGTATGCAACTTCTGCCACAGGCCCGGACATTATAAGAGGGATTGTCGAGTGGCCAATGGATTATGTTTGGCATGTGGGAAAGGGAGTCATACGCTCAGGGATTGCCAGTACAAAAAGTTTGGACATGCGGCACCAGTCAGACCAGCTCATCCAGCCCCAGCACTTCCAGCGCCGCCACTGAGGAGGAACCCTGAACCTGTTGATCGAAGAGTTCCATTTCCACCCCAACGGTATGATCATCAGCAGAGGGGAATGAGAGCTAGAGCAGATCAGGGTAGAGGCCAAGGTTACATCATGGCAGCAGAGACCTCAGGCGATACAGCAGAGTGTGAAGACCGGTATCCAGATCAGGAGCCTTAGGGATATCATGGTAACCACTACCCCAGATCTTGTATTTGAGTTGGTTATTATTCTGAATATTTTCTCTTGTCATTCTTTCATTTTCCATCCTGATCCTTCCTGTATTCATCTTATTCCCTGTTTTGGTTTTATGAGCCCTTTATTCCAGCCTTTGTCCCCTTTGTGTTCATTTCACCCCTTAATGAAATTGCGAGGACGCAATTTTTGTAAGGTGGGTGGATTGTAATACCCCGTTCCCGGAATACGTACTTAGTTGCGTATTCAGATTTTCGATCGTATTTTTTTTCGATTTGTTTTCCTGTATTTATTCTGTATTATGAATTCCTTGTATGATTGTTTTGTCTTGGAATTGGATTCGTGGATTCGGAGTCAGCCCTAGTCTGAACCGAAGACCCGATTATAGTATATTATTCGATTTGGCCTTTCCGGTGATTAGATTTGACCGATTTCAGTTTCAAATATTATTTTCCAATATATTAGATTTTTTGTGATTTTCTGGATTTTTCTTGGATTAAATTGTATTTCTTCAAAACCGGTGTCGACCAGTGTCACTGATCGATTCCTGGAATTTTAATTCTCAAACAGTTTGGAATTTCATGATGGTCCTTTAGGCATTATTCCTTAGAATCCTATTTTCTACTTACATTCTTTTTCTGGGGATTTTAGGATTTTATGAAAATTCCAACGGAGTCGGTAGGTAACTGATTCCGGGATTTTTAGTTTTAAAACTATAAAGTATTTCTTCAAAAGGATTTCACTATGAGTCTTTATATATTATTATTGATTTTTGGTAATTATTTCGAGTCGTTCCGAGATACTTGAATTTCGGACGATTTCGGTATTTTCCGAAATGATTTCCACATCTTTGACCTTAACCCGGGTATCTGTCTATTCAACAGTTTCATTTGAGTTCAAGAGAAAATATCTTCTCCTTTATATTTCTTTTCTTTTCCTTTTCCTTTATTTCTTTTCTCCACAACCACAAGTTTTTCCATTTTTCAAAATTCTAATCTTTTCCAAAAAATTCCAACTCCACACACTTCCTCACCTACTTCCTCATTAAATGCCCATCTTTTTCTCTCTCTCCCATGGCCGGCCAAGTGTGGCCAAAGGAGACACCTCACCTCCCCTTTTTGCAATAAAGCCCATCTCTTCTATCTAAATTACACCTCCTTCACAAAATCAAATCCCTATTTAAACTTCCCTTTACATTTCTACTTCCTTTTTCACTCTCTTCACCATCTAACCTTCACCAAGAACCCTAATCTCCACCATCTTCTTCAACTCCACCACCACCAACTTCAAGGGCATCACCTAGGTCTTCACCTCCACCTCAACAACAACTCTTGGATTGGGATCGTCTCCTTCTTCGTCGATTTCATCACGGTGGATCAATTTGACGACCACAAACTCCCCGGACTCGTAGAGCTTCAATCAAGCCTTTCCAAGTGAGTATTTTTACTCACCAAGACTTGTTCCATTCCTAGTATACTTGTATCTCCATATCTTGTGTTCATATGTCATAAAAATCACATTTTTAGACCATCAAACACAACCAGCGAATCCAGTTCTGCGTTCTGTTTTTGACCACGATTAGTCGACTTGACCTAGAACCTAGTCGACTAGAAACCCTTAGATTGAAACGTAACCTTTTCTGATTCACAGTTTTAGTCGACTCATCTTATTTATTAGTCGACTATAGATCCCTATTAGTCGACTATACTTTTTACCCTAGTCGACTACCCTTTTCCTGAAACCAAACCCAACTCTCTGTTTCACAGATTTAGTCGACTTAAGTGTCTGTTAGTCGACTTGACCCTTCTATTAGTCGACTACCCCTTCTAACCTAGTCGACTAACATTTCCTGAATCAGAAACCCAACTCTCTGTTACACAGTTTTAGTCGACTAGACCCTACTGTTAGTCGACTAACCCTTCTATTAGTCGACTACTCCCTTGACCTTAGTCGACTAACCTTGGCTGTCTGTTACAGTTAATTACTATCTTAAATTTGGATCTTATGCTTCGGTTATATGTTTGTATATTGTACTTCATGACCTATTACTTGAAGTATATAACCTCTAGTTACTTCATATTTCTATGTTTATGTATTGCCATGCAACTAATTATTTCATTCTTATACTTGTACCCTGCTTGTGATATTCTTACTCCTTATCGTATACCATGCGTGGCAGACCCTTCGAGGTCGTTGAACTCTTCGTTGCTTCTATGCTTCCACTTACCTTGTCATAATTCAGACCTGTCAGTTACCCGTTTTCTTTTAACACATGTATATCACCTGACATGCCACTACTTTGCTAGATCCTATTGTTATGTCATGACTGACCCGGCCTATTATCAATCTATTGTTATATTTTATTGCTTGTGATATATCACCACCTCGTCATGCTATCTTTTAAAACCAAGCATGATACACCTGACTTTGTAATTGTCATGTTTACGGGAATCCTGTCTTGTTTTATGGAACTAAGTGCCACACCATACTCGGTGGGGGCCACCTCTAGAATCCACCCCCTCAGAACAAAGTGCCACATGGAACAAAGTGCCACACCTCACGGTGGGGGCCACCTCTTGAATCTGTGGGGGCCACCTCTTGAATCGGTAGGGCTATTACTGTTATGACTGTTTATTCCCGTAACCTGATAATCTTAATAAGCTACAACTTGTATGGGTATGGGAGGAAGTGATGGATGCCGGAATGATATCTTACTTATAGTATGGGAATATGACATATTGGCGGTACTGTTAGTGGGACTTTGGGCCCACAGATTACTGTTAGGGGGACTTTGGGCCTCCAAAACTGGTCCCAGGTGTATGGGAACTACTATAAGAAGCTATATCAGTTCTCCATCAGCTTCCGATAACAACCCTCGACTTTCTTATATATGGACGTATGTGGGTTGGGATCGATACCGAGACACATACCTAGATATATGGGTTAGACGAGTTATAATAATAATTGATAACCGTTATGGATCTTACTATGATTCTTGATATTCCAGTTATGTTTCCAGTTGTGATACTTATTATGATTCCCGTTATTCCAGTTATGTCTCTGGTTATGATTCTTAGTATTCATGTTATGTATTCCTGTTTGACTTTCATCTGATTTGCAACTCTGATTCTATACGCTTGGATTTCTGTGGCATGAGATAAAGGTATATAGATGAGGGTTTCCTTGTTTGGATTATTCCTTCGATGTATTAGTCTCATGGGACCGTGACTTAAGCGTATACAATCAATCTTGCTTATAATCAGTTTTAACCTGGATTTCCTATTTTATGATTCACTTGTTCATATCTGCCTTACTTGTGTTCTAACCTTTCTACTCTTGTCACTTAGCCATTTGGCTGTAGCCTGTTCATTGTTGGGAGGTCCTGACTCCCTTGGATTTGTATGTTCAGGTCTTGAAGCTTGGATTGCAGTGGAGCTGTCCACAGTAGATCAAGCTTTTCCTTGTAAGCTGGCAGCCTAGTTCCAGTTCTTTCGTGCCGGACTTCCCTTTTGACTCACGGGATCTTCATCCTACTCGTGAGCATTTTGTGTTTTTATTGTATATTCTACTTTTGGGACTTGGTTGTGATAAAGGACATATATAATATGTATAGTTTATCATATCCTGAGATGACTTTGTATATGTACCTTTTATGTTGGCATGTGTATGTATACCACGCTTTGTGTTGTACTCTGATCCCTTGCTTGTACTTTTATGCTTAGCGTATATACGTGGGGGCACTTTCTGACCTACGTATATACGTTGCAGTGACGTCCCCGTATCCGTGGAATCGGGGCGTTACATATATCCTGTACTGAGGCTTAACGTACTCGTGAGTGTGTTTTCACCTCGCGTATGTACGTCGCCATAACGTCCCCGTACCTGCGTGATTGGGGCGTTACATAGTGGTATCAGAGCCTAGGTTCACACCTGGTGTGGGTAACCACCTGGGTCAATATTCGGGCTCTTACCAACAGTACAATCAGATTCAGATTTAAGCTTATCTGTATCTGAATTTGGGGATTCCAGCAATGAGTACAAGAATACTATGACCTTGACAATTTATTTCTTGACTCGTTTGTATTCCTTCCTTCCTTCCTTCCTGTTGTCAACCAGAACATCCAATTTCCTTCTCGCTTTCCTTGCATCGTCTTGCTTCCCATTCGTTAGGATTAGTTCATACCATACTTCTCCATCCCGAGTTCCTTATAGATATTAGAGTGCGCAGCAGAAGTGTCGTGGACCGGTAACATTTAGGCTTTGGGGTTGGAAATATTGTTCTCCTACCTGATTTGAAATTTCGAGGACGAAATTTTTTGTAAGGTGGGGAGAAATGTAAACCCCTGATCCCCGGTGTACGTATCACAATATCAGTACGCGATACGACGTATAATGTTGCTTTGACCTTTCTGGTAGTCAGATTGAGCCGATATCAGTTTCAAATATCATTTTCTAATATTTTAGATTTTTCAGGATTTTTCTGGAAATTTTCTGGAATATTTTAGAAAATCTCTGTAGTCGGTGTCGACCGATACCGATAATCTGCTTTACAATTTTTATCTCACAAATGGAGTTATATTTTGCGAATCGGCTTTCACCATATGTCTTAAAATCACATGAGCTACGTTCGGGTATTTTTTGGGATTTTTCTGAATTTATCGAAAATCCGGCCAAACCGGTGTCGCCGGTATCGCGAGACACTCCGGGATTTTTAATTTACAAACCGGATTAAATTTCTTCAAACCATCTTCATATTCCGTCTCAGGATAATATTTCCTATTTTTTGTAATTTTTGAGTACCGTTCGGAGCTAGTCGAATTTTGGGCCGAATTAAATAATATTATTTTAATAATTAAAACCCTTTTCTTTTCTTTTCTTTTTCTTTCTTCCTTCTTCTCCAATCTTCTTCTCCCACCGCCTCTTTCAATCAAACCCAACCGCCTCTTTTTTTTCTCTCTCCTCCTAATAAAACCACCCTCTCTCTTCCTCTCTCGAAAACTCTCTCACATACTCTCTCTCTCTCATACTCTCTCTCTCTCTCTCTCCAATCCCTCTTTCTCTCTCCATCTCAAACCTCTCTCTATCTCACTATGCCTCTCTCCCTCAATCTCTCTGCAGACCACTCGGGCCGGGCCTGGCCGTTGCCAGCGGCCAGGCCAGGCCGGCGGCACACCGGAGACCGACCGCCGACGGCGCGGGAGGCCGACCAGCCGGCGGCGCTGGTGGTGGGGGGGCTGGCGCCCCCACCCTCTCTTTCTCTCCCTCTCTCTCTCGCGGTGGGGACCCCGGCGGCCATGGGCGCCGGAGCGGCGCCAGGGTGGCACCAGCGCCGGCGGGGTGGCACGCCGGCGAGGCGGCCGCGCCGCCCGGGCAGCCAGGCTGCGGGCGCGCAAGGGCGGCGGCAGCAGCCCATGGCTGCTGCTGCTGCTTCTCATTTGGGTGAAAAAGACCCAATGGGTTTGGGTTTGGGTTTAACCCAAACCCGACCCATTTGCACCCAACCCGACCCGTTAAAGGTAACATTGCATTTTAGCCCCTGTAAAATTCTAAATTACTTTGAGGCCCCTGAAAAATTACAAATAGCCCCCTAAATATTTTCAGTTATTACATAATTAACCCATTTGTATTATTTTTAGTATTCGGGCGATATCGGGAGCATCTTTGGGCGATTCTGGATTCGTTACGATCGTGGGAAAGAGAGCGACATTCCTATGGCCAGTTTGTGAGTGTTTTTCTTTTATAAATTAAATTTTACCATGTTTAGTGACATTGATTGATAGATCTTAATTATGGATAAAATACGGTGCTTATAGATAAAATACGGTAATTATTACTTATTAACTTGTAATTATTGAAACCTCATTGTAATAGGAAGAACATATAATATTGTAAGGTATTTCCTGCTTTAATAGAAATATAGGTGATCATAATAACAATAAAGATTGACATAGACAACTCGGACACAGTCATCATACCTGCACGGCCTCTGACACTCGGGCCACTATGTCACCATATCCTTGGACACGATGATGTCATGTATTGGATCACAGTGAGATAATTATCGTCACATGTATACTGATCCACGGTACTCAATGACACGACACTGTCACTAGATATGAATGCAGGACACCGGTATTGCATGCATTGGTATCATCATGACACGGATACTATAAAGTCACGGGACATGGTATTATAGTATACACTGATCACTGTTATTACATAGACATTACACGGATTATGGCTACACATATACATTCCACTGGTGCACGGAGAGACCAAAGCACGGACTACCGCATGTCATATTATTGTTACAGTTATATCATGATTACATATCACTGTTACACCTGCATGTCATGTTTCCATATCCCTGTTACACATGCACTACATGTTCCGTGTTACCGTATTCATTTATATGATTGTTTCCCGTTACTGATATTGGGACGTGTTACCGTATCCATGTTATATGTTTGTTTCCTGTTACTGATATGGATATTCTCGTTACTGGACATGAGAGCTGTTGATATGCGATATGTGGAATCCCACATCTATTGTTCCCGTTTCCCGTTATATTTTCCCGTTATATTGTTCCCGTTTCCCGTTATATTATTCTATGCTATCACCAGAGCTCAGGTCCAGTTAACATGTTACCGTATCATGTACTGCATTTGTTCTTATTACCTTGTATAATTGACATATCAGATTATAAAGATAACTTGGGGATGGGGGAGACTTGACGGTTGATTAGGTCATATCGGGTGGATGTACTGGATCCATATTGTTTGTCCCACTGTAGGGGACGGGGTAATGCTGGCTACCATCTGTTACTCATGACCTCCCGTTATTGTTTTAGCTCATTGAGATTCCCGTTACATGTTACAGCCCTAGCGGGCTGGCCCTGGTCTCAGCAGCCAGGGATCTGGTAAGGCCGTTGTCCTGGGTATGCATGGGATACACCCACCCGATAAGAGCTCTTCGACCATAGGTTTCCAAATAATATAATATAACAGTATATACAATAGTGACGTCGGGAACACTTGTTATTTGGTCACTCTCTCGTTTGGATAATGGTACCCGTAGGCCATGTCCAGATAGGTTCGACTGGAGAGCGGGCTCCAGTATGAACTGCCAGTGGTATGGGACACTGGAAGAGATTGATTAAAATACCAGGTGGTACTGATTGCTACTATTGTATAAATGACATGACTTTCCTGAGACATGTTTAGTTGTACTAGCTACTGTTCATGATACTTTATCCGATATCATGTTACCTGTATACTTTTTTACTCTACCCGGTACATGTTACACTTTCTGTGGTGGCATATTACTCATGTATATGTATACTCGTCATTGCATATATTCTGTTTTCACATATCATTGCATATATCATTGCATCTATTCGTTGCATATATGTCTATGTACAACACCGTATTATGTTTATATTGCATATGCCCATCTGCATGTTCACTTCTATCACGTCTCCACTAGCATGTTCATTTCTATGACGTCACCACTAGACACCAGTATTTATGCTATAACCTGGATACGATTAGAGACATGACCTGATGATAACCGGCTAGGTAGTGATGGTATTAAAAGACTGACATGATTTTATATTTCTACTGCTTATGATATACTTATTATATGGTATCACTAGACAACATCATGTATTATATATTAGTATCATGCTTGTATTACTATTGTATATATTACTACCTCCTTCATTTTACCACTCACTAGGTCGCTTTCTGACGACCCTGGGTTTGCGTGCCCAGGTTGGAGATCCGAGTCACCGTATTCTCAGATAGGGCCTTGGAGTCACATAGGAGATTCCTCATCGAGACTATTCATAGGTATCTTAGTGATTTATTCCTGTTCTCTTATTTGTCCTTCTTTTTCATATCTGTTATGATCGCTAATCTCTTCTGCAGGTATTTTTGTACTTATTTCCTACTAGAACTCATGTGTATATGGACGTTATATCCTGTACTGAGGCTTAACGTACTCGTGAGTGTGTTTTCACCTCGCTTATGTACGTCGCCATAACGTCCCCGTACCTGCGGGATTGGGGCGTTACAAGTTTGGAGCATTTTGACTTCTCCCGAGCTACCAAAGATTATCAAAAGGAAGAGAAGATCTAGAAGAGATGAGTCGGAAGAACTTTGCTTCATGATCCAAGGGAATGACTCCCTTGAGGAACACTCGGACACTCAACTAGATGCTAGTTCTAATTCATATTGCAATGAATGTTTAGAAGCTCAAGCTATGAATGATGAACTTGCTAAAAATTGTGAAAATTTGATTTCCAAATACAAACTATTGAAAAATGATAGTCTTTTTTTTAAAGAAGAAAATAAAAATTTGTCTTCTAAAATTGAGATTATTTTGCAAGAGAAGGAAGAGGTTTCGAGGGAATGTGACTCACTTAGATCTCAACTTGATCTTGCCCTAAAAGAGAGTGAGATCTTGAAAAATAGAAATGATTGCAATAAGGTTTTGAAGAAAAATTAAAACTTGTCTTCAAAAGTTAATTTTGTTTTAAAAGAAAATGAATCTTTAAAAATAAAAATTGCTTCTATTTCAAAGGATTTAGAAGATTGTTTAAAGAAAAATGAATTTTTGCAAAATAATATAGATTCTCATGTTTGCCATGCTAGGATAGCTTTACCTAGTTCATCTATAGCATGTTCCACTTCTTCTTTAATTGAAAATGATATATTTATACTAAAGAAGAATGTAGATTGTTTAGGCTCCACTTTGAGCCAATGTGTTTCGAGTCATACACGTTTGGAATCTTTGTTTCGAAAGAAACAAGTTTCATCTATGCATGTACACCCTCCACGGCATACACATGCTACTCCCGGTCACCACCATCACACCATGTATGCTCATGTGTACACTTGTACACATTGTGGACGTAAGGGTCACCTTGCTAAATTTTGTTATGATAGAATACATGTTTCTAATTTAGCAAATAAGTTTGTTTGGGTTAGAAAAGATGCTAACCCCCATGGACCCAAAAAGTTGTGGGTACCAAAGACCACCCCTATTATATTTGATGTAGGTGTGGGCTCTCGCATGACATGAGAGCATCGGTACCTTGGAGTGGATGTGTTCCAAACTTCATGAGTATTATGTGGATTCATCACTTTCAAGAGATGTTTGGTGGGAGGACCACCTTGGTTTGGAGTACTAGAGAAGTGCCCTCATCGGTTTTGGTATCGATCTCTAACTCCTATTTATATTTGCATGCTTTCCATGTTCATTGTTTATAGCATGTTTTGATGTTTATTGATTATTATGTTTATGCCATGTTAATTAGATTAGTGATATACATGTTAGTTATTTGAGACACTCATGTTTAATATGGACTTATATCATTGTGTTCTCACTTTGTTTTAAACTAATATGTATGTCCTACATCTAATGCATGTGTATAAATATAATGATCATATGGATGTTTATGATTTTTATTTTGATGCTTTATGTTTTGATTAGTATGTTAAATACCATGATTGTTAGACCATTGACATACATTTATAGCTTTTGAGATCACCCATGTTCATATGGATCATTCTTTATGTTCTTACGTATGTTTAGCTATTATGTATATCATAACTCTAATAACATGTGGATTTACAAAATAATCATGTGATTTATGTTTATTTTATGCTTCATGATTTGAATATTTTTTTAAATGTTAGTTTTCATTAAGACTATGATATATACTTGTACATAGAGTGGGCTACAAATAGATCTTTATATGTTTGTACTTACACACCTATTTATACCCATTAGATGTGTTAGTATAGTCTAGTTTTGATGATTCATGCATTTGACTTGTATTCATATTTTGCATGTTCATGTGATTTTTGTTTGACTTCATGTATATGTCTATCTTGTCCAAACTATTGTTTATATATATACATCCTTTGAGCCACGTGCCTTCATACATATATTATTGTGGACTCGTTGTGTTTGGATATGTATGAATACTTTAGTTTGCATAAGACATACATATGCCTTGAAGATTAAATAAGTTTTGATGATTTTCATGTTTTGAGGAATATTGAGCTTGAATGTCTATTTTCATGATTATTTGTGTCACATAACACTTGTTCACTCACCTTTTTTTTTTAAATGTTTCTCATGATTGTGTTTTCATGAGTATAGTATGAGTTTTATGGATTTTGAGTGTTATTAGTGATTATGTGATTTACATGTATTGCATGAAAAATATTTTTGTTTTATTCCTTATTTGAAGGATTTCGTATTAGTTTAGAAGTTTTTCCATTTAACTAGTTCGGATTCTTCGGTTTGGTAGAGTTTTCAAACATACTATATTTTCAAACCTATCTTTGAAAACCCCAACCTTCCAAGGGCGGTTGGATGGGAGATCATGCTCATGTATACTTTATAGTGAAAATCATTTTAAACTTGAACATGAATGGGTGGTAGGTTATATGAGGTATACACTTGATATTATTGTTGTTTCAATTGGTATCATTGGATTCTTTCAATTGGTATCAATATTGACATTTCTTATATACTCATATATATTTTTATGTATGTATGCTTGCTCTTCAAATTGTATCAATTTCGATTGGTATATAATTTTCATACATATATATGTTTATGCTAAAGCTTGAATTTTTAATGAATATCATATTTTAATTGATTAGTTTTTCAATTGGTATGCTAATACAAGCTTTTGCATAATTTCAATTGGTATTTCATAAAGGGGGAGAAAACTCATATTTTATCTTTCAATTGGTATTTTGTTTATCCTAGATTTTCACTCTCTTATTTTATGATAGAAAATGAATTAAAATTTTTTTAGAATATTATAATTTCAATTGGTATCATATGTTTAAAAAGATTAACACTCTTTATTGACATCAAGATGTTTATTTGAATGTTTTTAATTGGCATCAAGATGCTTTTGCTTCTTAAAATTGGTATCAATGTTTATATGTTTACTTTCATTTGGTATCGAAATGTACTACTTTGACACATTTTTTTTATTTAGTATCAAAATTTATTTTATTAAGAAAATTTGAAATGTTTTAATAAGAAACATGAAAAAAAATGTTTTGATTTATATTGCATATATGCAAGGGGAGCTTAACATCTTTTCTACATATAGATTCATGTTGAGTGTATCTTATATTGAGGAGCTTGACAACTCTTCTTTATGTGATACACGTGTGTAGGGGGAGCTTTGTTGGCCCAAAGGCCTATCACCCTAGTTTTGATGATGATCAACTCATGAAGTTATTTTACTAATGATCTTGTATTTAATTAGTAACAGATTCATTATCAAGATCTTAGTTGGTGCATAGCTCAACAAAGGATAAAATGTCAAGATTTGGAGCTACACGGTGTGATCCAAGGAGCTTTTGGATCAAGCTTGGACCAAGTCAAGAAGATGAGAAGCCTTCAAGTGAAGACTTCAAGAAGATGAAGACTTGTGTCTAGGTATAAGATTTTGTTTTTGTTTTAGATAAAATGTAAAGGATAGAGTAGTTGGTGGATTGCTCAAGTATTATATCACACACACACTCTTGATAGATATTTAATTTAGAAAAGATTTTTCTTTGTGACAAAATACTATTTGGATTTTGGTTTTCATGTATACATATCTTTTAATCCAAAACCAAGTTTAGAGCTTAATGTCAAAAACTTAGATATTTCATCTTATTTGTGTAGTGGATCATATCCATACACACTATGCTTTAATGAGTTCAAAATATCTAGTTTTTATTTAAAGATGTTTTGGAAAAACAAAATCTAGAAAACATGTTTTGGAAAATACAGTTTTTATCATGAGCCAAATATTTCCAAGTTACAAAAATAGTCCAATCTTTTATAACATGTCTTGATTTTGTGCAAGCATGTTTGTTTATCAAAGTATATTGGTAAAACTATTTTTGTAGATTTTTATGTATTTTATGAGATTTTATTTGAGCCAAAAAGACTAACTTTTTAATCCCAGAAAACTGTTTTAGGCTTCGGATAAGTCGACTTACTACCTTTATAGTCGACTAATATTGAAGTCGGCCGACCGGACAGGTCGACCGACGTGCACAGACGTGCACGCCTTTGTGCACTGGAGGACGGCCGACCGTACGGGTCGACCGCTCCAGAGAGCTCTGCTCTCTGGAAAGTTCGGCCGACCGTACGGGTCGACCGACAGAGAGTTCGACTCTCTGCTCCAGTGGCTCGGTCGACCCGGGCGGTCGACCGTGGCTCCAACGGTCAGATTTCTGACCGTTGGCAGTCGACCGACCCGGTCGACCGGCAGGCCTGACAGTGCCCCAACGGCTAGTTTTCCAGACTCTATATAAAGGGTCATTGGGGGGCTGTTTTCTATAAGATTTGGAGATAGTTTTAGAGCCAGTTTTTCCCACTCATTTCAGAAGTTTTTCTCCACAAAATTTAGAGCAAATACTTCCAATCAAAAGGGAAGATTTTATCAAGAGTGTTAAAGTGATTCTTTGAGTTTTCCTCCACCATCTCTTTCCTAGTTTTTCTCACACAAACACTTGAGCATCCATTGAGCTATTCATCTTATAGGAGTGTTGTAGTGAGTGTTTTTATTGGTGATCAAAGTGTTTAGATCATCAAGAGTTCTTTCTTGTACTTTGAGGAGGCGGACGTGTGTGTCCGTGTTGTTTCGAGTTTGGGTGCGAACTCCGTGTTTGAGGTGCGGCCTCGGCTAGCTTGTGGGGCTTGCGTGTGTACGGGACTAGGGAGTCCGAGGGCTTGTAGGTGTTGCGGCACCGAGGAGAGATCCATTGGGATCTTGCATAGTGGAAATCCTTCGGTGTCGAAGGCGGGGATGTAGAGCAAGTGTGCTCGAACCTCGAAACATACCTTTGTATTTGCGATTGTCTTTTCTCTCTCTCCCTTACTTTATATCTTGCATGCTATTTATTGTGCTTTCATTTACATGCTTGATATACATTATGCTCAATTGATATACTTGCTTGGGTTGTTTGCTAACACTTGTATTTAATCAAGAGAGCCAACGCGGCACCTCAACCCATTCAAGGGGAATCTAGAGGAGTTTGTCCAGAGCCCTTCACGGGGAATTTGGCAACACTCTTGTGTTATACGTGATGTTTAGTGTAAAAGTTTTATTTGGTCATAATTGTTTTTAGCTTCCGCATTATTTGCATTATTTGGCATTAAGTGACCATTAGATTAGCCTTCACCTATTCACCCCCCTCTAGGTGAACCTTCAATTGGTATCAGAGCTTGGTACTCTGATTTGGTCTAACAACCTAGAGTAAAAGATCCTCATTTTAGGCTAATCACAATATTTTTGTACACACTCCATGGACTTCATGTCACCACCCATGTTTGACATTGTTAACATCCATATATGGAAGGTGAAGATGTCCTTGTACCTCAAAGCCCTAGGTTATCATGTTTATCTTGCCATCACTAATAATGATTATTGTTTATATGGTAAGAATTTTGAGGCTAATGCAAAAGCCCTTAATGCTTTAAAGTCTACCCTATATGATGTTTATTTATCTAGAGTTTCTAACTTTGATTCGGCTTTTGTAGTTTGGAATACCCTCATCTCCCTCTGTGAAAAAGATCAATACTATGCGGGGAGCGATTCGGATGTTGGAAGCGACACCTCCAACAAGTGCTATATGGTCCAAGGGGATTGTAACCCCCTGATCCCTGGTGTACGTATAACAGTATCGGTACGCGATACGACGTACAAAAATTGATTTGACCTCCTTGGTAGTCCGATTGAGCCGATTTTAGTTTTAAAAATTATTTTCTAATATTTGAGATTTTTCAGGATTTTTCTGGAATTTTCCTGGATTATTTTGGAAATCTCTGTAGTCGGTGTCGGCCGATACCGATGATAGGCTTTATGATTTTTATTTCACAAACGGGGTAGAATTTTGAGAATCCGCTTTCACCATACATCTTAGAATCGTGTTATCTACGTTCGGGTATTTTTGAGGATTTTTCTGAATTTATCGAAAATCCGGCCAAACCGGTGTCGCCGGTGTTGGCGACAGCTTCCGAGATTTTTAATTTGCAAACCGGATTGAATTTCTGGAAACCGTTTTCATCTTACATCTCAGGATAATATTCTCTAATTTCTGTAATTTTTGGGTATCATTTGGAACTAGTCCATTTTTCATCATATTAATTTAATATTAATTAATTAAAATAAAACCTTCTTTATTCTTTTCTTTTCCCTCTTCTTCTCCAATTCTCTGGAGAAATCTTCCACCGCCTAAACCCAACCGACTCATCTCTCTCTCCTCTTAAAATCTCTCCCTCCTCTTAATTTCAAACTCTCTCTCTCTCTAAATCTTGCACTCTCTCTCTCTTCTCTCTCCCTCTCTCTCTCAAAACCACACTCTCCCCCCTTCTCTGTTTCAGGCCAGGGGCGGGGTTGACCCGCGCCCGCGGCCAGAGGTGGCCGCGCGCCACCTCGCTGCCGGCCAGATGCCGCCGGCCAAGGGGCGCCACCCCTTCTTCTTCTTCTTTTTCCCTTCTTCTTTTCCCTTTTTCTTTCTTCTCTTTTTCTTCTACTGCTTTCTTCTCCTCCTCCTTTTCTCCTCTTTCTCTCTCTCTATCTTTCCTCTCCCTCACCGGCTTGACCGGGGCTGGACCGCCGCCGGCGGCCGGGGCCGCCGCCGGCAGGGCGGCCAGCAGCTGGCCGGCTGGCCTGCGCAAGGGAGCAGCAGCAAGCTGCTGCTGCTCCTCTCTTCCCTTGATGGGTTTGGGTTAGTACCCAAACCCATTAACCCGCTAAGGGGTTAAGTTATAAACCCATTACCCTATTGGGTTAGACCCATTAACCCTATAAACCCGTTACCCATTTAACTTAACTTGCGGGTTTGGGTATTGGATCTGAACCCGACCCGTTAACCTCAGACCCGCATCCAAACCCATTACAGGTAACTTTACAGAAAACCCCCTTATACAATTCAGAAATTGCATTTATTATTTTTATTTACATATTTAACTTTATTTGTTAGGAATTAGTATCCGGGCGATAACTGGAGCATCCGGACTCTGATTCGGGCGATTCTGGATCCGTTGCGATCGTGGGAACGAGAGCTACCTTCCCGTGGCCAGTTTGTGAGTGTTTTTATTTTATAAATTATCTTTTTATTGATTGAACTGTATACCGGTAAAAGAAACTGTAGATAATATTAAAACAATGTAATCAACACTGTACTTAGAATATGCCTGATACCTAGTAGACGTAGAGTGTGACACTGGATGCTTATTAGGTCATGTTCATGGACCACTGACACTCGGGCCACTAGGTCACCATATTATTGGACACTATTAATTCATGCAGTATATAACAGTTAGATAACTATCAATCACGAGATAGGAATGTTGGACACCGTTATTTCATGCACTGGTATCATCACTATACGGGAACTGTAGGTCAATGGACATGGTAGTATCTGAGACACTGACCATTGTGCATACATGTAGGAGTGATACACGTATATGTTACACAGATACTATGACAAGGCACACCTGTTAGTTCGTAGGCATGACCCACCGATACGTAGCGTCACCACTTCACGAAATACCGTTATGTAATGTATCGTTATCCTCGTTACATGGATTCTCGGCATATTACTGCACGGGCTACTGCGTTTCATATTAGCATGATCATCATACACATATATGTCATGCTTACAGTTACACATGCCTGTGTTGTTTCTATCTTCTTGTCATATGGATCACCGTGCTTATTACATGCATTATTGTTCCATGTTCCCGTATTCATATTATATGATTGTGTCCTGTTACTGATATGGATATTCCCGATACTGGACATGAGAGCAGTTGATATGCGATATGTGGACTTCCACATCTATTGATCCCGTTATATTGTTCCCGTTATATTGTTCCCGATTCCCATTATATTGTTCTATGCTATCAACAGAGCTCTGGTCCAGTTATCATGTTACCCGTATCATGCACTGTTATTTGTTCTTGTCACATTGTATACTTGACATATCAGATAATAATGGTAACTTGGGTATGGGGGAGACTTGACGGTTGATTAGATCTTATCGGGTGATGTACTGGATCCATATTGTTAGTCCCACTGCAGGGGACGGTAGTGCTACCTACCACTAGCTCCATGAGCTCCCGTTACTTGATTCGTGCTCCCCTCTTAGAGGAGGGCCCTGGTCTTAGCAGCCAGGGGTCCGTTTAAGGCCGTGATCCCGGGTATGCACGCGATACATCCACCCGATAAGAACTCCTCGACCATGGGTTTCCAATTAACATAATAAAACAGTATACACAATAGTGACGTTGGGAACACTTGTTATTTGGTCACTCTCTCGTCTAGATAATGGTACCCGTAGGCCATGTCCGGATGGGTTCGACTAGAGTGCGGGCTCCAGTATGAACTGCCAGTGGTATGGGACACTGGAAGAGACTGATTAAAATATCAGGTGGTACTGATTTCTACTATTGTGTCAATCACATGACTTGCCTGATACATGTATACTAACTTGTTACTGTTCCTGTTATTTTGTCTGCTATCATGTTCACTGTGATCTTGCTTACCTGTTACTGTTCCTGTTCATGTTATTGTATCCGCTATCATGTTACCTGTAGACTTTGCCACACTACCTGATACCTATGGTGGCATACTACTCATGCACATGTACACCTTGCATCACATATATTCTGTTTTGCATTACTTATATGCTATTTAGACACAACACAGTAGCATGTTCATATTGCATATGCCCACCTGCATGTTCATTTCAACACAGTAGCATGTTCATATTGCATATGCCCACCTGCATGTTCATTTACATCACTACCATGTTCACTGCTTTTACGTCACCGCTAGATAACATTATTTATTATATAAATTAGATATGATTAGAGTCATGACCTGATGATAACAGGCTAGGTAGTGATGGTACCAAAAGATGACATGTTTATATATTTCCACTGCTTCCTATATGCTTATGATATAATATCACTTGTACCACATCATGTATTATATATTAGTATCGTGCTTGTATTATTATGTATATATTACTGCCTCCTTCATTTTACCACTCACTAGGTCGCTTTCTGACGACCCTGGGTTTGCGTGCCCAGATTGGAGACCCGAGTTCTCGGAGTAGCAGAGAGTGCCTTGGCGTGACATAAGAGATTCCTTATCTGGCCTATTCATAGGTATCCTGGCATTTATTTCTGTTATCTTATTTGCCCCTATTTTTCATATCTATTATGATCGCTGACCTATTTCTGCAGGTATTCTTGTACTTATTTCATGCTGAAACCCATGTCTATATGGAGGTTATGTACTGTACTGAGGCTTAACGTACGCGTGAGCGTGTTTTCACCTCGCGTATGTACGTCGCCATAACGTCCCCGTACATGTGGGATCGGGGCGTTACAGAGTGGTATCAGAGCTTAGGTTCACACCTGGTGTAGATAACCACCTGGGTCAATGCTTGGGCTCTTACCAACAGTACAATCAGATTCCAGCAACGAGTACAAGAATACCATGACCTTGACAATTCATTTCTTGACTCGTTTGTATTCCTTCCTTCCTTCCAGTTGTCCACCAAAACATCTGATTTCTGTCTCATTTTCCTTGCATCGTTTTGCTTCCCATCCGTTAGGATTCGTTCACTACCATACTTCTCCATCTCGAGTTCCTCATAAATAGCAGAGTGCGCAGCGGAAGTGTCGTGGACCTGTAACGTTTCGGCTTTGAGGTTGAAAATCTTGTTCTCACACCTAAATGGAAATTGCGAGGACGCAATTTTTTGTAAGGTGGGGAGAAATGTAACCCCCTGATCCCTGGTGTACGTATAACAGTATCGGTATGCGATACGACGTACAAAAATTGATTTGACCTCCTTGGTAGTCCGATTGAGCCGATTTCAGTCTTAAAAATTATTTTCTAATATTTGAGATTTTTCAGAATTTTTCTGGAATTTTCCTGGATTATTTTGGAAATCTTTGTAGTCGGTGTCGACCGATACCGATAATAGGCTTTATGATTTTTATTTCACAAACGGGATAGAATTTTGAGAATCCGCTTTCATCATACATCTTAGAATCGTGTTATCTACGTTCGGGTATTTTTGAGGATTTTTCTGAATTTATCGAAAATCCGGCCAAACCGGTGTCGCCCGGTGTTGGCGACAGCTTCCGAGATTTTTAATTTGTAAACCGGATTGAATTTCTAGAAACCGTTTTCATTTTACATCTCAGGATAATATTCTCTAATTTCTGTAATTTTTGGGTATCATTTGGAACTAGTCCATTTTTCATCATATTAATTTAATATTAATTAATTAAAATAAAACCTTCTTTATTCTTTTCTTTTCCCTCTTCTTCTCCAATTCTCTGGAGAAATCTTCCACCGCCTAAACCCAACCGACTCATCTCTCTCTCCTCTTAAAATCTCTTCCTCCTCTTAATTTCAAACTCTCTCTCTAAATCTTGCACACTCTCTCTCTTCTCTCTCTCTCTCTTAAAACCACTCTCCCCCCTTCTCTGTTTCAGGCCAGGGGCGGGGTTGACCCGCGCCCGCGGCCAGAGGTGGCCGCGCGCCACCTCACCGCAGGCCAGATGCCGCCGGCCAGGCGCGGCCGGCCAGGGGCCGCCGGCCAAGGGGCGCCACCCCTTCTTCTACTTCTTTTTCCCTTCTTCTTTTCCCTTTTTCTTTCTTCTCTTTTTCTTCTACTGCTTTCTTCTCCTCCTCCTTCTCCTCTTTCTCTCTCTCTATCTTTCCTCTCCCTCACCGGCTTGACCGGGGCTGGACCGCCGCCGGCGGCCGGGGCCGCCGCCGGCAGGGCGGCCAGCAGCTGGCCGGCTGGCCTGCGCAAGGGAGCAGCAGCAAGCTGCTGCTGCTCCTCTCTTCCCTTGATGGGTTTGGGTTAGTACCCAAACCCATTAACCCGCTAAGGGGTTAAGTTATAAACCCATTACCCTATTGGGTTAGACCCATTAACCCTATAAACCCGTTACCCATTTAACTTAACTTGCGGGTTTGGGTATTGGATCTGAACCCGACCCGTTAACCTCAGACCCGCATCCAAACCCATTACAGGTAACTTTACAGAAACCCCCTTATACAATTCAGAAATTGCATTTATTATTTCTATTTACATATTTAACTTTATTTGTTAGGAATTAGTATCCGGGCGATAACTGGAGCATCCGGACTCTTATTCGGGCGATTCTGGATCCGTTGCGATCGTGGGAACGAGAGCTACCTTCTCGTGGCCAGTTTGTGAGTGTTTTTATTTTATAAATTGTCTTTTATTGATTGAACTGTATACCGGTAAAAGAAACTGTAGATAATATTAAAACAATGTAATCAACACTGTACTTAGAAAATGCCTGATACCTAGTAGACGTAGAGTGTGACACTGGATGCTTATTAGGTCATGTTCATGGACCACTGACACTCGGGCCACTAGGTCACCATATTATTGGACACTATTAATTCATGCAGTATATAACAGTTAGATAACTATCAATCACGAGATAGGAATGTTGGACACCGTTATTTCATGCACTGGTATCATCACTATACGGGAACTGTAGGTCAATGGACATGGTAGTATCTGAGACACTGACCATTGTGCATACATGTAGGAGTGATACACGTATATGTTACACAGATACTATGACACGGCACACCTGTTAGTTCGTAGGCATGACCCACCGATACGTAGCGTCACCACTTCACGAAATACCGTTATGTAATGTATCGTTATCCTCGTTACATGGATTCTCGGCATATTACTGCACGGGCTACTGCATTTCATATTATCATGATCATCATACACATATATGTCATGCTTACAGTTACGCATGCCTGTGTTGTTTCTATCTTCTTGTCATATGGATCACCATGCTTATTACATGCATTATTGTTCCATGTTCCCGTATTCATATTATATGATTGTGTCCTGTTACTGATATGGATATTCCCGATACTGGACATGAGAGCAGTTGATATGCGATATGTGGACTTCCACATCTATTGATCCCGTTATATTGTTCCCGATATATTGTTCCCGATTCCCATTATATTGTTCTATGCTATCAACAGAGCTCTGGTCCAGTTATCATGTTACCCGTATCATGTACTGTTATTTGTTCTTGTCACATTGTATACTTGACATATCAGATAATAATGGTAACTTGGGTATGGGGGAGACTTGACGGTTGATTAGATCTTATCGGGTGATGTACTGGATCCATATTGTTAGTCCCACTGTAGGGGACGGTAGTGCTACCTACCACTAGCTCTATGAGCTCCCATTACTTGATTCGTGCTCCCCTCTTTGCGGAGGGCCCTGGTCTTAGCAGCCGGGGTCCGTTTAAGGCCGTGATCCTGGGTATGCACGGGATACATCCACCCGATAAGAACTCCTCGACCATGGGTTTCCAATTAACATAATAAAACAGTATACACAATAGTGACGTTAGGAACACTTGTTATTTGGTCACTCTCTCGTCTGGATAATGGTACCCGTAGGCCATGTCCGGATGGGTTCGACTAGAGTGCGGGCTCCAATATGAACCGCCAGTGGTATGGGACACTGGAAGAGACTGATTAAAATATCAGGTGGTACTGATTTCTACTATTGTGTCAATCACATGACTTGCCTGATACATGTATACTAACTTGTTACTGTTCCTGTTATTTTGTCTGCTATCATGTTCACTGTGATCTTGCTTACCTGTTACTGTTCCTGTTCATGTTATTGTATCCGCTATCATGTTACCTGTAGACTTTGCCACACTACCTGATACCTATGGTGGCATACTACTCATGCACATGTACACTTTGCATCACATATATTCTGTTTTGCATTGCTTATATGCTATTTAGACACAACACAGTGGCATGTTCATATTGCATATGCCCACCTGCATGTTCATTTCAACACAGTAGCATGTTCATATTGCATATGACCTGCATGTTCATTTACATCACTATCATGTTCACTGCTTTTACGTCACCGCTAGATAACATTATTTATTATATAAATTAGATATGATTAGAGTCATGACCTGATGATAATAGGCTAGGTAGTGATGGTACCAAAAGATGACATGTTTATATATTTCCACTGCTTCCTATATGCTTATGATATAATATCATTTGTACCACATCATGTATTATATATTTGTATCGTGCTTGTATTATTATGTATATATTACTGCCTCCTTCATTTTACCACTCACTAGGTCGCTTTCTGACGACCTTGGGTTTGCGTGCCCAGATTGGAGACCCGAGTTCTCGGAGTAGCAGAGAGTGCCTTGGCGTGACATAAGAGATTCCTTATCTGGCCTATTCATAGGTATCCTGGCATTTATTTCTGTTATCTTATTTGCCCCTATTTTTCATATCTATTATGATCGCTGACCTATTTCTGCAGGTATTCTTGTACTTATTTCATGCTGAAACCATGTCTATATGGAGGTTATGTACTGTACTGAGGCTTAACGTACGCGTGAGCGTGTTTTCACCTCGCATATGTACGTCGCCATAACGTCCCCGTACATGTGGGATCGGGGCGTTACAGGGATAACCCCCTTGAGGTAACTACCGAATCCGAGGATGAGGATGTAGACATGTCATATGATGAGCTATCTACTTTTTGTCATCTATTGCTTGAAAAATATGACATGATTAAAAAGGAAAATAAAAATTTGAAAAAGAACAATGCTTGCATGCATATAGAATAAGATTCATTTAAATCTAACATTACATGCTTAGAAAAAGAAAATGAGTTTTTGAAAAATGAAAATGTTTCCCTCATGTCTAAGTTAAATGATTTATGTGAAGGAAACACTATTTTGAAAGATAAAATTATTTTGGTGGAAAAACAAAAAGAAGTTGTTTTTTAAGAAAACTCTTGTTTAAAAAGAAAAATTTTTGAAAAAGAAAAAGAAAAAGAAAATGTTTCTAAAAAGAAGAAAGATGAGTTTATTTCTCACTACTCTTTACATGCTACCATTGATGAAAGTGAGATTAAGAATTTAAAAAATAAAATAGATAGTTTAAGTTCAACCTTGAACTCGTGTGCATTTAATCATACTAGATTGGAATCCTTATTTCAAAAGAAACAAGTTCCCCATGTTCATGCACACTCACATCATGTATTTGCTTATGTTGCACAACACGATCACAAACATTCACATAAGCATCCTAAGGTGTACAAATGTACACATTGTGACCGCAAAGGCCATTTAGCAAAATTTTGTTATGACAAGTTGCATGTTTTAAATTTTGCTAATAAAAATGTTTGGGTTCCTCAACACAATGCTAACCCCCGTGGACCCAAGAAAATATGAGTACCAAAACCCCCACCATTTGCTTTGATGTAGGTGAGGGCTCTCACAAAACGTGAGAGAATTGATGCCTTGGTGGTGGATGCAATGGACTTTATGGGCACATCTTAGACGCATCACTATCAAGGAAGTTTTGGTGGGTCAACCACCATGATTGGAGCTTTGGAGTTGGTAACAATCTCTAAACTCCCATTTTATTTATGTTCATGCTTGTTCATTCATGATATTTTTAGCATGATCATGTTTTATTTATTTTATATGCTTCATGTGGTAAAAACATGCTTAGATGTAGTTTTTATCAAAACTTAGATTTATACATGTACAAGTAGTGAGCCACATTTGATTCATATACGTTTGCACTTCATTGTTCATTTGTACTCATTATATGCACATGTATAGCCTAGTTTGATGATTCTTTCATTTACACTTGTTTTACCTATTTTCATGTTTTACTTCATGTATATGTATTTTTATTCAAATCTAATAAATATACATGTATACCCGTGAGTCTCTTGCCTTCATGCAAATACATTTGATAGACTCTTTTATGTTTGGGATATGTATGTGTATTGTTAGGATTGGATAAATCATACATATGCCTAGGAGTGTATTGTTTTTTTTAAGAAAAGTAAATTTTCATGTTTTATAAAATGTTATTCATCTTTTTGAGCTTCAATGACCATTTTCATGATAATACTACTTACATGACTTTTGAACACTCACACTTTATTTATTTTGTCATGACTTTGATTCATGAACACTTTTATGAGCTTAATCGATCTTGAGTGTAAAACTTTGTGTATTTAGTCTTGATTCATGAAAAATGTATGATTTGATCTTTAATTAGTTTTCAAAAATTATCTTTAACTAGTTAATTATTCTTCATTTGGTAGAGTTTTTCAAACAAAGATTATTTTTCAAATCTATTTTGAAAACCCCTACCTTCTATGGGAGGTTGGATGGGAGATCATGTTCATGTATGCTTTGAAATGAAATCATTTAAAAACTTGAACCATGATTGGGTGGTAGTTATGAGTTATACACTTGATCTTATTGATATGTCAATTGGTATCATTGGATTCTTTCAATTGGTATCTAAATTGATAATTTTTGTATATACTCATATTTTTGTTTTCTTATATATGTATGTATCAATGTCAATTGGTATACTCATTTCATACATATATATGATTTTCATGTGCTTAACTTTCAATTGGTTCACATTTTTAAAAGCACAAAGTTTATGATGAAAATAAAAAATTTTGGATCATTATGTTTACCATTAATATCAAAATGCTTCAACTTCATATTTGTTAAATTTCAATTGGTATCAATATGATTTACAAAAATGATTACTTACAATTTGGTATCTTAAAATTTGTTTGTTTTACAAAAGCTCTGATACCTTTAAAAATTTTGTTTAAGAAAAATTAAAAAAAAATTGTTTTGATATGTATTTCCTATATGCAAGGAGAGCTTAACATCTCTTCTACATATAGATTCATGTTGAGTATATTATAAATTGAGGAGCTTGACAACTCTTCTTTATATGATATACGTGTGTAGGGGGAGCTTCACATCTCCTCTTACGCATTACATAATATGTGTTATGTGAGTTAGGGCTTGTCATCCCTTCTTTATGTAAAGCATATGTGTAGGGAAGCTAACTTAGCGTCTTCCTCTTCATGAATGTATATCGCATATAAATCTTTATTGATTGATTTGTATTACCCCTTTTTGATCTCTTTGTTTTTGACAAAAAGGGGGAGAAGAATTTGTTGATTGTGTTTTTACCCCTTTGTTGATGATTGACAAAAAGGGGGAGAAAGATTTTGAGTTTATATGCATACTTGTGTTTAGTTTTCTCATGCATAACAAATAAACAATAGATATACATAATAAGATTTTATGTTTATGCATATATGTTTTGTTTTGCAAATAGGAGAAAAAGAATTTGATATGTTTTATCTCCATACATTTGCATACATATTTATGAGCTTCATTGTCATATATTATTATTTATGTCTATGCATGAGTTAAGGGGGAGATTCTTTGAAGCTTTACTTTAATCCATGCATATATAACTTCATGAGTTTTTTCATCATCAAAAAGGGGGAGATTGTTGGCCCAAAGGCCTATTACCCTAGTTTTGATGATGATCAACTCATGAAGTTATGTTTACTAATGATCTTGTGTTTAATTAGTGACAGATTCATTATCAAGATCTTAGTTGGTGCATAGCTCAACAAAGGATAAAATGTCAAGATTTGGAGCTAGCACGGTGTGATCCAAGGAGCTTTTGGATCAAGCTTGGACCAAGTCAAGAAGATGAGAAGCCTTCAAGTGAAGACTTCAAGAAGATGAAGACTTGTGTCTAGGTATAAGATTTTGTTTTTGTTTTAGATAAAATGTAAAGGATAGAGTAGTTGGTGGATTGCTCAAATATTATATCACACACACACTCTTGATAGATATTTAATTTAGAAAAGATTTTTTTTTGTGACAAAATACTATTTGGATTTTGGTTTTCATGTATACATATCTTTTAATCCAAAACCAAGTTTAGAGCTTAATGTCAAAAACTTAGATATTTCATTTTATTTGTGTAGTGGATCATATCCATACACACTATGCTTTAATGAGTTCAAAATATCTAGTTTTTATTTAAAGATGTTTTGGAAAAGCAAAGTCTAGAAAACATATTTTGGAAAATACAGTTTTTATCATGAGCCAAATATTTTCAAGTTACAAAAATAGTCCAATCTTTTATAACATGCCTTGATTTTGTGCAAGCATGTTTGTTTATCAAAGTATATTGGTAAAACTATTTTTGTAGATTTTTATGTATTTTATAGGATTTTATTTGAGCCAAAAAGACTAACTTTTTAATCCCAGAAAACGGTTTCAGGCTTCGGATAAGTCGACTTACTACCTTTATAGTCGACTATTATTGAAGTCGGCCGACCGAACCGGTCGACCGACGTGCACAGACGTGCACGCCTTTGTGCACTGGAGGACGGCCGACCGTACGGGTCGACCGCTCCAGAGAGCTCTGCTCTCTGGAAAGTTCGGCCGACCGTACGGGTCGACCGACAGAGAGTTCGACTCTCTGCTCCAGTGGCTCGGTCGACCCGGGCGGTCGACCGTGGCTCCAACGGTCAAATTTCTGACCGTTGGCGGTCGACCGACCCGGTCGACCGGCAGGCCTGACAGTGCCCCAACGGCTAGTTTTCCAGACTCTATATAAAGGGTCATTTGGGGGCTGTTTTCTATAAGATTTGGAGATAGTTTTAGAGCCAGTTTTTCCCACTCATCTCAGAAGTTTTTCTCCACAAAATTTAGAGCAAATACTTCCAATCAAAAGGAAAGATTTTATCAAGAGTGCTAAAGTGATTCTTTGAGTTTTCCTCCACCATCTCTTTCCTAATTTTTCTCACACAAACACTTGAGCATCCATTGAGCTATTCATCTTATAGGAGTGTTGTAGTGAGTGTTTTTATTGGTGATCAAAGTGTTTAGATCTCCAAGAGTTCTTTCTTGTACTTTGAGGAGGCGGACGTGTGTGTCCGTGTTGTTTCAAGTTCGGGTGCGAACTCCGTGTTTGAGGTGCGGCCTCGGCAAGCTTGTGGGGCTTGCGTGTGTATGGGACTAGGGAGTCCGAGGGCTTGTAGGTGTTGCGGCACCGAGGAGAGATCCATTGGGATCTTGCATAGTGAAAATCCTTCGTGTGTCGAAGGCGGGGATGTAGAGCAAGTGTGCTCGAACCTCGAAACATACCTTTGTGTTTGCGATTGCCATTTCTCTCTCTCTCCCTTACTTTATATCTTGCATGCTATTTATTGTGCTTTCATTTACATGCTTGATATACATTGTGCTCAATTGATATACTTGCTTGGGTTGTTTGCTAACACTTGTATTTAACCAAGAGAGCCAACGCGGCACCTCAACCCATTCAAAGGGAATCTAGAGGAGTTTGTCCAGAGCCCTTCACGGGGAGTTCGGCAACACTCTTGTGTTATACGTGGTGTTTAGTGTAAAAATTTTATTTGGTCATAATTGTTTTTAGCTTCCGCATTATTTACATTATTTGGTATTAAGTGACCATTAGATTAGCCTTCACCTATTCACCCCCCTCTAGGCGAACCTTCAAGTTTCACATCTCTTCTTATGCATTGCATATTATATGTTATGTGAATTAGGGCTTGTCATCCTTTCTTTATGTAATGCATATATGTAGGGAAGTTAACTTAGCGTCTTCCTCTTCATGAATGTATATCACATATATTCTTATTATTGATTTGTTTGTTGTCACCCCTTATTTACATCGTTTTTGTTTTTAGACAAAAAGGGGGAGAACATTGCATTTATTATTTTTAACCCCTTTGTTGATTCTTTGTTTCGAACAAAAAGGGGAGAAGAATTTGTTGATTTGTTTTTACTTTGACCCTTTGTTGATGATTGACAAAAAGGGGAAGAAGTATTTGAGTTTATATGTATGTTTTATATGCATGTTTTGTTTTATTTATTAGCTTATCGTTTAATTGTTTAATTGGTATCAAGAGCATGTTTTTATATTTGGTATCTTGTTTTATGCATGTCTATGCATACATGTTTATGAGCTTACATTGCATATTTTTATTGCTTATTTTCTCTGCATGAGTTAAGAGGGAGCTTCTTTGAAGCTTAACTTTAATCCATGCATATATAACTCCATGAGTTTTGTCATCATCAAAAAGGGGAGATTATTGGCCCAGAGGCCTTCCACTCTAGTTTTGATGATGATTAACTCATGTAGTTATGTGTACTAATAATCTTGTGATTTTAGTTTCAGATCATTAATTAAGATATTAGTTAGTGATTAGCTTCAACAAAGGAGTTTGAAAGCTTTCACATGGTGATTTCAGAGCCCGAGCAACAAGATCATACATTGCACTCGTTGGAGTCTAGCTCGGTGGATCACATTTTGGATCGAGTCGACTTGAAGATGGAGATCGTGAAGAAGACTTAGGTATCCTATTTTAGTTTGTGTTTAAGATCCATTTGTAAAGATTAGATAGTTGATATGCTCAAGTGCACAACACACACGTTTTATGGATATTGATTTTTCAGTTTTTAGTTTAACCGATGTTTTTTTCATGAATAGTTAGATCAAAACAAGTTTAAATGGTTTATGTATATTAAATGTATTCTATATACATGCATGCTTAACTTCCTAGACAAACTTATTTTGATATGCCTATTCATGAGTTTTGGTGTTTTGGTATTTTAACAAAACATTATTTTGGAATTAAAGACAAAAACAATGATATGTACTACGTCCATATGCAACATGTTGTAAAATGATTAAGTATCATGTTTTTGTACTTGGATATGTTTTGGACAAAGTTTATTTGAAAAATCAAAGTTTGAAAAAATACAGATTTTGATTTTTGATAAAATTTATAAGACACAAGAATAGTCCAAAATGTTTGAAATTTGTGTTGAAATTTTTATCACAAATTTATATATCAATGTAAAATGATAAAACTATTTTTGTGAATTTTTAGAAGATTTATGGGATCTATTAGAATATTTTTAAATAAGTTTTTCTGACCCAAATTATTGCCTGCCAAGCTCTGGCGGTCGACCGGTGCGGTCGACCGGATTCCAGAGTCGGTCGATCGCTCGATCGACCAACGTGCATAGACCTGTGCACGTTGGCCAGGCACAGGGCTCGGTCGACCGGCCGAGAGCTTTGCTCTCTGAAAAATTTCGGTCGACTGGACGGTCGACCGCTGGCGCCCAACGGTCATATTTTTGACCGTTGGCAGTCGACCGCCAGCCGTCACAGGCTGAAAAATCAGCCTAACGGCTAGTTTAGGTTTTGGGGCTATATATATCCCATTTGATTGTGGTTTTCTCTAAGATTTTGAAGAGTAAAAATTTCTACTTTCTTGGTGTTTAAAACAAGTTTTTCAAAAGAGTTTTTGTGCCAAAAGATTCATGTTATTTGTTTTTAAAGTGTTTTGTTATTTTCAAAGAAAATAGGTTTTGAGAATTAGTTTCTTGTTCTTAATTTTTATATTCATTTGGTATTTTTTCCAAGAGATTTTCTTTGATCAAAACACTTTGTTTTTCACACTTGAGCTATCTTGTATCCTATTCTATTAGGATCATTATTTGTGGGAAAAAGAGATTGTTTGTGGTTGAGATATACCACTTGTTGTAAAAACCCTTTCTTTGTGGGTGCTCCCTCTTTGGTAGAGGTTGAGGTTGTGGTTTACTCCCTCTAGTGTGAGGTGGAGTTGGTTGGTGTTTGTATCCCTCTTCGGTAGAGGTGGATTGTGCTTGTATCCCTCTTCGGTAGAGGTGGATTTGGTGGAGTTCGGTACTCCGGTCTTCGGTAGACCATTTGTATTGCCTCGGTGGAGTTTGTATTGGTTGAGAGAGGAGTTCGGTACTCCTAGTGGATTGGAAATCCTTCTCGGTGAAGGCGGAGACGTAGAGCTCGGTGCTCGAATCTTGAAACACATCTTTGTCATTGCATTTGATCCATTGACTCTCAACTCTCTCTCTTTATTTTTGTATTGCATCATTCATATTGTCATATATTATATGCTTGTGTTGTGCCTTGCATTGATTCATATTGCCTATCTTTATATGCTTGGATTGTTTGTATGTGCCTCACTTATACTTAACCACGAGAGCTTCATATAGCACCTCAACCCTTATCTAGGAGAATCAAGAGGAGTTAGTCTAGAGCCCTTAATGGGGAATTCGGCTACACTCGTTAGTTGTATTAAGTATGTTGCAAATTAGTTTTAGCTTATGCATTTAGTTTATAGATTAGCCATATCACCTATTCACACCCCCTCTAGGTGATTTCAAAACAGAGGGTGTCGACTTCAATGAAGTATTCTCTTCAGTTGTGAAGCACACCTCTATTCGCATGTTGCTAGCCATGGTTACTTGGTTCAATCTAGAGCTCGAGCAACTTGATGTGAAAACAGCCTTTCTTCATGGCGAGCTTGAAGAGCAAATCTTTATGCATCAACCAGAAGGATTTGTTATTGAAGGCAAAGAAGACCATGTGTGCAGATTAAAGAAATCTCTTTATGATTTGAAGCAGTCACCTAGGCAATGGTATTTGAGGTTGGATACTTTCATGATTGAGCATGGCTACTCTAGGAGTAAATATGATAGTTGTGTTTATCATCGGAAGCTTAATGATGGTTCTTTTATATATTTGCTTTTATATGTTGATGACATGCTGATTGCAGCTAAAGACATGTCTAAAGTTGATAAGTTGAAAGCTCAACTCAAATAAGAGTTTGAGATAAAAGATTTGAGAGCCGCGAAGAAGATTTTGGGAATGGAAATTCACAGGAACAGGCAAGAAGAAAAATTGTTCCTATCTCAGAAGAAATACATCGAGAAGGTGTTGGAGAGATTTGACATGCTTGATGCTAAACCTGTGAAAAATCTACTTGCTGCTCATTTTCGACTTTCAGTAGTCTCAAACTGATGAAGAAGAGATGTACATATCTCACGTTCCCTATGCCAGTGCAGTTGGAAGCATTATGTATGCTATGGTGTGCACTCGACCGGACATTTCACATGCAGTCAGTGTCGTAAGTCAATATATGGACAGGCCAGGAAAAAGCATTGAAAGGCAGTGAAATGAATTTTGCGATATTTAAAAGGATCTACTAGTATTGGTCTGTGTTTTGATAGGGGATAATTCTGATTGCAAAATTGTAGGATATTCGGATTCAGATTTTGCGGGCGATTTGGATAGAAGAAGATCTCTGATAGGTTATACTTTCACTCTTTCAGGTAGTGCCATTAGTTGGAAGACGACTTTACAGTCGACAGTTACTTTGTCTACTATGGAGGCAGAATATATGACAGTTACAGAGGCAGTGAAAGAAACTATTTGGTTAAGAGGCTTGGTTTAAGATCTCGGCTTACATCAAGGAGTAACTATGATGTTTTGTGATAGCCAAAGTGCTATACATCTGACAAAGCACCAGATGTATCATGAGAGAACCAAACACATTGATGTCAGGTATCACTTTATTTGAGAAATTGAAGTCATCAAAGTTAAGAAAATTGGTACTGCAGATAATCCAGCGGATATGATGACAAAGCCCGTACCTTCGCACAAGTTCGAGTACTGTCTCGATTTGCTTGATGTTCAAAGTGGTGAAGGTTGATCCCGTCGAGGCTAGAGAAGACAGCAAGAATTTAAAAGACGCTTGATACAGTTCAAGTTAAGGTGGAGAGATTTGTTATTCATTCAAGACAAGGTGGAGATTTGTTGATATGTCTTTAATGAATAAACCAAATCATAATCTTAGCCACCCTATGAAATCTCTAGTCACCCTAAAAGCCATCAATAGCCACCCTATGAAGATCATAACCGCACTATGAAGATCATAGTTGCCCTATGAAGATCTTAGCCACTCTATGAAGATCATAGCCACCCTATGATTTTGATGTATGTGTAGGGTGAAGTGAAGAAGGGATTTGAAAGTTTTGCCTATAAATAGGCACCACATTGCATGAGATTTCAAGGAGCGAGGAAGTGGAAGAGAGAGTTGTCAAATATTGTATTGTTCTCTCCTTTCTCTTGCCATTTATCTTCCTTTTGTTAAGCTCTAGTGAGTTGGGTTTCATTGGGCTTGGGTGAGTGAGATTTGAGTTGTAATCTCTTGTATTCTCCCCTTTTGATTAGTGGATTCCTCTTACTGTCTTCTCCGTGGACGTAGGTCACATTGACTGAACCACGTTAAGCACTGATGTGTTGTTCTCTCTGTTTCTATTAGCTTATATTGCTATCTATCTTTCTCTCTATACTTGCCATCTCTTGCATTAGAAGCCCACTACTGTTACAACAGGTTACCGTTGCTTTGGTTTCAAGTTTATTTAGGGATTTTTTATGGGATGTTGCCGTACTGGCCGAGGCACAAGCGGCGGTGATCGGTAGGGGAGAGGGCAGTCAAAGTGGCTGCAGCATAGATGTCTGGCCGACTCTGGCAAGATCCGGGAAGGCGATGGGCAGTGATTTCAATGGGGATTTTCACATTGTCCAACGACAAGGGCGCCCAGGTGCTGAAGTGGTGTTTATTTGGGGCTTTTGGGGTTACTGTCATGGTGGCCAATTAGGGGGCGCTGGAGAAGAGGTCACCCTTGTAATGTCATGTGTCTGGCGGGCTGGGGTGCTTTGGGCCACGAGGCGACTTCAGACATGTACGGTGAGTTTCTTTTGGACCTGGGGATCCTAACACATGCCGAGTTAGCAGCGGATGCTGTAAGCGTTTTCGACGAGCGCGATAAGGAGAAGATCTTGCCAAGGGGACGACGCCATTGTTGTTTGCCTGCGGGTCCACATCGTCGCTGTCCTTTGTCTGTGGGTTCGACGGTGCACAAGGTGAATTTGGTATTTTGGGTGGGCGATTTGAATTTTGATTTTCAAATTGCCCACTCAATGAGAGGACGCACTGTTTGAATCTATTGAGGTCGCCATTGGATGTAGCCTGATCTGGGCCGGGATGCCTGATCATACCAAGGGGTTTAATCTACGACAGACCATGCATTGGGATGCGACTACACCTCGTGTGAGAAGAAGGTGACTAGTCGATGAGATAGCGGTGAGGAGCTGACCAGAGTAAGGACCGACGAGGTTAGGGGTGAGTGAGGACCAGTGAGGATTGTTGGTGGTTGAGCTTCTGCCTGAAGACCGGAGGGGTTTTGTGTTGTACCAACGGCGGAGTTGTTGTCTGAGCGCAACAAGAGGGGAGGAGATTGTGAGAGTTTCTTTTCTTTGTACTTGAGTTCCTTTAGCTATCTCCGCACACCTATATGTGCACAATATTTAGTATTTCTTAGAGACTTTAGATTCGTGTACTTACTTGGAATTGTTTTCATTAATTCTTTTAATGAAGCACGGGGGTTTTTCTACTCACCGTTTTTTCTCAAAAAAAAAACCCTCTACGAATTGCATTTGGTCCCACTGCTCACTCTCTAGTAGTTAGATAGTAGTAAGTTTAGCGTTATTCAGAGATTATAGGAGTAATCCTAAAATTAGTGTAAGCCAAATTCCTGCATTGCTTCAAGATTGTAGAAAGAATAATTTGTGCTGGTTTTCAGCAAACTAAGCAAGCAATGGAGATAAATATCCTCAACCCTCTTAGAGACAGTCCACTATAGTTCCGTACCTTCCTCTTTAACATTTCTCTATGTGGTGTGTTTGTTTGAAAGAAACTGGGGATGAAAACTTGGATACGCTGAGTCCACTATAGTTCCCGTGTCAGGTTTTTCTTTTTTTTACAAAATGTTATTTGTTTGCTCAGCTGAAAAAAGTTGCTAATATCGGTCAAAACATCAGCGATTTTCTCAAAAAAAAATTTCAGCCCAGAGAGGATGAAAACCGAATTGATACCTCATAAAAATCAGTGGGCCCGCATATTTTCTCAAGTCCGAGTTGAGAAATCTGACATTTTGTCAGATTTCTTGTTCATGTTTACAGGCCAAACACGCAACGCGTCTTCAAATCTGAGTTTTCAAATCTGAGTTAATCAGTTTCCCAGACACAGAGCACATATTTTTTTCCCCGTATCAAGGATAACCTTTTACTGTTGTTCCACAGTCCATTTTTTGTAATATTCATCACATGCCCTAGAAGAAAATACTAATGATGGAACTTGATATGCCCATCCACCAATATTGCAGACTAGAATGAGAGAGGAGAGAGCTTAATTCTTCCTTTTCATTTTCTTTCCTGAAAAAAGATTACCTTTTGCGTCAAATACAAGCATAGGTGCGCCGTTAGTGTCATATTTAGAAATCATATTGTCCCAGCATCACCTGCCAGTCTGTCACAATCTCTATTCTATTTCTTCCAATCTGCGCACAATTTATTTGAGTGTTTGTGTTTGAATTGTTGCCTCTTTCATACTATGCAGAAAGTGATGTTCTCTACTAGGCTATGAAAGAAATCGCTAAAAAGACTACAAGCCTGACCATAACTAACCTTTTACAATGTGTATATGGATCCTATGTGGTGGACTTTTCGTTTGGAATTGTCGACAGTTTGATCATCATGTGAAACTTTTCTAAGTTGTTTGTACATAAAATACTGATTATAGAAAGGACTTGAAATCAACTCAACTTGCTCATCGTTTTCATTGGATGAATGAGTTTGACACTGCACTCTCTCTTGAATCACAGGGGGCTGCTTTACCAACTCTCCTAGTTTCCTGTCGTGTCAGGTTTCTATTCAGTATTGGCTGTAAACTTTGAATTATTAAATTCTGTGTTGATAACAATATGATCTTGCCTGAGTTATAGTACATAGCAAGCACAAAATCACCTTCATTGGAGTGCTTCATGTCGCATATTTCAGTATCTTAAGGGTTGCTCATCTTGATGTAGTTGGTTATTTTGCTGCTGATTGGTAAACAATTTGATTGATAGTGTTAGCAGATATGTGATATATTGTATCTTAATATGTATATAGATATGTATATAAACATGTGATACATTGTAGTCGGACAGGTATATTTTTCATGTTTCACTCTCTTGTGTATGTGTAATCTCTTGGTGAATAATACGTACAAAAAATTTTTTATGAGAGCTTCTCAAAAAAAAAATTCTTTGCTGATTGAAATTCTTTCAGTGTTCTCGAGTCTGCGCTGGGCCGCACTCACATAGCGTGTGCCTAGCGCTAGGCTACTTTTGTCTCATGCGACATCAGAGCTTTCCTCATCGTCTTCGTCATCGCCCTCTCGGATCTCGCGATCCGAAACCTCTCGGATCTCGGATCTCGCTATCCGATACCTCTCAGATCTCGGATCTCGCATTCGACAAGCCTCGGATCTCGCCGTCCTCTCAAATCTTGCCCTCTCAGATCTCAAATCTTGTTGTCGCTGCCTACCTCGGATCTTGCCGTCCTCTGAAAAACATCCTTCCCAGTCAAGTTCAAGGATCTCTCAAAACCCTCCCTCCAAGTCGAGTTCAAAGAGCTCATCAAAAACCTCCTTCCTAGTCGAGTTCGAGGAGCTCTCAATACCCCCTTTCCAGTCGAGTTTGAGGTGCTCTCAAAAACCTCTCATCAGTTCAATTGATTTTGTCCAAACTCTCGGTATTTGCTCCACCGTGAGTTTGAGGGGGGTGTTAACAGAATTGTAATACATGTGATACATTATTTAGACACACACACACACACACACACACACACACACATATATGGGGTTACTGTACCTCAGCCGCCAGCTGAGAGAGTTTCTCAGCCGGCGGGACGTGGCAACATCAGAGCCGCAAACCTGTCATAAATTTTGGCGGACAAAATCCGGAAAAATACCGCCTAATTTAATGTCAGTCACCTCAACATTGTATTTTCCGAAAATATCCTCACTCGCAACTTTTTACCTTATGTAAAAACATTTCCTTTCAAAAAAATTTACAGCTCTAAAATTTCACCTGATCATTCGGATCCAATTAGTTCTATTGTTTCACAAATTTGATCCATTTTTTAAAAAATATATTTGCAACACATGGCGCCAAAAAATCATCCGCCGAAAAAGGTACTACAAAAACGATAATTTCAAAATTTTTTTAAGGTTTGTGGATTTTAATAGTTTTAATTTTTTTCCAGATTTATTTTCGTTTCTTTTTTTTTTTTTAAATCTTGGGACCATGGTCGCAATTAAAAAAGAGATTCTGAAACTTTAGATGACGAATAAATTTTTAAATTTATAAATTTTCTAACACAACGATAAAGGTCCATTTTTTTCAAGTTTTTTCATTTTCTACTATTTTTTCGTAGTCGCAGTATTTTTGAAAAAGCGATGTATATGTATGCGACTTTGCTAATATTTTTTTTAATACACTATTTGTTGACCTCGGTCGTAGTTGTTAAAATTATAGTTGCAGATCTGTGCGACTTAGATCGTAGAGTTTTAAAAAAAAAAATTTTGCACTTTTCGTTGTAGACGAATGCGATGTTGGTCACAGTATATGATACGTCATTTGTTTTTTATTACATACTGACGACATGGGTCGCAGTTGTTTCAATATGCGATGTAGTGTCGTGCGACCATGGTCGCAGTGTATTTAACGTCATCTGTTTTTTAATTCCCGGGTCGCAGTTGTTTATGTTTGCACTGTAGTCTTATGCGACCTTGGTCGCAGTGTCGACCCTGGTCGCTGTTGTTTACATTTGCGCTGTAGATGACTGCGACTTTGGTCGTAGTGTCGACCCGGGTCGCAGTTGTTTATATTTGCACTGTAGATGACTGCGACCTATGTCGCAGTATTTTAAAAATAATTTATTTTTTATTCCCTTATAATTTTTAAATAATAATTGGTCTAAAGTTTTTATTTTTCTTCATCTATAGGTAAACAACAGATGAAGGTTCGTCCTCTGAGATCGAGCCTTAAACCTATGTGCGAGTTCATAAAGAAATTCAAAAAGTACATTCAGGCCGATTTCTTAGAGGCGATCAAGAATACCCCATGTGGCCCAATCTTCATGGCATTCTACAATAAAGAATTTAGGGTTGAAAAGGGTCTAAAATCAAACATTGCTGTACTGAGTATTTTAGACCGGTATGATAGGGATACAAGGACCTTTAGAATTGGGGGCAAACAAATTGAGTTAACAGTGGAGGATGTTGCCCTAACTTTTGGTCTACCTATCATTGGGGCGGATTTTATTATGAATAAGACCTGTACAATGAAAGACAGAGGGGTTATAAAATATTATTTTCCCAATATAAAGAAGATCACGAAAGTATCTATTGATGTGGAAATAAGTGATGAACAGGAAGACCAGGAGAATGAAGAAGACGAATCTGCTTATGATGGTGATGATGACGAGGATTAGGATTTCCTGATCTTCTAATATTCAACGTTATTCTGTCTTCTCTTAATAGCTTTTAGTACTCTTTTTTTGTAAGTTCTCTTTCTCACCATATTATTGTTGGCCCAACGGCTCATCACTCTAGTTTTGATGATGATCAACTCATGTAGTTATAGTACTAATAATCTTATTTAATTAGTTTCAGATTTGTGATCAAGATCTTAGTAGGTGTGTAGCTTCAACAAAGGATTTAAAGTTAACTTTTGGAGTTAACACGGTTTGATTCAATTGCTTATGCATCAAGACCACATCAAGTACTCAAGAGGAGTCTAGCTCTTTGGATCGAGTTTGGACCAAATCAAGAAGATGAGAAGACTTCAAGTGAAAACTTCAAGAAGATGAAGATTTGTGTCTAGGTTTATTTTTTATAAGATTTTATTTTTAAGATAAAATATAAAGGATAGAATAGTTGGTAGATTGCTTAAGTATATCTATACACACACACTCTTGATATTTATATGTGTTTTTACAAAAGAGTTTTCATTTTGGAAAAATACCGGTTTGATTTTTGGTATTCAATGTTTACAAGTTTTAACCAAAACCGTATTTAGAGCTTAATGTCAAAAATATAGATATTTCACCATGTTTGTGTAGTGGATCATATCCATACACACTATACCTTAAAAGTTATTTAAATATCTTGTTTTTGTATTTGGAGAAGTTTTAGAAAAATCAATTTTGGAAAAATACAGTTTTCGTTTTTAGTCAAAATTTTCAAGTTACAAAAATAGTCCAAATTATTTGTAACATGTCTTGATTTTGTGCAAACATGTTTGTTTATTAAAGTATATTGGTAAAACTATTTTTTTAGATTTTTAGTAATTTTATGGGATTTTAATTGATCCAAAATGACCAAGTTTTCTTTCCCAAAAATCCCTGACCTGGCTTCAGCCGGTCGACCGGAACGGTCGACCGAAGCCTGAAGTCGGCCGACCGTCTCGGTCGACCGACGTGCACAGCGTGCACGCCAGTATCTGGCTGGAGGGCCGGTCGACCGGAACAGTCGACCGTCTAGAGAGCTTTGCTCTCTGGAAATCCTCAGTCGATCGGACTGGTCGACCGGTAGAGAGTCTGCTCTCTGTTCCAGAGGTTCGGTCGACCGGGCCGGTCGACCGCTGCCCCAACGGTCAGAAATCTGACCGTTGGCGGTCGACCGGGCGATCGACCGTCAGCTCTGTCTGGCCCATAACGGCTAGTTTTTTGGAGCTCTATAAATTGGGCCATTTGGGGTCTGTTTAAGATAAGATTTTTGGAGAGTTTTCAAACCAGTTTTTCCTACTCTATTAAGAGGTTTTCTCCACAAATTGAGAGCAAATATTTCCTATTAAAAGGGGAGTTTTATCAAGAGTGTTTAAAAGTGATTTTCTTGAGTTTTCTTCCACCATCTTTTTCCTTGTTTTTCTCACAAACACTTGAGCTATCCATTGACATATTCATTCTATAGGAGTGTTTTTGTGAGAGTATTTATTGGTGATCAAAGTATTTAGATCACCAAGAGATCTTTCTTGTACTTTGAGGAGGCGGACTTGCAGGTTCGCGGTATTTCGAGTTCGTGTGTGGACTCGGTGTTTGAGGTGCGGCCTCGGCGAGCTAGTGGGCTTGCGGTATGTACGGACTAGGGAGTCCGAGTGCTTGTAGGTGTTGCGGCACCGAGTGATCCGATTGGATCGGTTATAGTGGAAATCTTTCAAGTATGAAGGCGGGGATGTAGAGCAAGGGTGCTCGAACCTCGAAACAAAGCCCTTGTGTTTTCGATTGCTCACTCTCTCTATCTCCTTATTTATATCTTGCATGCTTCTATTGTGTTTATCTTTACATGCTTGATATTCTTATTGTGCTAAATTGATATATGCTTGGGGATTGTTTGCTAACACTAGTATTCAACCAAGAGAGCCATCGCGGCACCTCAACTCTTATTTAGAGGAATCTTGAGGAGTTTGTCCAGAGCCCTTCACGGAGAATTCGGCAACACTCTTGTGTTAAACTTGGTGTTTAGTGTAAGAAGTTTAGTTTAGGTCATATAAGTTTTTAATTCCGCATTTAGTGACCATTAGATTAGCCATCACCTATTCACCCCCTAGGTGATTTACAATTGGTATCAGAGCCAAGTGCTCTGAATTTGGGTCTTACAACCTAGAGTAAAAGATCCTCATTTTTAGGCTAATCACAATATTTGTACCCACGCCATGGACTTCATGTCACCACGCATGTTTGACATTCTTAACATCCCTATATGGATGTCATTGTACCTCAAGGCCCTAGGCATTCATGTTTATTTTGCCGTCACTAAAGATTCATATTGTTCTAATGGCAAAAATATTGAGGCTAATGCAAAAGACCTATATGCTTTAAGATCTACCCTAAATGATGTTTATTTATCTAGGGTTGCTAATCTTGATTCGGCTTTTATAGTTTGGAACACCATACTCTCCCTTGACGAAAAAGATCAATACTATGCGGGGAGCGACTCGGATGTTGGAAGTGACACCTCCAACATGTGCTACATGGTCTAAGGGGATAACCCCTTGAGGTAACTACCGAGCCCGATGTAGAAGAGGATGTTGATATGCCATATAATGAACTTGCATCTTTTTGTCAACAACTCTTAGAAAAATATGACTTGATTAAAAAGGATAACAAAAATTTATAAAAGAAATTTGATTGCATGCTTAAAGAAAAAGATTCATTAGAAAATAAGATTGCATGTTTTGAAAAAGAAATAAAATTTTGAAAAATGAGAATATTTTCTTGATGTCTAAATTGAATGATTTATGTGAAGGAAATATGTTTTTGAAAAATGAAATTGTTTTGGTGGAAAAACAAAAGGAAGTTGCTTTTCAAGAAAACACCTCTTTGAAAAGAAAAATTTTTGAAAATGAAAAAGAAAAACTTTCTAAAAGGAATGAGAATAATGTTTCTTTATCTCATCATGCTTTACATGCCACCACAAATGAGATAAATGTTTTGAAAAATAGGATTAATTGTTTGAGCTCAACCTTGAGCTCATGTGCATTTAATCATACTAGATTGGAGTCCTTGTTTTCAAAGAAACAAACTCCACGCATTCATGCACATCATCATCATGCATATGCTTATGTTGCACGTCATAATCGCACTCACACACATAAGCATTTTAAGGTGTACAAATGTACACATTGTGGCCGCAAAGGCCATTTAGAAAAATTTTGTTTTGATAAGATGCATCATGTAAATTTTGCTAATAATAAAATGTTTGGGTCCCTTACAAAGCTAACCCTCAGGGACCCAAAAGAAAATGGGTGCCAAAATCCCCACCTTGTGTTTTTGATGTAAGTGGGGGCTCTCACAAAACGTGAGAGGGATGGTGCCTTGATGGTGGATGCACATGGACATGATGGACACATATTTGATGCACCGCTATCAAGGAGGTTTGGTGGGACAACCACCATGTTTTGGAGAATTAGAGCTTAGTTCTTTGGTTTGGTAACTATCTCTAAACTCCTAATTTAGTGTACATGTTTTGTTCATTTATCATATTCTTTAGCATGTTCATGTTTTGTGCTTCATGTGGTAAATACTAGTTTAAATGTAGTTTTTATCAAAACTTGTGTATATACGTGTACAAATAGTGAGTAACAAATTGATTCATATATGTTTGCACTTCATTGTTCATTTGTACTCACTATATGCACATGTATAGCCTAGTTTTGATGATTCTCTCATTTACACTTATTTTGCCTATTTTCATGTTTTTGCTTCATGTATATGTATTTTGTAGTCAAATCTAATAAATATACATGCATATCCCATGAGTCATTTGTAAATCACCTAGAGGGGGGTGAATAGGTGATGGCTAATCTAATGGTCACTTAATGCCAAATAATGCGGAAGTAAAATCTATTATGATCTAAACTAAACTCTTACACTAAACACCACGTATAACACAAGAGTGTTGTCGAATTCCCCGTGAAGGGCTCTGGACAAACTCCTCTAGATTCCCCTTGATAAGGGTTGAGGTGCCGTGTTGGCTCTCTTGGTTAAATACAAGTGTTAGCAAACAACCCAAGCATGTATATCAATTTAGCACAATTGTATATCAAGCATATAAAGATGAGCACAATAAAAGTATGCAAGATATAAACAAAAGACAAAGAGAGAGAGAGAGTGAGCAATCGCAAACACAAAGGATTTGTTTCGAGGTTCGAGCACACTTGCTCTACATCCCCGCCTTCGACACACGAAGGATTTTCACTAAGCTTGATCCCAATGGATCTCTCCTTGGTGCCGCAACACTTACAATCTCTCGGACTCTCTAGCCCGTACACACGCAAGCCCCTCAAGCTCGCTGAGGCCGCACCTCAAACCAAGAGTTCACACACGAACTTTAAACAACCGCGAACGCACTCGTCCGCCTCCTCAAGGAATAAGAAAAGATCTCTTGGTGATCTAGACACTTTGATCACCAATAAAAGCTCTCACTACAACACTCCTATAAGATGAATAGCAATGGATAGCTCAAGTGTAATGTGAGAAAACAAGGATGAGAATGGTGGAGGAAAACTCAAGAAATTCTCTTTTAAAACACTCTTGATAAAATCTTCCCTTTTGATAGGAAATATTTGCTCTCAAATATGTGGAAAAAACCTCTGAAAAGAATGGGAAAAACTGGCTCTAAAAGTCTCCAAAATCTTGGTGAAAAACAATGCCCAAACCCCAAATTTATAGGCTAAGAAAAACTAGCCGTTGGGGTTCTGTAAGGCCTAACGGTCGACCGTCCGGTCGGCCGGCCAACGGTCATATTTCAAACCGTTTGAGCAATCGGTTGACCGGGCGGTCGACCGAGCCAGGATACAGAGAGCAATCTCTCTGTCCGGTTGACCGCACGGTCGGCCGGGGCCTTTCCAGAGAGCAGAGCTCTCTGGACGGTCGACCGGGTCAGTCGGCCGGCCATCCTGCAGAACTGGCGTGCACGTCTGTGTACGTCGGTCGACCGACTTCAGCCCTAGTCGACTTGGTCGGTCGACTAGTCGACTGGCTGAAGCCTGGAGCAGAAAAACTGGGATTTAAAACTTGGTCTTTTTGGCTCACATAAAATCCTATAAAATACTTAAAAATCTACAAAAATAGTTTTACCAATATACTTTGATAAATAAACATGCTTGCACAAAATCAAAGCATGTTATAAAAGATTTGGACTATTTTTGTAATATGAAAATATTGGCTCAATTGAAAACTTGTATTTTTCTAAAACTTGTGTGTATGGATATTTTGAATTCTTCCAAATTTCTTCATGATACAAAAATAAGATATTTTGAATTCATTAAAGCATAGTGTGTATGGATATGATCCACTACACAAATAAGATATCTATGTTTTTGACATTAAGCATTAAACATGATTTTGGTTTCAAAAGATATGTACATGAGAAAACTAAAATCCAAACATGTATTTTTCAAAATGAAAGTCTTTTCTAAATCTGAAAATTCTTTTATGAAAAGACAACTAAATCAAGAGTGTGTGTGTGATATATACTTGAGCAATCCGCTAACTATTCTATCCTTTACATTTTATCTAAAAATAAAAATCTTATACCTAGACACAAGTCTTCATCTTCTTGAAGTCTTCACTTGAAGCCTTCTCATCTTCTAGACTTGGTCCAAACACGATTCAAACACGATCACTAGCTCGTTGGATCAAACCGTGTAAGCTCCAAAACTTGACTTTAAATCCTTTGTTGAAGCTCCACGCCTACTAAGATCTTGATAACAAATCTGTCACTAGTTAAACACAAGATCATTAGTACACATAACTACATTAGTTGATCATCATCTAAACTAGAGTGATGGGCCTTTGGGCCAACAATCTCCCCCTTTCGATGATGACAAAACTCATGAAGTTATATATGCATGGATTAAAGTAAAGCTCCAAAGAAGCTCCCTTTAACTCATGCATACCAAATAAACAAAATAAATATGCAATGAGGCACATAAACATGTATGCAAATGTAGGAGTAAACATGCTAATCAAGCATAAAACAAAATCACAAAATCTTTTTCTCCTATTTACAAAATAAAACATATATGCATAAACATAAATTCTTTTATAAAAACATGCATATATACCAAATACCTCTCCCCCTTTTTGTCAATCATCAACAAAGGGGTTAAGGTAAAAACAAATCATCAAATCTTTCTTCCCCTTTTTGGCATAAACAAAGAAACCAATAAGGGGTGTAAACAAATAAGTCAATAAAAAAGGTATATGCAATATACACTCATGAAGAGGAAGACGGTAAAGTAACTTCCCTACACATATACATTACATGAAAGAGGGATGGCAAGCCCTAATTCACATAACGTATAATATGTAATGCATACGAGGAGATGTGAAGCTCCCCCTACACACGTGTACCGCATAAAGAAGAGTTGTCAAGCTCCTCAATATACAATACACTCATCATGAATCTATATGTAGAAGAGATGTTAAGCTCTCCTTGCATATAGGCAATACAAATCAAAAATTTTGAATTTTCTCAATAAAACAAATCTTGAGAATTTTTCTTAAAAAAATTTTATTTTCTTATCATAAGCAACTTTGTGCTTTAAACATGTAAAACAATTTTAACTCAAGCACAAATAACTCATATATATGTATGAAAAATGAATATACCAAATGAAATTGATACATACATATATAAGAAACAAAATATGAGTATATACAAAAGAAATTCATATTGATACCAATTGAAAATATCCAATGATACCAATAGAAAAATAAATTTAAGTGTATACATCATATACTATACCACATAAAGAACTCGAACTAGTTAAATGAAAATGTTTAAAGACTAGCACGGAATTCTTCAATTAAGGAATAAAATAAAAATATTTTTCATGAAATATGTGTAAATCTCATGAAAATGGCAATGAAGCTCAAGATTCCTTTAAATAAGACAATGTGAAAATTATCAAAATTTTGAAAACAAAAAAAATTATTAAAAAATTATATTTCAAGGTATATGTATGTTTTGACAACACAAGAAGTATACATACATATCCCTAAATACAATTGAGTCCATATATATAGATTTGCATGAAAGGCAAATGACTCAAGAGGTATACATGTATATCTTAAAGTTTGGCAAAATAAACATATATGAAATGAAAGCACATGATCATAACACAAATCCAAAATAGGAATACAAGTTTAAAAATGTAAGGATCATCAAAACTAGGCTATACTAACACACCTAATGGGCACAAATAAGCAATCAAACCCAACCATATATAGATTTATTTGTGACCCACAATATGTACAAGTATAAATCCTAGTGTTGACAAAAACTAACATTTAAACTAATATTCAATTCAGGAAGCATCAAATCTTGAGAACACAAAAGAATTTATCCATATGATTGAAGTAAAGTAGGATCATGTGGATATCTCATAAACTACTAATTTGAAGAATAAATAACTAGTATAAATTGATTTTTGAAAAACTAGTTAAAGATCCTTCAAAATACAATAAATCATATGTTTTTCATGAAACAAAACTAAATACACAAAATTTACACTTATAGTCTGTAAAGCTTAAAAATATGTTCATGAAACTAAGTCATGACAAAATAAATAAAGTGTGAGTGTTCAAAAGTCATATAAATAGCATTTCATGAAAATAGACATTGAAGCTCAAAAAGATCATAAGTCACATTTTTAGCAAAACAAAAAATCATGAAAAATCATTTTTCATTAAAACACTAATCTTCATGGTATATATATGATTTATTCAAAACTAACAATACACATACATATCCCAAACATAAAAGAGTCTATCAAATGTATTTTCATGAAGGCAAGAGACTCACAGGTATACATATATATTTATTAGATTTGAATTAAAAATACATATACATGAAGTAAAATCATAAAATTTGGCAAAGCATGTATAAATGGGAGAATCATCAAAACTAGGTTATACATGTGCATATAGTGGGTACAAATGAGTATGAAGTGCAAACATATATAAATCAAGTGTAACTCACTATTTGTACATGTATAATACAAGTTTTGATAAAAACTACATCTAAGCATGTTTTTACCACATGAAGCACATAAGAACACAAAACATGAACATGCTATGAATATGATATATGTAAAAAGCATGTACATAAAGAGTAGGAGTTTAAAGATTGTTACCAACTCCAACGCTCCAAGCATGGTAGTTTTTCCCACCAACACCTCCTTGATAGCGGTGCTCCAAATATGTGACCTTTTAGTTCAAGTTCAACCACCATCAAGGTACCAAATCTCTCACGTTTTGTGAGAGCCCTCACCTACATCAAATACACAAGGTTGGAATTTTGGTACCCATATTTTCTTGGGTCCTTTGGGGCTAGTCTTGTAAGGAACCCAAAAATTTTATTATTAGCAAAATTAAAATGATGCAACTTGTCATAACAAAATTTTGCTAAATGGCCTTTGCGGCCATAATGTGTACATATGTACACCTTAGGATGCTTATGTGTAGGAGTGTGATCATGACGTGCAACATAAGCATATGCATGATGATGTTGTGCATGAATGTGTGGAGTTTGTTTCTTTGAAAACATTGACTCCAACCTAGTATAGTTAAATGCACAAGAATTCAAAGTTGAACTCAAACAATCCATTTTATTTTTCAAATCTTTAATCTCATTAGTGGTGGTATGTAAAGCATGATGAGATAAAGAATCATTTTTCTTTTTCTTTTTAGAAACAAAATCTTTTTCATTTTCAAAAACTTTTCTTTTCAAAGATTTATTTTCTTGAAAAATAACTTCTCTTTGTTTTTTCACCAAATCAATTTTATCCTTTAAAATAATGTTCCCTTCACACAAATCATTTAATTTAGACATAAGGGAAACATTTTCATTTTTCAAAACATTATTTTCTTTTTCTAAGCATGCAATCTTAGTTCTAAATGAATCATTTTCTATATGCATGCAATCAAACTTCTTTTTCAAATTTTATTTTCTTTCTTAATCATGTCATATTTCTCAAGCAATAGTTGACAAAATGAAGTGAGCTCATCATATGACATGTTATCATCTTCTTCGGATTCGGTAGTTACCTCAAGGGGGTTATCCTCTTGGACCATATAGCATTTGTTAGAGACGTCACTTCCAACATCCGAATCGCTCCCCGCATAGTATTGATCATTTTCGCCAAGAGAGAGGAGGGTGTTCCATGCTACAAAAGCCAAATCAAGATTAGCAACCCTAGATAAATAATCATCATTTAGGGTAGATCTTAAAGCATGTAAGGCTTTTGCATTAGCCTCAATATTCTTACCATTTAAACAATATGCATTATTAGTTGTGGCAAGATAAACATGAATACCTAAGGCTTTGAGGTACAAGGACATCTTCACCTTCCATATATGGATGTTAAGAATGTCAAACATGGGTGGTGACATGAAGTCCATGGTGTGTGTACAAAATATTGTGATTAGCCTAAAATGAGGATCTTTAACTCTAGGTTGTAAGACCCAAATCAGAGTATCAAGCTCTGATACTAATTGTAAATCACATAGAGGGGGTGAATAGGTGATGGCTAATCTAATAGTCACTTAATGCCAAATAATGCGGAAGTAAAAACTATTATGACCTAAACTAAACTCTTACACTAAACACCACGTATAACACAAGAGTGTTGCCGAATTCCCCGTGAAGGGCTCTGGACAAACTCCTCTAGATTCCCCTTGATAAGGGTTGAGGTGCCGCGTTGGCTCTCTTGGTTAAATACAAGTGTTAGCAAACAACCCAAGCATGTATATCAATTTAGCACAATTGTATATCAAGCATATAAAGATGAGCACAATAAAAGTATGCAACATATAAACAAGAGACAAAGAGAGAGAGAGAGAGTGAGCAATCGCAAACATAAAGGATTTGTTTCGAGGTTCGAGCACACTTGCTTTACATTCCCGCCTTCGACACACGAAGGATTTCCACTAAGCTTGATCCCAATGGATCTCTCCTTGGTGCCGCAACACCTACAATCTCTCAGACTCTCTAGCCCGTACACACACAAGCCCCTCAAGCTCGCCGAGGCCGCACCTCAAACCAAGAGTTCACACACGAACTCTAAACAACCGCGAACACACTCGTCCGCCTCCTCAAGAAACAAGAAAAGATCTCTTGGTGATCTAGACACTTTGATCACCAACAAAAGCTCTCACTACAACACTCCTATAAGATGAATAGCAATGGATAGCTCAAGTGTAGTGTGAGAAAATAAGGATGAGAATGGTGGAGGAAAACTCAAGAAATTCTCTTTTAAAACACTCTTGATAAAATCTTCCCTTTTGATAGGAAATATTTGCTCTCAAATATGTGGAGAAAACCTCTGAAAAGAATGGGAAAAACTGGCTCTAAAAGTCTCCAAAATCTTGGTGAAAAACAATGCCCAAACCCCCAAATTTATAGGCCAAGAAAAACTAGCCGTTGGGGTTCTGTCAGGCCTAACGATCGACCGTCCGGTCGGCCGGCCAACGGTCATATTTCAGACCGTTTGAGCCATCGGTCGACCGCGCGATCGATCGAGCCAGGATACAGAGAGCAATCTCTCTGTCTGATCGACCGTACGGTCAGCCGGGGCCTTTCCAGAGAGCAGAGCTCTCTGGACGGTCGACTGGGTCGGTCGGCCGGCCATCCTGCAGAACTGGCGTGCACTCTGTGCACGTCGGTCGACCGGGTCGGTCGACCGACTTCAGCCCTAGTCGACTTGGTCGGTCGACTAGTCGACTGGCTGAAGCCTGGAACAGAAAAACTGGGATTTAAAACTTGGTCTTTTTGGCTCACATAAAATCCCATAAATACTTAAAAATCTACAAAAATAGTTTTACCAATATACTTTGATAAACAAACATGCTTGCACAAAATCAAGGCATGTTATAAAAGATTTGGACTATTTTTTTAATATGAAAATATTGGCTCAATTGAAAACTTGTATTTTTCTAAAACTTGTGTGTATGGATATTTTGAATTCTTCCAAATTTCTTCATGATATAAAAACAAGATATTTTGAATTCATTAAAGCATAGTGTGTATGGATATGATCTACTACACAAATAAGATATCTATGTTTTTGACATTAAGCATTAAATATGGTTTTGGTTTCAAAAGATATGTACATGAGAAAACCAAAATCCAAACATGTATTTTTCAAAATGAAAGTCTTTTCTAAATCTGAAAATTCTTTTATGAAAAGACAACTAAATCAAGAGTGTGTGTGTGATATATACTTGAGTAATCCACCAACTATTTTATCCTTTACATTTTATCTAAAAATAAAAATCTTATACCTAGACACAAGTCTTCATCTTCTTGAAGTCTTCACTTGAAGCCTTCTCATCTTCTAGACTTGGTCCAAACACGATCCAAACACGATCACTAGCTCGTTGGATCAAACCGTGTAAGCTCAAAACTTGACTTTAAATCCTTTGTTGAAGCGCCACACCTACTAAGATCTTGATAACAAATCTGTCACTAATTAAACACAAGATCATTAGTACACATAACTACAGGAGTTGATCATCATCAAAACTAGAGTGATGGACCTTTGGGCCAACATCATTTGCCTTCATGCAATTTACATTATGGACTCTTTTTATGTTTGGGATATGTATGCATATTGTTAGGATTGGATTAAAACATACATATACCTTGAAGTTTGTTTTTTAAGATGAAAAATAAATTTTCATGTTTTGTTTAAAAAATAATATTCATGGGCCTTATTGATTAATTTCATGAAAAATGCTAATTATATGATTCTTGTGCACTCACCTTTTATTTGTTTATTCATGACTTTGTTTCATGATTATTTTTGAGCTTCATGGACTTTGAGTGTCGAATTTTATGTATTTAGTATGTTTCATGATATACATATTTTGATTTGATGTTTTGAAGGATCTTTAACTAGTTTTCAAAAATTAATTTAACTAGTTATTAATCTTCATTTGGTAGTTATGAGTTATATACTTGATCTTAATTGGTATTTTCATTTTGTATATACTCATATTCTGTTTCCTATATATGTATGCTTTATTTCAAATAATATCAATTTCTATTGGCATTCTCTTTTTATACATATATATGACTTTAGTATGCTTGCTTTACAATTGATTTACATATTTAAAGCACAAAGTTTATGCTAAGCTTAAGTTAAAACTTTATTTTCAATTGGTATCTCAATTGACATTTTAATAAAGCTTATGCATGGTTTTTCAATTGATATCAATATGTTTCTATTTCAAATTTGTTATAAATTTACAATTGGTATCAATATGTATTGCCTATTTGAAAAATTCAAAATTTGTAATGTTTATTTACAATGGTAATTTTAAAATTTGACTATAATTTGGTATCTTAAATTTGATTTATTCAAAATTTTGTCTTAATAAGGAAATTAAAAATATTTTTGATTTGTATTGCCTATATGCAAAGAGAGCTTAACATCTCTTCTACATATAGATTCATGTTGAGTGTATCTTATATTGAGGAGCTTGACAACTCTTCTTTATGCGGTACACGTGTGTAGGGAGAGCTTCACATCCCCTTTTATGCATTACAGATTATGTGTTATGTGAATTAGGACTTGTCATTCCTTCTTCATGTAATGCATATATGTAGGGAAGCTAACTTAGCGTTTTCCTCTTCATGAATGTATATCGCATATAACCTTTTATTGATTTATTTGATGTCACCCCTTTATTGATTCTATGTTTCGGACAAAAAGGGGGAGAAAAATTTGTTGATTTTGTTTTACTTTAACCCCTTTGTTGATGATTGACAAAAAGGGGAGAAGTATTTTGGTATATATGCATGTTTTCCTTACTTTATTCATAAAGGGGGAGAAGTATTTATGTTTATGCATATATGTTTTATTTTGCAAATAGGAGAAAAAGAATTTGATTTGTTTTATGCTTGATTGGCATGTTTATCTCCATATATTTGCATACATGTTTATGTACTTCATTGTCATCTTTATTGTTTATTTGTTATGCATGAGTTAAGGGGGAGCTTCTTTGGAGCTTTACTTTAATCCATGCATATATAACTCCATGAGTTTTGTCATCATCAAAAGGGGGAGATTGTTGGCCCAAAGGCCCATCACTCTAGTTTTGATGATGATCAACTCATGTAGTTATAGTACTAATGATCTTGTGTTTAATTAGTTTCAGATTTGTGATCAAGATCTTAGTAGGTGTGTAGCTTTAAGAAAGGATTTAAAGTCAAGTTTTGGAGCTAACACGGTTTGATTCAAGAGCTTGTACATAAAGACCACATCAAGTACTCAAGAGGAGTCTAGCTCTTTGGATCGAGTTTGGACTAAGTCAAGAAGATGAGAAGACTTCAAGTGAAGACTTCAAGAAGATGAAGACTTGTGTCTAGGTTTGTTTTTTATAAGATTTTGTTTTTAGATAAAATGTAAAGGATAGAATAGTTGGTGGATTGCTCAAGTATATCTATACACACAAACTCTTGATATTTATATGTGTTTTTACAAAAGAGTTTTCATTTTGAAAAAATACCGGTTTGGTTTTTGGTATTCAATGTTTACATGTTTTAACCAAAACCGTATTTAGAGCTTAATGTTAAAAACATAAATATTTCACCATGTTTGTGTAGTGGATCATATCTATATACACTATGCCTTAAAAGTTGTTTAAATATATTGTTTTTGTATTTGGAGAAGTTTTAGAAAAATCAATTTTGGAAAAATACAGTTTTCGTTTTTAGTCAAAATTTTCAAGTTACAAAAATAGTCCAAATTATTTGTAACATGTCTTGATTTTGTGCAAACATGTTTGTTTATCAAAGTATATTGGTAAAACTATTTTTGTAAATTTTTAGTAATTTTATGGGATTTTAATTGAACCAAAATGACCAAGTTTTCTTTCCCAAAAATCCCTGACCTGGCTTCAGCCGGTCGACCGGGACGGTCGACCGAAGCCTGAAGTCGGCCGACCGTCTCGGTCGACCGACGTGCACAGCGTGCACGCCAGTATCTGGCTGGAGGGCCGGTTGACCAGAACGGTCGACCGTCCAGAGAGCTTTGCTCTCTGGAAATCCTCGGTCGACCGGACCGGTCGACCGGCAGAGAGTCTGCTCTCTGTTCCAGAGGTTCGGTCGACCGGGTCGGTCGACCGCTGTCCCAACTGTCAAAAATCTGACCGTTGGCGGTCGACCGGGCGGTCGACCGTCAGCTCTGTCTAGCCCATAACGGCTAGTTTTTTAGAGCTCTATAAATTAGGCCATTTAGGTTCTGTTTAAAATAAGATTTTTGGAGAGTTTTCAAACCAGTTTTTCCTACTCTATTAAGAGGTTTTCTCCACAAAATTGAGAGCAAATATTTCCTATCAAAAGAGAGTTTTATCGAGAGTGTTTAAAAGTGATTTTCTTGAGTTTTCCTCCACCATCTCTTTCCTTGTTTTTCTCACAAACACTTGAGCTATTCATTGACATATTCATTCTATAGGAGTGTTTTTGTGAGAGTGTTTATTGGTGATCAAAGTGTTTAGATCACCAAGAGATCTTTCTTGTACTTTGAGGAGGCGGACTTGCGGGTTCGCGGTGTTTCGAGTTCGTGTGTGGACTCGGTGTTTGAGGTGCGGCCTCGGCGAGCTAGTGGGTTTGCGGTGTGTACGGACTAGGGAGTCCGAGAGCTTGTAGGTGTTGTGGCACCGAGTGATCCGGTGGGATCGGTTATAGTGGAAATCCTTCAAGTATGAAGGCGGGAATGTAGAGCAAGGGTGCTCGAACCTCGAAACAAATCTCTTGTGTTTACGATTGCTCACTCTCTCTATCTCCTTATTTATATCTTGCATGCTTCTATTGTGTTTATCTTTACATGCTTGATATTCTTATTGCGCTAAATTAATATATGCTTGGGGATTGTTTCCTAATACTAGTATTCAACCAAGAGAGCCGTCGCGGCACCTCAACTCTTATTTAGAGGAATCTTGAGGAGTTTGTCCAGAGCACCTCACGGGAATTCGGCAACGCTCTTGTGTTAAACTTAGTATTTAATGTAAGAAGTTTAGTTTAGGTCATATAAGTTTTTAATTCCGCATTTAGTGACCATTAGATTAGTCATCACCTATTTACCCCCTCTAGGTGATTTACAATTATGTTATAAATAAAATTTACTTCTATCTGTAAAATAATCTTTCACATTTTTAAAAATAATTATAAAGTATACCCTATAGGTATTAATTATGCATCTTATTTGAGATAATGGTCGCAGTACTCGTATTATAATTACATATGAAACTGCAACCACGGTCACTATCCAGTCATAAACAGTTTGATCGTAGTACTCATTATAATTACATATGAAACTGCGACCATGGTCGCTGTCCAGTCATAAACAGTTTGATCGTTTTGCATTCAATAAAGTTATAAACAGCTACCATGGACGCAGTCCAAAAATAAATTATATGAACAGATAATACTGCGAACATCATCGCAATCCTCTCAAATCAGTATATTTCACTGTATATCACAAATTAGAAAATTGTGACTGTTATTCTTAAACACTACGACCATAGTCGCAGTCCTACTTTGCATGCAATAAGTTACAGTGAAGATCAAACATATAAAACCATACGTAAACTGCGACTATAGTATCAGTCCTTAGACACCGTTATTACATATAACTTAGCAAAAAGCTCACCCAAAAAAAAATGTTGTTCTGAGTACTGCGACCATAGTCACAGTACCACGACTTGCTCTCGTTAAGCACTGCGATCATAGTCGCAGTCCTTGTCCGAATTCAATATGTAAAAAATAATAATTGCGAAAAAAAGTAAACTGCGACTATATTAAAAAATCATTAAATTTCAAATCAGATAACAAAAAAAATAATAAATAAGCATTCAAATTAGTTTCGTGATTTGATAAAAATATGTTTGCAGTTTGGCCGCAGTTATAAAAGATAATTGTGACAAATTTGAGTAACGTCAGAAAATATAAAAATATAATAAACTATACAGATCTACTGTCTTTTACAGTAGGACTATTTAGTAATTTTAACTATTTCGATAGGCGGGCCGTCCTTTCTAGTATGGCTAATAATGTGCCACGTCACCGCCGGCTGAGAGGGTCTCTCGGCCGTTGGCTGATATACATTTCTATATATATATATATATATATATATATATATATATATATATATATATATATATATATATATATATATATATATATATATATATATATATATATATATAGGGGTTACTGTACCTCAGCCGTCAGCTGAGAGAGTTTCTCAGCCGGCATGACGTGGCTTCATATTAGCCGCAGAGAAGTCAAAATTTTAAGTGGTAAAAGGAGACCCTCAACCACTTTCCGTTGCCCAATGACTGAAATACCCTCTGTTTCACTTTTAATCTGCTACAATTATTCCTCAACTAAAAAAATTACAGATCAGAAAATTTTGAGCTTTTTCAAACAAAAAATTACAGATCTTGATAACTAAATTTTAAAAAAATAATTTATTTAAAAGAATGCAACCATGGTCGCACTTATGTTCAATTTTTTTGAAAAGATGTTTTAATCACAATAAAAATCTATTACCGTGACTTGAAACCGTTTTTTTCTGAAACTGCAAGCGAAGTCGCAGTTTCTAAAAAGAAAAATTTTGGATTTAATTTTTTAATATTATTTTCACTTTTTATATTTATTTTTGTTTTACATTACGACCTTTGGTCACAGTGTTGTAGCCTTTTTTTTATTTTTTCGATTAGGGTCGCAGTATTTTTTCTACCTTCTTAAGCTAAATAGGATACTGCGACTGTGATCGCAGTCTTATGAAATAAGAGTCATAGTCAATGGAAGCAGTGACAATAATCTCGTAAGTTAATTAATTAAGATGATTAGAAGATTGCGAATTCGGTCACAGTCTTATGTAACAGCAGTCTCTTTGAGAATGTTTTGCTTCATAACAATGCGACCTTGGTCATAATATCTTTTTATTAAGTAATCTAAATAGGATAATGCGACCATGGTCGCATTCTTATGAAACAAGAGTCTTATGAAATAAGAGTAGCAGTTAATGAAAGAAGTGACAATAATCTCGTAAGTTAATTAATTAAGATGATTAAAAGATTGTGACTTCGGTCGCAGTCTTATGTAACAGTAGTCTCTTTAAGAATGTTTAGTTTGATAATAATGTGACCTTGGTCATAATATTTTTTTTATTAAGTAAGCACCAAAGGATACTGCGACCATGGTCGCACTCTTATGAAACAAGAGGCATAGTCAATTGAAACAATGAACAATATCTCGAAAGTTAAGTAATTAAGATGATTAGAAGAATGCGACATTGGTCGCAGTCTTATGTAATATCAGTCTTTTTGAACTTATATTTTATTTTTGCGACCAAGGTCGTGTTGGAATATGAAGAATATAAATGTGAATCTTTGAATTGAATTATGGCGAGATTCGTTGATCGAATCAATTGGATGATGGTTGGAGTGTGTTCTCCTTCCATTGGGGATGAACGTGGTATATTCACATGTTCAATTCTGACTTCGAATGAATGAGATATTCAAGTCTAAAGATTGCCTAATTCAAAGCCAAAATGGGACTAAAGGTAGCTAAAAGCATTTAGTCCCACATTGGCCATGGGATGGAAGTTTGTGGTATATAAATAGAGAAAATTGAGAACAAAGGGCGTGCCCTTTGGGTACTTGGAGTTTTCGCGCGCGATTAGGAGGGAACTATGCTCGCACATGCGCGCGCCGCTGGCGGCCGGGGCCGGGCTCAGGCTCGGGTCCGGGGTCCGGGCATGGGCATGGGTTCGGGTTCCCTTCCTGGCCTGGTTCTTTTTGAATCGGGTCTCAAGGGTATCGGTTACTCCGCTATCCGAACCAAACCCGCTCCGCTCCGGATCCGAATCGCCCACCAACGGATGTCTGCAAACGGATCCGAACCGCCCGCCAATGGATGTCTGAAAACCGTCTGTGCGGTTGGGCAGTTGGACTGTTGGGCAGTTGGACCGAACAGTTGCGACGTTCTGTCCGAACCGCTGTAACTGTTGGAATTAGCGGACGACAATGCCCCTCCCGGAGCGCTATAAATAGCGCTCTGGTTTCCCTTTCTCAGACACACCAACAACAGCGAGAAATATCTCTCTCTCTCTCTCTCTCAGAGTTCTGAAGCAAGTTCTGAACTGGCAGTGGAGTTCTGAAGCTACTTCCAGCGAGAAGTGGGAAATCAGTAAGTCGGTTTCCGAAGCGACTTCTAAAGGAGATTCTGCAAAATTCGTTCTGAAAGAGGGCTCAGAAAATTCAACAGATTCTTGAAATAGAATTGTTGTCTGAATCTGGGACTTCTGAAGAAGAATATTCTTCAACCTTCCTTCGTCTTCTACAGTGGGTGCTCCTCCAAAGTAAAGGAAAATATTCACCCAAAATTTGTCTTTGTTCTACTGCTTCAACGATCCTGTGAAGGTACTGGTTGACTACGGTTCGACCGTACGGTGATTTGGCAGTGCTATCCAAATACCCGACATTGTCTTAAGGAGATTCGCTCTAAGCATACCTCACTCCAAGTACTGTATAAGTGAATTAATTTCTTTATAAGGGGATATACTGATATTCAGTATATCGAGACTGATTTAGATTCAGTCTAATTGGTGTTTAATCAAGGAAGGAAATTGAAAGGTGGTTCTTAAATTAAGGAACGTTCTATTGAACGAAAAACCTCCACCTGATATTTGCCGACCTGGCCAATTAGATTGTTGATATTTCAGTGATCTTGAATAGTTGTCAGATTGATTCCTGTTAAGAAGAAACCAACAGGTCGCAGTCTTTTTATTAATAAATTTTAATTAGACTGCGACTTTGGTCGATGTCTTGTAAAACAAATGGTTTGAAGATGAAATTTTATACTGCAACTATGGTCACAGAATTCAATTTTATCTGACAATTTATTATTATGAATGCGACCAAAGTCGCAGTCCTGATGAAAAGACAGCTTTTAAAATAATTTTTTTCCTACGACTTCAGTTGCATCTCTAACAGATTGGTTATATATTTATGAGTATTTTACTTGTCTTTCAAATTTTAAATCAAATGGTCAATATTTTCGATGATGAAAAATTTTAGATAGGCCTTACTTTAGAAGAAGAAGAAGAGAAAAATCACGACAAAAATATTGAAGCTGACATCCCGAGGGAATATGAACTTGTCAAAATAGTTGCTGGAGATTTAGGTCTGCGACTAAAAATTAATATCTAACCCGCTCTCGCTTTTTTAGAACGATATTCTTTATAAGTCAAAAATCTAGATCTGACAGCGTGAGAAGACACAGAGAGATAGACGTATAAAAGAGGAGAAAAAATAATAATAAAGAATATAAACTAATAAATCATCCCAAGAAAAAGACAAACAATAGGGGCTTTTAGTAATTTCATTTATTTTCAAAAGCAGGACGTCATTTTAGATTGTTGAATTATGTGGCTCATAATGTGCCACGTCACCGCAGGCTGAGAGAGTCTCTCAGCCGTTGGCTGATATACATATTTCTGATATACACACACACACACATTATATTTAGACATGTATATTTTTCTTATTTCACTCTCCACTTATATATAAATTGATCTAATCCCTTGGTGAATAACACACAGAAATTTCCCTTTCTCCCTCTCTAAATTATCAGATAGATGTTCCATTAGTGGTATTGTACTTTTATTGATTGTATCCTAGTAATCTTAGAGATGTGCATCGGGTCAGGTTCTACCCGAACACGAGCCGCACCAAACTGCAAAAAAACGAGTTTTTAATCCTTGAAACTCACTCGAAACTGATGGGTGAGTTTTTTTTGCCCTCCTGAAACTGTTGGTATTCTGCTAACAGGAATCAATCTAACAACTAATCAAGATCACTGAGATATCAACAATCTAATTGGCCAGGTCGGCAAATATCAGGTGGGAGGTTTTCCGTTCAATAGAACATTCCTTAATTTAAGAACCACCTTTCAATTTCCTTCCTTGGTTAAACACCAATTAGACTGAATCTAAATCAGTCTCGATATGCTATAAAGTATATCCCCTGTATAAAGGACTTAATCCACTTATACAGTATTTGGAGTGAGGTACGCTTAGAGCGAATCTCCTTAAGACAATTACGTCCCCCGCACCGGTGCTAACGGGATAATGGACGCTGGTCTCCCAAGATACAACACTCCTTCACGGTATTTGGATAGGACTACCAAATCACCGTACGGTCGAACCGTAGTCAACCAGTACCTTCCACAGGATCGTTAAAGCAGCGGTACAAGGACAAATTTCGAATAAATATTTGCCTTTACTTTGGAGGAGCACCCACTGTTGAGGACGAAGGAAGGTTGAAGAATATTCTTCTTCAGAAGTACCAGATTCAGACAACAATTTTATAAAAGAATATGTTGAATTTCTGATTCCTCTTTCAGAATGAATTTTTGCAAAATCTTCTTTGGAAGTTGCTTCAGAAATCGAGTTACGGATTTCCCACTTCCCTTTTGGAAGTCACTTCACTCAGAACTCACTAGTTCAGAACGCAGACTTGCTTCTGCTCAGTTAGACAGAGAGAGAGAGAGAGCTTCGATGAGAGAGAGAGAGAGACGAGAGAGAGAGAGAGAGTTGTTTGCTCTTGGTGTTGGTGTGTCAATTGAGAGATGGGAGCGCTTTATATAGCATTCCAGGAGGGACCAACAGGTTCGAACCCAACGAAAGGATGCAACGGTTCGATCTGAACTGTTGCAACCTTTGGCCGTCCATTGGTTCGCAACCTTTGGCCGTCCATTGGTTCGCAACCTTTGGCAGTCCAACTGGTTCACAACCGTTGGCAGTCCAAATAGGTTCGCAACCTTTGGCAGTCGAAATAGGTTCGCAACCTTTGGCGGATCAGTTCAGATCCTGACAGCGGAGCGGGTCTGGTTTGGATCCGGAGTGGCCCATACCCTTGAGACTTGATTCAAAAAGAATCAGGCAGGGTAGGAACCCGAACCCGAACCCAGACCCAGGCCCAGGCCCAGGCTCGAGCCCTGAGCCCGGCCCGGCACCGGCGCCGGCCGGTCGCAGCCGCTGCCAGCGCGCGCGCGCGCACACATGTGCGGGCGGGCATAGATCCCTCCCAATCGCGCGCGCGAAAACTCCAAGTACCCAAAGGGCACGCCCTTTGTTCTCAATTTTCTCTATTTATTCACCACAAACTTCCATCCCATGGCCAATGTGGCACTAAATGCTTTTAGCTACCTTTAGTCTCATTTTTGCTTTGAATTAGACAATCTTTAGACTTGAATATCTCATTCATTCGAAGTCGGAATTGAACATGTGAATATACCACGTTCATCCCCAATGGAAGGAGAACACACTCCAACCATTATCCAATTGATTCGATCAATGGATCTCACCATAATTCAATTCGAAGATTCATACTTATATCCTTCAATTCCAACAATCCCCCACAATGAATGGAGATTTAAGGAAATGACACACAAAGAGACTGACTCTATTGTAAAAGGTACTTGAGAAAAGAAACTGCATAAGGATAGGTGAACTAGATCTTGAACCTTCCATAGCGAAAGTTTTATCGAACTTACTGGCTAATCAGTGAACTAGGTCTTGAACTGTTAGCCGTTAGTGTAAGCCAAGTCAACAAACTTCACACAGTGACTTTCCAAATCAACTTTGGTTCTCGCTTGTGTCCGTTTTGGCCCTGGACATTCTTGATTTCAGAGAGTATCTTTAGGGAATAACAGCCTCCATAGAAATTCCCAAAGAGCCGACCCAACTCTATACTCACATAGGTGATGGACCTATTAAGAGTAGTTTACTCTACTCCACTTGTTTAGTAACAAGATATAGGCATCATTAAAAACGTTAAGCTTATCCTTAATCCACTTGTAGAAAAGCACTTATGTGCACCTTAGGAATGGATTGGAGTCAAACTCTCAAGTGCTTACTTGCTAAGTCAATCATAACTAGTTTTTCCTCTTGAACTTAGTCCGTGGGATCTCCAGTCGCTAAGTGAGGTTTCCATTAAGCTGACTCGGTAAGGTTAGGCTTTTAGACCCGTTCCCTCGATGCGCAGTTTATACGCTCTCCACTTAAACCTTTAGTAAGCGGATCCGCTAAATTATCCTTTGACGATACAAAGTCAATAGAGATAATTCCATTTGAGAGCAACTGCTTCACGGTATTATGTCTGCGACGAATATGTTTAGACTTACCGTTGTATATAACATTTTGTGCCCTAGATATAGCTGCTTGATTATCGCAGTGTATACATATAGCGGGCACTGGCTTTTGCCATAATGGTATATCTTCTAAGAATTGTCGAAGCCATTCTTCTTCTTCTCCAGCCTTATCTAAGGCTATGAATTCCGATTCCATAGTGGAACGGGCAATACATGTTTGCTTAGAAGACTTCCATGATACCGCTGCTCCTGCTAGAGTAAATACGTATCCGCTAGTTGATTTTGATTCCTCAGAATCTGCAATCCAATTAGCATCACTGTATCCTTCCAGTACAGGTGATATTGTCCATATCTCAAGGCATATTCCTTGGTATGTGATACGTAACCCAATACTCGTAGTAGAGCGGTCCAATGTAGATCACTAGGATTGCTAGTGTATCTACTTACTTACTTACAGCGTAAGCAATATCGGGTCTAGTGCAATTCATCAAATACATTAGACTTCCGATAATCTGAGAATACTCCAACTGGCGTATTCCAGTTCCTGTATTCTTATGAAGGTGAATGTGTGGGAGAAAAGAATTTGTATTTTCCTTTATCCCATGATCCTTGAATCTTTCTATCATCTTATCCACGTAGTGAGATTGAGATAGACTGATTCCATCTGGTGCTCTGGTGATTTTAATTTCTAAAATTACATCAGCAACTCCCAGATCCTTCATGTCAAAACTGTTGGATAACATTCTTTTAGTGGACTTAATAATCTCAATATTAGTCCCAAGTATCAATATGTCGTCTACATAAAGACAAACAATGATACACTCATTTCCAACTGTTTTCGTGTAAACACACTTATCGCATTTCATTGATAGTGAATCCATCTTTGATCATGACACTATCAAATTTCTCATGTCATTGTTTTGGAGCCTGCTTTAAACCGTATAAGGATTTTACCAATTTACACACCTTGTGTTCTTGGCCCTTGACTTTAAATCCTTCAGGTTGCTCCATATATATCTCTTCATTTAATTCACCATTTAAGAATGCAGTCTTGACATCCATTTGATGGATATCTAAGTTGTGCAATACTGCAATTGCAATTAACATCTGAATGGACGTTATTCTTGTTACTGGTGAATAAGTATCGAAGTAGTCAAGCCCTTCTTTTTGTCGATAACCCTTGGCTACTAATCTAGCCTTGTACTTATCGATAGATCCATCGAGTTTTAATTTTCGTTTGAAAATTCACTTACACCCAATTGGTTTACTTCTAGGAGGCAAGTTTACCAATTCCAATTATGATTACTTAGTATGGATTCTATTTCGCTATTTATAGCTTCTTTTCACATTTGTGCTTCTGGGGTTGACATAGCCTCTTTAAATGTTTAAGGCTCGCTCTCAATAGCGTATGCTATGAAATCTGGACCAAAAGATTTTGAGATTCTAGATCTTTGACTTCTTCTTGGTTCAGTTTCCGCATTAACAGTCGGTTTCTCGGAACTTTTGTCCCTGAACGCCATCTCGTGTGTTCTTTTCCCAGAAGTCTTATCTGCTTCCCGTTTGTACGGAAAGATGTCTTCAAAGAACACAGCATCTCTAGATTCGATAATCATGTTTACATGAAAATCTAGTATCTCTGATTTATGAATCAGAAATCTGTAGGCACTACTATTCAAAGCATAGCCTATGAATATGCAGTCCATAGTTTTTTCTCCCAACTTAGTCTTTTTAGGTAATGGTGCCAGCACCTTTGCTAGGAACCCCCACATTTTGAGATAATGGTAGGAAGGTGTCCTTCCATGCCATAACTCGAATGGTATAAGACCAAGTTTCTTGTGGGGTACTCTATTTAGAATATAATTTGCAGTTAATAGAGCTTCCCCGACAAGTTCTGCGGAGCTCCAGAACTTACGAGCATGGAATTAACCATCTCCTTCAAAGTTCTGTTCTTCCGTTCAGCAATTCCATTCTGCTGAGAAGTGTATGGTGCTGTAGTTTGATGGATTATACCAAAATTAGCACATAACTCACTAAAATCATTTGATTCATATTCTCCGCCTCTATCGGATTTTAGAATCTTGATTTTCTTGTTGAGTTGATTCTCAACTTCGGCTTTATATGTTATAAACATATTTATTGCCTCATCCTTACTGTTTAAAAGATACACATAACAGTATCTTGTACAGTCATCAATAAAAGTAATGAAATACTTTTTACCGCCTCTAGTTGGCATAAACTTCAAATCACACAGATCGCTATGAATTAACCCTATTTCGATCAATTGAGTGAAATGAATTTTCGCCAACTTGGCCTCAACACAAATCTCACACTTGCGAATTTCTTCCAAGTTGAGTTTAGGAATATATCCCAGATTAGACAAGTTCTTCAAAGACTTGTAATTTACATGCCCTAATCTAGCATGCCACAAAATAGGAGACTCAAGCAAATAAACAGAAGAATTTCCTTTATTTATTAGCTTCGGGTACAAATACACGGACTTTTTATCTACCACTGCAACATTGGCTTTAAAAAGTCCATCAACAAGATAACCCTTTCCCACATACATCCCTCCCTTAGTAAGTACAAATTTATCGGATTCAAATACCATTCTAAATCCTTTCTTACTAAGTATTTATTCGAAGATCAAATTCTTGCGGATGTCTGGAACATGAAGCACATCGTTAAGAGTAAGCTCTTTTCCCGATGTCCACTTCAGGATGACCTTGCCTTTTCCTTCAACCTTTAAGACGGCTGAATTTCCCATGAATAGTTGCTCATCTTGCTCTAGTCTTTGATATTCAGAGAATAATAATTTCTCAGAGCAGATATGCCGAGTAGCCCTAGTGTCTACCCACCAATCCTTATTGTTGGTTGTCAGATTCACTTCTGACACCACAGCTGAAAGGCTTGGAGACTCATGGTCGGTTAAGTTTGCCTGTGGGTGGCTTTTCTTGTTCTTTTTGAGACGGCTGCGACATTCATTCGCCTTATGCCCCTCTTTGTTGCAGATGTAGCAAGTTCCCTTGAAGCGCATGTTCTTGCCTTCTTGGACCTTGCCTTTGTACCCACGGGAAGTCTTCTTCCGCTTTAAGCCTTTGGAAGTAGACGCTTTCCCCTTTGAGTCTTCGATCACATTGTTTTTGCTTCGTAGGAGTTCTTGCTGCTCCTTTTCTCGGATTTTCTGTTGTCCTCCTCGATTCGAAGCCTCATAATGAGATCTTTCAACTTTAACTCCTTTCGCTTGTGCTTCAGGTAGTTCTTGAAATCTCTCCACACAGGTGGGAGTTTCTCCACGATAGTAGCCACCTGAAAAGTTTCAGGAAGAATCACACCTTCGGCTTCTATCTCGTGCAAGATAAGTTGAAACTCTTGCACCTGACTGATTACAGTCTTGCTGTCCACCATTTTGTACTCCAGAAATCGTCCTACGACGAACTTCTTGGTACCAGCATCCTCAGTCTTGTACTTCTTGTCAAGACTGGCTCATAACTTCTTTGTCGTTGTGATAGGACTGTAGACATTGTAAAGAGAGTCATCCAGTCCATTTAAAATATAATTTCGGCAAAGAAAGTCACATTGAGTCCATACATCAATTGCAGGCTCTGGTGGTTCTTCTTGCAGGAATCTGGCCAGATGAAGAGTGGTCAAGTAGAAGAGCATCTTCTGTTGCCACCTCTTGAACTCTGTGCCATCAAATTTTCCTGGCTTCTCCGGCTTCGGGTTAGGAAGTGGAGTTGGTATCAAAGCTAGGAGCGGCATGTTTGTTGCCTTGCTAGTACTATCTTGATTAGTCTCAGACATTTTCTGCAAGTTCAAGCAGAACAGAAGTAAGAAACTTCAATTTTAATTGTCTTAAGATTGTTGATATTCTGCTTAACAGGAATCAATCTGACAACTAATCAAGATCACTGAGATATCAACAATCTAATTGGCCAGGTCGGCAAATATCAGGTGGGAGGTTTTCCGTTCAATAGAACGTTCCTTAATTTAAGAACCACCTTTCAATTTCCTTCCTTGGTTAAACACCAATTAGACTGAATCTAAATCAGTCTCGATATACTATAAAGTATATCCCCTGTATAAAGGACTTAATCCACTTATACAGTATTTGGAGTGAGGTACGCTTAGAGCGAATCTCCTTAAGACAATTACGTCCCCCGCACCGGTGCTAACGGGATAATGGACGTTGGTCTCCCAAGATACAACACTCCTTCACGGTATTTGGATAGCACTACCAAATCATCATACGGTCGAACCGTAGTCAACCAGTACCTTCCACAGGATCGTTGAAGCAGCGGTACAAGGACAAATTTTGAATGAATATTTGCCTTTACTTTGGAGGAGCACCCACTGTTGAGGACGAAGGAAGGTTGAAGAATATTCTTCTTCAGAAGTACCAGATTCAGACAACAATTTATAAAAGAATATGTTGAATTTTCTGATTCCTCTTTCAGAATGAATTTTTGCAGAATCTTCTTTGGAAGTCGCTTCGGAAACCGAGTTACGGATTTCCCACTTCCCTTTTGGAAGTCACTTCACTTCAGAACTCTACTTCCTAATTCAGAACGCAGACTTGCTTCTGCTTCAGAACTTAGACAGAAGAGAGAGAGAGAGAGAGAGAGAGAGAGAGTTGTTTGCTCTTGGTGTTGGTGTGTCAATTGAGAGATGGGAGCGCTTTATATAGCATTCCAGGAGGGACCAACAGGTTCGAACCCAACGAAAGGATGCAACGGTTCAGTCTGAACTGTTGCAACCTTTGGCCGTCCATTGGTTCGCAACCTTTGGTAGTCCAACTGGTTCACAACCGTTGGCAGTCCAAATAGGTTCGCAACCTTTGGCGGATCAGTTCAGATCCGGAGTGGCCCATACCCTTGAGACCTGATTCAAGAAGAACAAGGCGGGGTAGGAACCCGAACCCGAACCCAGGCCCGGACCGGCCGCCGCCGGCGCTGGCCGGCCGCTGGCGGCGTGCGCGTGCACGCACACACGTGCGGACGGGCATAGATCCCTCCCAATCGCGCGCGAAAACTCCAAGTACCCAAAGGGCACACCCTTTGTTCTCAATTTTCTCTATTTATACACCACAAACTTTCATCCCATGGCCAATGTGGGACTAAATGCTTTTAGCTACCTTTAGTCCCATTTTGGCTTTGAGTTAGGCAATCTTTAGACTTGAATATCTCATTCATTCGAAGTCGGAATTAAACATGTGAATATACCACGTTCATTCCCAATAGAAGGAGAACACACTCCAACCATTATCCAATTGATTCGATCAACGGATCTCGCCATAATTCAACTCGAAGATTCATACTTATATCCTTCAATTCCAACAGAAACTACCTTACTCAAACCCACCCAAATACCTGCCCCCTAACCCACCCAAAAACCTGCCATAAATATGGATTTGTCATTACTAGTCATCTTCATATATTAGCACTCGACACTATTTAGTTGTATAAACACATATTCTCATCCCCATGACTTTAATATACTTCAGTGAGAAAATTTCAGATAATAAGAGAATAATATTAAAATATATATTTAAGTTAGCCTCACATTATTCATCACAATGACAATGTCTTGTGGAGGGTTTTGGAATTACTTTTTTTATTAACTTTAGATAATATATATCAAACTTTAGACAAGTATATAAATTCTTATCTCAAAAGAACGTGGTTAACCCACTTGCCTTGAAGCATAATCTAACCAACCCACCGAACCCGTCGGAACCGTGCCGAAACCCGAACCAGAACTAACTCATAACCCGACGAGCGAGTTTTATCCCTGAAAAACACCCTCATTTTCCAGGGAAGGGTATAGAAATACACCAAAACCTGCCTGACCTGATCCATTTAAGTGACATTAAGAAGTAAGATATAGACTATCGGTGCTAGATCGGGCTGTTTGTTTCGCGTAAAACTCCGTAATTCGTAAATGACTTACTACCCAGTTACAACTACGGCGTTTGTTTGGACCGTAATTCGTAAAAGACTTACGTAACTCAACTAACACTCACTTGCAACCCAGTTACCACTCACTTACAGCCCAGCTACAGTTAATTTTGTGGTCATACAAATTTGTAATATTTTTTTATAATAATATTAAATTTTTTTAATATTTAACTTTTTTAATATTTATTTGCAGTATTAAAACTTTTAAAATCACCAAATAGTTAATTTTGTGGTCAACTTTTTCACTTACGACTTATACATTATGACAACCAAACACCGTAAAGTACAATACACTTTCCCACTTTACAATTTTATATTACCAACCAAACACCGTAAAATTTACATATATGTAACTCATTTACAATTGTAAAAGACTTTACCAATTACAACTACGAATTACGGCCAGTTACGACAACCAAACAGACCCAAAGCCGATATTTTGTATCTTGGCAGTACTGATATTGTTAGCCACTTTACTGATATGGGTATGTTTTGTTCGTCATGCACCTGCGTGTGCAATTTTGTCTTTTTTGCCGAGGACCTGATGCATCTTTACGGCAAGTGTGTATTTATGTTTTCAGCTTTTTAATGAAACACGGGGGCATACGTTAGCTCACCGTTTTCTCTGAATAATAAAAAAAAGGGCTTTGTCCTATAAAGCTTTCTATAGAAAAAAAAATTCATAATGGACAAAGCTGCTTTAATATGGAAACCAATCTCGTGAGGCTAAATCCATTCAGCCAGCAGCCACTTAAAATTCCACTCCACCATTAATCCATGGCACTATTGTTTGTCCATATTCTTCGTAGAATAGACATATTATAGTATTTAAGCCCAAGACTAAGAACACTACTGATTGACAATTTCAATTCAAACTTTTCTCCCAAAGAAAAAACAATAGTAAAGAATTCAGAGTAAGGTTTTCAAGACACTATCATAGCATTTAAGCAGCAACCTCTCATCTCCACTTTACCATTTGCCTGCCCCTAGCAATGGATATTTCCTCCATGTTGCCATGGCTTCTCCTTGCCACCCTTACCTCTCTTCTTCTTCGTCTCATGAGGGGGAGGGAGAGACAGTACAAACTACCCCCCGGCCCAAAGAAGCTTCCTATAATCGGCAACTTGCACCAAGTCGGCGCACTTCCCCACCGCTCCCTTTGGCTTCTCTCCCAAAAGTATGGCCCGGTCATGCTCCTCCAACTTGGCCGCATGCCCACTCTTGTAGTTTCATCGGCCGAAATAGCCACAGAAGTCCTGAAAACTTATGATCTCAACTTCTGCACTCGACCGCCACTCACCAGCACCAACAAGTACTCCTACAACCGCTCTGATATAAGCTTTTCCCCCTATGGAGCATATTGGAGGGAGATGAGGAAGATATGCATACTCGAATTGTTCAGTACCAAGAGGGTGGAATCATTCCGTGCCATAAGAGAAGAAGAGGTCTCATTAATGATTCAGTCGATCTCTGGTTCTTCATCAAACCCGATCAACATGAGAAAGGCTACGGTCAGTCTTGCAAACAATATCATATGCAGGGTTGCTCTAGGAAAGAAGTATGAGAAGAGCAGCTTCCATGGAATTCTTGAAGAAGTTGAGGCCTTGATCAGCAGCTTCTATGCAGCAGATTACTTCCCGGGCCTAAGGTGGATTGACAAGCTGACTGGACTAGAAGGGCGGCTTGAGAAGAATGCAGGTGAGCTCGATGCCTTCTATGAGGAGGTCATAAAGGATCACCTTGATCCAGAGAGGTCAATAACAGAACATGAAGATTTAGTTGATGTATTGCTTCGGGTACAGAAGGAAGAAAGCCATCTCACCAACGATAACATCAAGGGTGTGCTTACGGTATCGTCATCATATATCATCCTCGCCATCTTCATCTTATTTGATTGTCACCCATTTTAGCACCAACACTAATCGGCAGTGAGCTTGCAGCTTAATTGGTCCCAAACACACAAAGCACACGCGGCCAGAATAAACAGTTAGGATACTGACACAATATTTAGCCCCTGTTAACATCAGCATCCAACAGTTAATTGATAGGATCCAGAATCAAAAGGGTTATTGAGAAACAATTTAGCAAGTAGGTCAAAAGATCATAAGACGGCTACAAACAGATACACACAGAGGAATCCAGACTACTGTTGTTTAGACAGTTGCTCTGTTTATCTGTAAGGAATTCAACTTTGTATATAAATGATATCCCAGATTGCAAACTTGCAATCTATAAAATCGAGACTTCTAGATTCCATACCATAAAGGATGTTATCTAATATCTATTCTTGTTTCTTTTACCTAGGATATCTTTGTCGCTGGAACTGAAACAAGTGGAGCTACACTAGTCTGGGCAATGACAGAACTTATAAGGAACCCAAGAGCAATGAAGAAAGCACAAGAGGAGGTAAGGGTCCTACTTGGATCAAAAGGAAAGGTGGACGAAGAAGACATCCACCAGCTTCAATATCTCAAATCTGTGGTGAAGGAAACACTGAGGTTGCACTCACCAGTACCATTACTACTCCCACGAGAGGCAATACAGCACTGTAAGATAGCCGGATATGATATCTTGCCAAATACCCGACTGTTTATAAATGCATGGGGGATAGGAAGAGATCCGAAAACATGGGATGCTGCAGAAGAATTTATCCCTGAAAGATTTGTTGATAGCCCTCTTGACTTCAAAGGACACGACTTTCAGTTCATCCCATTTGGTTCAGGCCGGAGAATTTGCCCTGCAATGTTTACTGGAGTCCTCATGATTGAGCTTGCGCTTGCTAATATGTTGTATTCTTTTGACTGGAAATTACCTGCTGGAATGAGGAAAGAGGACATTGATATGAATGATGCTCCTGGAATTACTGTGCACAAGAGATCTGTTCTTCCCCTTGTTGCAGTAAAACATATTATAGAGTAAGAGCATTAAGTGTGAGTCTGTGATTATTTACCTATCTCATGTAATATGAAGTGCAACAGGTTTTATAACTGCTTCTAAGGTAGGGCTTTAGAAATTTAGGCTATGATTGATATGTTCTCCTGGTGTTATATTACAGAAAGAATTATTTCTGTTCAAACCCATATTTTCTCAATTTTCCTTTGAGTGATATATTTTTGTGGTTTTGACGTGTTAAATGTCGGAAAACATCAACAATTATTTCACTTGCACTTCCATCAAATTTCCACTGGAAGCTTTATTACTATCACAACCTTTGAAACCCTAAGTTCTGACAGAACACCCCCAACCCCAAAAAAAAAAAAAACAAAACAAAACAAAACAAAGCAAAAACATAACCAACCCATAAACCAAAACCAAGAGAAGCAGCGAGTAGGCATGGGTCTTACCCTCACCCTAAACCACTAAAGCAGCAATTATAGAAGTGGAATGCAGTTCTCAAGCAATTGAAATCAATAGAATAATTTTTCCCTAAATAAGAAGAGAGAAAGCAACAGAAGAAAAAAAAGAATTATATAAGTTGAAGAACTAATGTAAGTATGAAATAGGAATATAGATGATTTAACACTAGAAGAAACAGTGATAAAACTGAAAGCTAAGTCCTTGAGTGATACAAAGTAATAGAATATAAGCAATACTAGAAGAAGAAAGATATCCAGTCCACTGCTTTCTAGTATGTAAATTCCATCCATTCAATTATATATATCAACATTTTTATCTCATCATAAATGTTATATAGATCATTCAAATTGACAAAATAATACATATTTTGATTGCATTCCAATTAGGAAATGTAATGCGTTTACTTTTACTATGGTAGAATAAATGTTGCATGTATTGACAATTACCAGTTGGTTTGAATATGTGCCCCCTGCATGATAATATATGTGCCCCCTGCATGATAATCCTGGTTTCAACCTTGCATACCTATACCACATTCAATCCAAGCCTCAAATACTGCGAGACTCAGTGCATACCTATCAGATACTTCTTTAGGTGTATTCAAATGTATTGAAATTTTATAGCATATCAAAGGAAAATCAGAGATTTATCTTAGAGTAAGAAGTTGGAACTCTACTGCTTGAATGATAAGGTTATTCCATGTGATATGGAGATACATTTATATAACTTGTCCACTTTATTAGAAAAGATTTATTTATATTTGGGGACTATTGATTTATATTACTTGAAAATTTATTTTATGATATCCCGGTTACTGCATTTCACTTAGCTGATTTCATCTTACAAATTCATGTTATAAATAAATAAAATGTTAACAACCTTATACTTCTATATCTAAACTGTTGCTCATTACTGCTATCAGTGCATCAGAGGTGGTACATCACCCCCATTTCACTCGGAAGCACCCGCAAATTGTTAAGTCTCTATACATAGGCAGCCAACAGGATGGGAATTAAACAAGCAGATCAAAATGTAAAGAAGGGGACAAAGAACTCAATAAACCACCAGTTAGAGCCCAGTCACTGAACTAATGTTGAATGGAGATAATTCATAATCATCATTCATTAGGTTGAGATCGATCTAATCCCTGATTGGCAGGGAAACTACTACAACCATGCTCCATATGCTCGCATCCACACAAAATTGAATAAACTTGACTTCATCTCCATCTCACTCCCTCTTCTCCATAGCCTCCTCATGGGGTTCACAACTTGATTAGATCGAATAAGTTCAGGCCCAACCTGAAATGTATTACCCAACGATCTCTTTGATCTACACAAGATCTATGAGAATTTACTCCACCATAAGAGTAACGATCTGGACTACCTTGTTGAGTGCCTAGCCCCAATCTTCCTTCGGGGTACACCTAAACATCCGAGCTCGAATCCATCGTAGTCTCCGATTGTTCCACAACTACCGCTTCCTAAGTCGAGGATAACCACCAAGTGTAACTTTTGAATTTCGCAACATATACACATTGCTGACACGTTCGGCTTGAAACATCACATGGGCCTCTTTAGAGACTTCCATAAGATCACCTTCAGAATTGAAACTGAACCCTTCCCCTTGTAGGGCTCCAAGAAAGATGAGATTGTACCTTGATTCGGGAATATGACGAACGTCTTGAAAAGTAGTGATGCATCCATCATGAGACTGAAACTAGATTATTCCTTCGTCAATCACCTTTCTTATAGCAGAATTCCCCATGAAGACCTCTCCCCCTTGAACCGAAGTATATGAAGAGAACATCTTCCTATTGGAACCGATGTGCTGTGAGCATCCAGAGCCAATAATCCATCTATTTTTGTTACTAATTGATCTGTCTGTAACAAATAGAACGACGCACTGTCTTCATCTTCTCCAATCAATTCAGTGACATTAGCATCTGATTATTTCTTCTTTCGAAGCCAACAATCAGCTCTAATGTGTTCCTTCTTGTGATAATAGTTGCACGTCAAATTTTTGTGTTTTGAGTTACCTGTGGAACTTCCATCAGTACTCCTCCCTTGAATAATGAACTTACCCGGAATCATCATGATGAGACTCACCCGTCAGGGTGTCAATTTGTCCTTATTGAGCAGATGCTCCTTAACCTCATTGACCTTGATTGCTGACTTGCCTCCATAGATGATAGATTTCCTAAAACTCTTATATGAAGAAGGTAAAGAGCACACTAATAGAAGTGCTTGATTATCATCTTCTATTTTAACCTCTATCTTATCTAAATTATTAATAAAAGAGAAAATTCTGCAATGTGAGACTTGATAGGTGTACCTTCATGCATGCGGAGAAGAAAAAGACGTTACTTCAGAATCAACTGATTCACCAACGACTTCTTCAGATAGTGGTCTTGAAGTCGCTCCCACAACGAGAATGATGTTTTCTCTATAGAAAACTCATCTAACACTTCGTCTGCCAAGCAAAGTTGAATAGCCGTCAAGGTTTTTTCATCCAACTCCTGCCAAACTTTTTCCTTCATGTTTTGAGGTTTTCTCCCTCCCGAGTAGTGTTTTCTTCAATCCGCTCTGGGTAAGGATGGCATTCATCCTGCCACCTGCTGAAATTGATGACATCGTCAAACTTTTAAATATCGAACTTGATCGCAGACATCTTCAAGTTGACCTTACTTTGATACCAATTGTTGGGAAATAATCTGTATGATCTGATATCGATTGTTGTGATTTCAGGGGAGGACGCCCCCACGACCGGATCGACTGGGGCGGCGCAGCGGAAACAAACCACATGATCTACTAAGGCAACGTGAAGAAAAATAAAATAAAATATTTCAAAGTAGATAGAAAGCCAACAAACAATATAAAGTGGTTTCGTCGATCAAACAGATCGTGTGTACTGTTGGCCCAAAAGGTTACACTCTCTATTTGTTTAAGTTTTGATGATAACAAAACACATAGAAGTTATTTGGTACTAATAAGTTGTTTAGAATGAGTTTCAGGTTTGTACTAGTCATGATGGTCTTATTAAGCATATTGCAAGGATAATGACGCTAAAAGGCAAATGACGCAAGAGGACGTTTTCATAGGAGAGAAGGCTCTAGCTCGGCAACGCGCTTCAGAGACACCTTCCTATAAAGTTTTTATATTTTTAGTTTGTTAAAGAATAGTATATACGTTTGAAGCTCAAATACATACACATAAATTCAATACGTTTGGTTTTTGATTTAATCGGTTTTGGATTTCAAGTACATATATCAGGTTTGGATTTGAACCAGTTTTAGTTCTGCTGATCTGTTTGACACCTTTTTATAGTTGTTATCATAACTTTTTATTCTTATATTAAAATAACATGATTTAACTTGCATTTCAAAGATAACTTTCAGATCTAAATTTCTTATTCAATAATCATTTTCAAATTCAAATTTTAAAGATGTCAAATATTTGGTTGAACTCTGTTCTTGTTCTGAAAATAGCTTACAGTTTCTGTTTTGACACCTGTCAGTGTTTTATTGGTAACTTTTTAATAAAAAATGATATTGAGTTGATTTCAGTTGCATTAAAACGAAGACTTAAAGATCTACAAATTATCCCTATATACCTAATTCTGAATTCGGACGTTTACAGCCTGAAAAATGTGCTCAAAGTTGACCAATCTGTCAGATTGGCAGTAATGGCTAATTTTCTGGAGGCTGATTTGTAACATGTTTTCAAAATGTGTTTAAGTTTAAATAAAACGTGGTTAGCTGTATTAGAGGGTCAATTTCTTCCTCTTATATTCAGGTAAAACTTTTCTATGTTTACTCTTCCTAAATCCTATATAAAGGGGTCATTAGGTAGAGGTTTTCATAACAACAAATTCAAAGATCAAAAGTTTTGAGTTTTCTTGAGAAAGAGCTTTGTTTAAGTTTTGGGCTATTATTTTCAAAAGTTTTCTGAAAGTTTTTGGTTCTTAAAATCTCTCTTCTATATCACTTACAAACCTTGAGCTTCAATCTTATATATTATTCTCTAGGGTTTTTTGTAAAGAAAGTTTTCAAGAGAGAGTTTGTGGTCTTTTGATCATCCAGTGATTATTGTATTTGTGGCTCCACTACCTCTGGACTAGAGGAGTGTGATTGAGGAGTTGGGTACTCCCTAGTGGTTGTAATCTTTTGTGGAAGTTCTAGTGGATCGGAAATCCTTCTGGGTGAAGGCGGGGACGTAGAGCTGGGTGCTCGAACCTCAGAACAAATCTCAGTGTTTGTGATTGGTTTACTTGCTTTATATTCATTGCTTCATTTACTTGCTCTATATTCATTGCTACATTTACTTGCTTCATAATCATTGCTATATTGTCGATCAATACTCATACAACAAGATTGCATTACGCACATCAAACTCTTATCTAGAGGAATCATAAGGAAGGAGTTCAGAGCCCTTCACAGGGTATTCGGCTTCTAGTCTTGTTTTGGGTGATCGTTGCATCACAACATTTTAATTTGTGCATTGATTAGCATTATCACCTATTCACCCCCCTCTAGGTGATTTCAATTGGTATCAGAGCCTACGCTCCTGATATTAGGTTTAACCACCTAGAAGTGAGATCTTGGCTAGCTAATCTAAGATTTGCATTTGCATACTTATTGTTTATACACACTTATGGATCCCCTTGCCCCTCCCATGATTAATGTTTGTGACTTTGAAATATGGAAGATTAGAATGAGTATTTATTTAAAATCCCTAGGTTATTATGTTTACCTTGCTGCTACCAAGGAATCTTTTATTGGTAATAGCAAGTATAAAATGGCTAATGCTCAAGCCCTAAGGGCTATTAGAAACTCACTAAGTAAAGAATATTTATTTATGATTTCTCATTGTGATTCCGCCTTTGCAGTGTGGAACATATTGACTTCTCCCGAGCTTCAAACACAAATCAATATGGAGGAAAAATCTAGTGGAGAAGAATCTGACCAACATTGCTTCATGGTCCAAGGGAATGACTCCCTTGAGGTATATTCGGAAACTCAACTAGATAATAGTGTTAGTTCTTCTTGTGGTGATTATATAGATGCTCATGCTTTATATGAAGAACCATCTATAGTTAGTGAAAGATTGCAATCAAAATATAAGGTTTTGAAAAATAAAAATTCTAAATTAAAAGAAGAAAATAAAAACTTGCTTTCTAAGGTTGATTTGGTTTTGCAAGAAAAGGATGAGATTTCAAATGAAAGGACTCATTGAAATCCCAACTTGATCTTGTCATAAATGAAAATAAGATTTTAAAAAGTAAAAATGATTGTGATGGTGTTTTGAAGAAAAATGAGGTTTTATCTTCAAAATTAGATTTTATTTTAAAAGATAACCATTCTTTGAAAAATGAAATAGATTTTATTTCAAAAGAATTAGATTTAGTTTTAAATAAAAATAAATCTTTAAAAAATGAATTGTCTTCACATGTTTGCCATGCTAGTGTAGCTTCACCTAGCTTATCTATTACATGCCCCTTAATTGAAAATGATATAATTTTGTTAAAGAAGAATATGGATTGTTTGGGCTCCACTTTGAGCCAATGTGCCTTGAGCCATACACGTTTGGAATCGTTGTTTCGAAAGAAACAAGTTCCATCTTTGCATGCACACCATACACGGCATACACATGCTCCCCACGATCACATCCATCACAATTTGTATGCTCATGTGTACACTTGTACACATTGTGGACGTAAGGGCCACCTTGCTAATTTTGCTATGATAAGATACATGATGAAAATTTAGCAACTAAATTGTTTGGGTTAGGAAAGGAACTAACCCCAATGGACCCAAAAGAGTATGGGTACCAAAAGCCACCCCTATGATATTTGATGTAGGTGTGGGCTCTCACATGACGTGAGAGTGATGGTGTCTTGAGGCGGATGCGTTCCGAGCCTAATGGAGATCTATTTGGATGCATCGCTTTCAAGGGGAGTTTGGTGGGAGGACCACCTTGGTTTGGAGAACTAGAGAGGTGCCTTCATCGGTTTTGGTATCAATCTCTAACTCCCGTTTATATTTACATGCTTTCCACATTATTGAGTTTTAGCATGTTTTAATTAGTATGTTAAATGCCATGAATATTAGATCATTGACATGCATGTATAGCACTTGAGATCACCCATGCTTATATAGACCTATATGTTGTGTTCTCACCATTGTTTAGCTATCATGTTTATCATACCTCTAATAGCATTTACATAATGATCTTATTTATGTTTATCATGTTGATTTATGTCTTGTTTTATGCTCCATGATTTGATTACATGTTTAGATGTTGGTTTTCATAAAAACTTGGATATATACTTATACATCTAGTAAGTCATAAATAGACTTCTATATGTTTGTGCTTAAATGCTCATTTGTGCTTGTTAAATGTACTAGTATAGCCTAGTTTTGATGATTCATGCATTCTAACTTGTATTCCCCATCTTGGACATGTTTTATGATCATGTGTTTTTACTTCATGTATATGTCTATTTTGTCAAACCTTAAGATATACATGTATACCCCCTTGAGTCATTTGCTTGTCATGCAAATCTTTATTATGGACTCAATTGTGTTTAGGAATATGTATGTATACTTCATGTTTTGTCAAAACATACATATGCCTTGAAGTATAAATTGTTTTAATGAAAATTTAGTTTTGACGATTTTCATGTTTTCATGTTTAAAGGAATTTCAATTGAGCTTATTGTCTACCTTTCATGATTATGTTCTTCACATTTTATTTGTACACTCACCTTTCTTGTTTACTCATGCTTTGTTTTCATGAGTCATATTCATGTTTCATTGACTTTGAGTGTTGGCTATCATGTGATTTTCATGTTTCATGAAAAATATTTTTGTTTTATTCCTTACTTGAAGGATTTCGTACTAGTTTTCAAATGTTTCTTATAACTAGTTCGTATTCTTCAATATGGTAGAGTTTTTCAAACACACTTTATTTTCAAACCTATTTTTGAAAACCCCTACCCATTTAAGGGCAGTTGGATGTGCGACCATGCCTTGTATACCCTTCCTGAATATTTTTTAAACTTGTGCATGATAAGGGTGGTAAGTATAAGTTATACACTTGATCCTTATTATATTTTTATTGGTATCAAAATGATATTTCATATATTTGTATACTCATATGTGTTTTCTATATATGTATGCCTCATATTTCAATTAGTATATCCATAAATACATATATATGATTTGATTGTACTTGTTTCACATGTCTTTACAATTTTTTTAAAAACAAGCACAAATTATGTTTGCTAAGCTTGATTTAGTTCATCATGTCAATTATTTTTAATTAGTATCTATTACAAGCTTATGCATTATTTCTTTTAGTATTTCATAAAGAGGGAGAAAATTCTTGTTTTTAAATTGGTTTTATGTAAATTAGTATTGGTTGTAAATTCAATTTGTATCAGTTTTCATTTCAAATTGGCATCTTACTCCCATGATTTATGATGTAAAATACTTTGGTTTGATATATGCTAACATTTTCAATATTAATATCAATGATCTTAGATTGGTATTATTCTCTATTTGGTATCCTCATTGCAAAATGATTTTAGTGTTTATCTAAAAATTTGGTTTTTACCTTTAATTGGTATCAATATTTTTCAATTGGTATCAATTTGTTTATCAAAAAATTTAAATTGGTATTTAAAAAAAAACTTAAGTTTTGATCTTTAAGATTTGATGATATGGCAATCGATTTTTATTTTATTTTTTTTGGCCCCTTTGTTGATGAATTGAAAAAAAAAGGGGAAGAGATATTTGAGTTTATGTATGCATATATGCATGTTTATATCTTGTTCAAGGATATATTATTTATTGGTTGTTTCCTAACCCTTTTTGATGTATGACAAAGGGGGAGAAGTATTAGTGATTTCATGTTTTGGTTTCATATTTTGTACATGTTCATATTTTGTACATGTTTATCTCATATATGTATATGTAGGTTTCATGTTTTGTACATATTCATATATGTATATGTTTTCATGTTTTATACTTGATAAAATAGAGTATCATTTGAGGGGGGTTTTTATATCCCTTTATATATTGTGTTATAACCTATATGTTTTGTCATCATCAAAAAGGGGGAGATTGTTGGCCAAAAGGTTACACTCTCTATTTGTTTAAGTTTTGATGATAACAAAACACATAGAAGTTATTTAGTACTAATAAGTTGTTTAGAATGAGTTTCAGGTTTGTACTAGTCATGATGGTCTTATTAAGCATATTGCAAGGATAATGGCGCTAAAAGGCAAATGACGCAAGAGGACGTTTTCATAGGAGAGAAGGCTCTAGCTCGGCAACGCGGTTCAGAGACACCTTCCTATAAAGTTTTTATATTTTTAGTTTGTTAAAGAATAGTATATACGTTTGAAGCTTAAATACACACACATAAATTCAATACGTTTGGTTTTTGATTTAATCGGTTTTGGATTTCAAGTACATATATCAGGTTTTGGATTTGAACCAGTTTTACTTCTGCTGATCTGCTTGACACCTTTTTATAGTTGTTATCATAACTTTTTATTCTTATATTCAAATAACATGATTTAACTTGCATTTCAAAGATAACTTTCAGATCTAAATTTCTTATTCAATAATCATTTTCAAATTCAAATTTTAAAGATGTCAAATATTTGGTTGAACTCTGTTCTTATTCTGAAAATAGCTTACAGTTTCTGTTTTGACACCTGTCAGTGTTTTATTGATAACTTTTTAATAAAAAATGATATTGAGTTGATTTCAGTTGCATTAAAACGAAGACTTAAAGATCTACAAATTATCCCTATATACTTAATTCTGAATTTGGACGTTTACAGCCTGCAAAATGTGCTCAAAGTTGACCAATCTGTCAGATTGGCAGTAATGGCTAATTTTCTGTAGGCTGATTTGTAACATGTTTTCAAAATGTGTTTAAGTTTAAATAAAACGTGGTTAGCTGTATTAGAGGGTCAATTTCTTCCTCTTATATTCAGGTAAAACTTTTTTATGTTTACTCTTCCTAAATTCTATATAAAGGGGTCATTAGGTAGAGGTTTTCATAACAACATATTCAAAGATCAAAAGTTTTGAGTTTTCTTGAGAAAGAGTTTTGTTTAAGTTTTGGGCTATTATTTTCAAAAGTTTTCTGAAAGTTTTTGGTTCTTAAAATCTCTCTTCTATATCACTTACAAAACCTTGAACTTCAATCTTATATATTATTCTCTAGGGTTTTTTGTAAAGAAAATTTTCAAGAGAGAGTTTGTGGTCTTTTGATCATCCAGTGATTATTGTATTTGTGGCTCCACTACCTCTGGACTAGAGGAGTGTGATTGAGGAGTTGGGTACTCCCTAGTGCTTGTAATCTTTTGTGAAAGTTCTAGTGGATCGGAAATCCTTCTGGGTGAAGGCGGGGACGTAGAGCTGGGTGCTCGAACCTCGGAACAAATCTCAGTGTTTGCGATTGGTTTACTTGCTTTATATTCATTGCTTCATTTACTTGCTCTATATTCATTGCTACATTTACTTGCTTCATAATCATTGCTATATTGTCGATCAACACTCATACAACAAGATTACATTACGCACCTCAAACTCTTATCTAGAGGAATCACGAGGAAGGAGTTCAGAGCCCTTCACAGGGTATTCGGCTTCTAGTCTTGTTTTGGGTGATCGTTGCATCATAACATTTTAATTTGTGCATTGATTAGCATTATCACCTATTCACCCCCCTCTAGGTGATTTCATGTACGTTCACGAGAGAAGGGAAGAAACTTTATTAAAAATTTGGAGGAGTACAATAAGAATTACTTACACCTCACGCTGAAAAGATTACAAGCCCTTGATGATCGTCAAGAACAGCGAATTCTTGTAGCTAAGCTTCTCTCACGAATCTCTCTTCTAGATGAATTACACCCTTTGGAATTATAAATTCATTGGATTCTCTTGGAATACATTGAAAGCTACCCCTAAGGGGTTATTTATATACTATAGAACTCTCCTACTCCTAAATAAACTCCATCAATCAGACTAAGAAAACTTTAATCTAACTCGGACTCAAAACAGATCCAGAAAAGAAAACTGTCAGATCTGACATTAGTCGACCTTCACGACGTATTCACATCATAATCCTAACATGTCAAATCAAGACCCTCTTAGTGGAAGTTCACACTAAAGATGTAGAAGAAAAGGGTGATGTAGAGTGGCCGTGCACCAACAAGACAATGACTCGGATGCCTATGTCGAAGAATATGAATTCCATGGCTTCATTAGAACTATGAAAGAAATGAACCTAACTCCTAATTTAGACCAAGCACATTTAGGTATAGTTAGGTGCACCTTAGCCCAATCTGAGCAACCCAACGACTGGAGAAGAACTGTCATCTTTCAGACCTGCACAAAAATTGAGAACAAGAGATGCAATGTGATAATGGATAGTGGCAGTTGCATCAACGTCGTTGCGTCGAAATTAATCACCACCTTGGGAATAAGACCGGTGAATCATCCAAACCGCTACAAGGTCACATGAATCGAAACTACATCCATAGATGTTCAGAAGATATGTCAAATTCTCATCTAATTTGCCTCGTACACAGATAATATGCGGTATGACATACTCCCTGTGAATGTTCGTCATATTATTTTGGGACGATCATGGTTGTTCGATTTAGATGTGATCATATATAAACGTACTAATTAATACTCGTCATCCCTAATGGCAAGAAGGTGAAGTTGATGCCTAATCAACCAAAACCCCCAAAACAAAAAAAAAAGGTTGACAAAGGCAAAAGAAAAGTGGATGTTTTAATTCGTGAAAAGAAGAGTGATAATGACAAAGGTAAGATGGTAATGAATTTGATTAGCCACGATCAAATTAAAAATAGTTTAAATGAGGGATCTACTTGTTATGCACTCGTGGCTCGAGAGGCTGAGCCAAATATCAAAGTGCAGATTCCTGGACACATTATACCAATCCTGGAAGAGTTCTCTGAAATTCTCCCAAAAGATCTGCCAGGTAAGTTACCTCCCATGAGAGACATTCAAAATGTCATTGACTTAATCCCAGGAGCAACTTTGTCAAACCTTCCCCATTACAAAATGAACCCTGCCGAGAATGCAGAGTTATAATGACAGGTAGAAAGTTACTTGATAAGGGGTTCATCAAAGAAAGTTTGAGCCCATGTGCAGTTCTCACACTTTTGGCACCAAAGAAGGATGGGACATGGTATATGTGAGTGGACAACAGCGCAATCAACAAAATCATCGTCAAGTATCGTTTAACTATCCTCCCATCTTGATGATATACTGAATTTGATGACAGGTGCCACAATCTTCTCCAAAATTGATCTTAAGAGTGGGCACCACCAAATTAGAATCCGGGCAGGAGACGAATGAAAGACTGCATTTAAAATTAAGGACGGGTTGTATAAATAGTTGGTTATGCCTTTTGGACTGTCAAATGCTCCTAGCACTTTTATGAGAGTGATGGCGCAATTGTTTCGGTCATTTATTAATAAATTCACAGTGATTTACTTTGAAGATATACTGATTTACAGCCGAATATAGGAGCAACACGTGCACCATCTGAGGCAGTTCCTTTACACACTCCAAGTTGAGAAGTTTTACGCAAACCCAAAAAAGTGTGCTTTCTGTACAGACAGTGTTGTCTTCCTAAGATTCGTTGTTTCTTTCGAGAGAGTTTCTGCAAAAACCTGAGAAGGTGAAAACCATCATCGAGTGGCAGCAACCCCGAACAATTAGGAAAGTTCAGAGTTTTCACCAGTTAGCCACTTTTTACAGTTAGTTTATAAAAAACTTTAGCGCTATTATGGGACTGCTTAAAGAGTGAGGAATTTCAGTGGACTCATGCCGCCACCGGAGCTTTTATCGAGATTAAAAGGATGTGACCGAAGCCCCCATTATGCGTCTCTCAGATTTTTTTTGAAGGTGTTTGAAGTAACATGTGAGGCATTAGGGTTAGCGATAGGTGGTGCATTGAGTCAAGAGAATTATCTCGTTGCCTATTTCAGCGAGAAGTTAAATGACGCCTAACAGTGATACTCTATGTATGATAAGGAATTCTATGCGGTTGTGCAGGCGTTGCGCTATTGGAGACATTACCTCTACCACAAGAGTTTGTGCTATATTCGAATTACGAGGCGCTGAAATATCTCAACTCTCAAAAGAGACTATGCGACATAGTAAGTGGTGGAATTCCTCCAGGACTACATATTTGTTCTCAAGTACAAGGCAGGAGTTGAAAACAAGGTTGTTGATGCGCTCAGCCCGAGTGATGATTTTGGTAGCTATGAGCGCAGAAGTGATTGAGTTCGAGAGTATGTATCGTGTCCTGACTTTGGGAAAATAAATGTCGCATTACGGGATGATTCTGTTCGAGAGATGGGCGAATTCTTGTTACAAGACGGATATCTATTCAGATTCTGTAGGCTATGTATTCCCCGTATGTCTATCAAAGACTTTCTCTTTTGGGAAGTGCATGCAGGAGGTCTAGCAAGACACTTCAGCCAGAGCAAGACGATTGAAGTTGTTGAGCACAGATTTTACTAGTCGAGCTTGAAGAAAAATGTTGCTAAGGTCGTTAGCCAGTGTCGCACGTGTCAACTGGCCAAATAATAAAAACAGATTGTCAGATCCTACACTCCTCTCCCAGTACCCCATTGCCCGTAGCAGGACATGAGCTTAGATTTCATATTGGGATTACCAAAAACACAAAAAAACATGACTCTATTCTAGTAGTGGTTGACAGATTCTCCAAAATGGCTCACTTCATTTCGTGCTTTAAAATATCAAATGCATCCCGGGTAGCTGTCCTTTTCTTTGATAATGTCGCCAAATTGCATGGGTTGCCCAAAACTATGGTGTCTGACAAGGATGTTAAGTTTGTTAGCTATTTCTGGCAAACGTTGTGGCACAAGATGAGAACCAAATTGAAATTCTTGACAGTCTTTCATCCACAAACTGATGGGCAAAATGAGATAGTCAATCGAATCTTAGAAAATCTCCTTAGGTGTCTCGTTAGGAAAAACTTGAGAACTTGGGATTTGATTTTTCCTATGACTAAATTTGCATACAATAGTTCTGTCAATAGGACTACAGGCCATAATCCATTTGAAGTAGTAACTAGCTTTAAACCTAGGCAGCCAATTGATATAGTTCCTATGGTTCATCATCATTCTAGGGTGTCAGATTCTGCATCGACATTTGCATCTCATATACGTGCACTACATAAGGAGATCAGGGAGAATATAATGAAAAATAATATTTATTATAAAGCTTCTACTAATTTACATCGGGTCTGTTTGGATTTAAGAAATTGGTGTGAAGTGAGGAAGTAGGAAGTAAGATTTATTTCCTTTAGAAAAAAGGGAAATGAGTAGTAAGTTTTTCTGGTGTTTGGATGATTGTTGGGAAGTGTGGTTTGGAAAATGTTTTGTCGTTTCCGGTGTTTGGATGGTAATGAAAAGTGGAAGTGGAAAAGTTGACCACAAAGTTGACCGCAAAATAATATTAAAATAAAAATTAATTAAGAAAAATAAAAAATAGATTGTAATTAGAATGTAAGTGAGATTTACATGACCAAAAAATTAACTGTTTATGCTATAACTTATTATAAATGAGATTTACATGACCACAAAATTAACTGTAGCACTCTGGAAGTGAGAAAATGGTTGTGTAAAAGAGAGATGAAAAAGGGAAATGGGAGTTTTCTTATTTTCCTTTTCCGGTGTTTGGATAGATAGGGAAATGAGCAATTATACTTCCCCACTTCTTCACTTCACACCAATTCCTTACATCCAAACACGCCCATCGTAGATTAAGGACATTTAATGTTGGTGACTATGTGATGGTCCGCATGAGATTCGAACGGTTTCCTCCGAGAATCGTGAAGAAATTACACTCGCGAAGCGCAGGACCATTCTAAATCATCAAGAAGATCAATTCAACGCATATGTGGTGGATCTCCCACCAAACTTTAGCATCATTTGCACTTTTAATGTTGAGGATCTGATCTCATATTGAACTTTTGATACCACTTCTGATCCATTCGTGGATGAGCTTACATAGGATCCACTTTCAGAGAGCCCTCTACTACCTCCACTTCCTCAAAAATTATCCTATACAACAGAAAATATAGATTCTATTTTGGATGATCAGATTGTCTCTACTAGAAACGAAAAAACGCGACGCTATCTCATTATGTGGAAAGGGAGACCTAATTCAGAAAATTCTTAGATTACTGAGAACTTCTGACAGCTTGACCCAGACCTGTTGGAGCATTACCACAGACAGCAGCCATCTCCTACCAAACATCTGACAGGTTCAAGCTTTTCCCACCTCGGGGGAAATGATGAGGACATCACGCCGTTCGATCAAGTTTATACGAGGAGACGTGCTGTTTTCATTTAATTTTAGTTACTTTATTTTTAGTACAGTTGCTTAGTTGTATTTCTCTTTTGTGAGTATTTAGTATCACATCGATTATTTTCCAAAGTACTCATCTTGTAAAGCCTATAAAAGGGTTACCAGACCTCTACTTTGAGAATTGAATGATTAAAATTTCCTCAAATATTCTAGTTTAATTCTCGAGTTTTCTTGCTTTTGAGTTTTGGGTGTGAAGCCCGTGCAAGGGGAGGAAACCCAAATTCTATCTTGTTTTTTTAATTCCAAAATTTAAACCCTAATTCCTATTTGAAGGTGATTGTGATCTAGGCTATATTACATCACTCACCTCTTTACTTTGGATGGAGACTTGACCTTTGCTAGCAGCCTATGAGCAATCTAAGAACTCTAATGGGATCAATGAAGAAATGATCCATCACCAGAATGTCCATCTGATAAACTGGAAGTAATTCACCTTATATACTGAATATATATGTTCCTCTTCTCAACGGTGTTAGTGGTGCCACATACACAAATATTCCAAAATGCCATAGAATGATTACTAAGTTCTCATAAATTTTTGTAAAATCCTATAGAATGGTTACAAACCTCAAACTCTCAAGCCTTTTACAACAATGGGCACGATGTTGTTTTCAAAAGATCTTTTTTTAACAAACGTGGTTCTGCGAGAAAGAACAATAACTATAAGTGAGATGCATGAAATTTTCAGTTGATGCATGCAAATTCTTCAGCAAGATTACAAAATTCAAACAGTTCCCAAAACCCCAAATCAAGATTCCATCACTGAAATCCCCAGGTGCACTAGCATGATAATTTTTTCCGAAGTTACCAAAGAGATCATTACCTAAATATGCTGAAAATTGAGAAATTCTCACATATAGGTGCAAACCGTGCAATGTAAATGTTCAAGTTAACAAAATCTACTGAAATTGGATTAAAAAAATTACCAACTTTGACTGAAATTTTCAAGATTTAAATACATTAAATAATTCCAGAAGCAGACCTGGAGATGCATCGCCGGAGTCGGCAACTTTCGCAGCGGTGAGCCGGCAACATTCGATCAGAATCGGAGAGAAATTGGAGGGTCCGTACTTTTCTGTTGCCACTGGTATCCGCACTGCTTGCTATAAATTGGCAACCGGTCGCAGTCGGATCCTTCAGGATCCACACATGCCGATCCATTTGAATTCGGAGGATCCGCATGCGGGTCCAAACCCACTAAAGAATCCATGATAAATTAACACGCTAAGATTCAAAGTTTAATTATCCAAATCCAGTATTACTTCACAAATTTTTAACCTCAAAAAAAAAAAAAACTAGAGGATATTTCTCCCTCAAATACAATAATTTCTATTAAGAATTAAATAGATGGTTGGTACCTCATGATAAAGTAGCACGTCCACGCCAACTATTACACCCGACCCGTTGTCTCCATGTATCCTCCATTTGTAAAGGGTCGGTGAGAGATCTGGTTCAGTTTATTAATTGCCCGTAAAAAATAGACATGGAAGCATGAAGTAGTTTCACGAGCAAATGAAGAGAATGAGAGTTCAAACTTTCTTACAAACTCTTTTTTTTTTCCCCTCTTCCTTTTGTGAGTTAAACAATGAGTCATGTGGGTTTAGGTGAGCGAGCAAAAATTTGTAATCTTTTTGTGATCTCTTCTTTTGTGTATCTCGTTGTCTTCTTCTGTAAACATGGGTTGTATTAAGCGAACCACGTAGATCTTGATGTTCTATTCTATTTATCTATGTTAGCTATATTCCGCAATTTGTTAGAAGATTCCAACTTTCTCTAGTAGTGTCATATTATTGTTAGTATTTGAAGTGTCTCATATTCATTGGAGAAGAATTTATGTTCTGTCAGTTTTATAATACGGATCTGTCATCATATTCATTGGAGAATAATTCAAGTTTTGACAGTTTTCAAATACATTTTTGTCGCTTATTTTGGTTTGGATACGGGTGTCCTATTTCTCTGAGGAGGTGCTGATTTGCATTCATGTTGGATTAGGATCATCCTAGGTGCTTAGATAAACTCCTTGAGGGTGGCTTTTTGAAAGTGTGTCAAGAATTCAAAAGAAAATTTTATTTCCACCATTGAGAGTTGTGAGAGAGGTCTTATGGCAACTCTTGTATTTTCTTCTCTGTTTTCAATAAAGATTTCTCTCCTCCTCCCCGTGGACTTAGGCACATTGCCAAATCACATTAAATCTTGTGTTTCTTGGTTGTGTGGTGATTACTTACTAGTGGTAGATTTTCTACGCTTTCGCTTCCGCTGTCGAAGTCTTCAACTTGGTGTTTCTCTGTAGTTTAATCGGTGATAGATCATCAACAATTAGTATCAGAGTGATGGCTAGCAAGACGACTACGACAACTATTTGAACACATATATTGCATAAATATTATTACATTCCCTCAAATATTCTGTAATGAATATTGCAAATAACTTGTCCTAATGTCTTAATTCATGCAAGGTATGATAGGAAGAAGATAAACATGAAATTTATCTAATTAAATTCAAAGTTCAAAAGAAAGGGGATTGAAGCTATCTTATCTGAAAACTGGATATATCAGATAAGATAATATCATCTAATTTCAAGACAAAAACGGATTATTTGAAGACCCTATCGGTTTCGCTGAAGATAAATGAATATCTTATCAATTCTAGAAGACAAATTGAAAATCTAAGAGGATAAATGGACAGAGAGAAGATATACGGATAAGATGAAGCAATTTAGATTCGGATTATACTGAATACATTTTAGCATTTTAATCATAATTTTTGCTACAAAACTCAAATCTGATGATTGTGATGATCCAGAAAGAAGACTTAAAGGGCTACAATTCTTACGTTGATCACTATTTCTAATTCTATCATCTGATAAGTCATATTTAGCAAACAACACGATAACAAGCTGCATATCAGAATTGATTTTCTACATAAAATTCTAAATAAATTAAATCAAGTTTGGAGATAATAAGAGAATTCAAATTCAGAAATAGCCAGCTTTCCCTATCTTCAGACGCTTCTTATCTCTTTGGTTTTCTCTTATAAATACCCTCATAGCTCGAAGAAAGAAATGGCACCATCTCAGAGAGAGCTTTAGTTTAGGTTTTTTTCTTTTCTTTCTCTTCAATGTAATTTTTATTTTTATTTTTTATTTTCTTTTAGGTTAGAGAGAGTTACATGATTAAAAGAGAAAGAGTTATTATAGAGTGATACTATGTAATCATTTCTTCAAGAAACTTATATTAAAGGTGACAATCAATGGAGATTTTTTACTTTTCTTTAGCGTACTCAATCTAGCCAAGCACTGCTTTCATGTACTTCTTTCTACTACTTTAGTTTATATTACTTCACATCTAATCATGGTATGTTAATCTACAACAGAGGTAAATCATCTTCCTTTATCTCTTTCTATTTTTTTTCCTAATTTAATTTTACAATTTTCAATCAACACTTTCTCTTTTGGATCTTTTTCTTTGAGCTTGTTTTTCTTTTCTTTGAATTAACAAAAACATCTTAAATACTTTTTTATTTCTTTTTATTTCTGATTTTTGTACCAACACTTTTCTTTATCTCTTTGTTTTCTTTTCTTTTAGAAACAAAATAATAACAACACCACCATCTCTTCTTCTACCATCTCCTTTTTAACTTAACTTAACTATTTTTATTTTTTATAAAACTGAAAAAATAGGTATTAACTAGTTTTAGTGAATTGAAAGAAGAAACTTACTATAAAGCTTCCATCGCTGTCCCTCTATGTGAATCACGACCCGTTAGGCCTAAGCTAAAAAGTAAAATCGAGGACCTAGCACTGTTCTGAAATTCTGTATTTTCTGTGCAGGTCAGAATCGATCATCAAAATTTTGGCGCTCGACAAGTTTTCTTTCTTCTTAATTTACTTTAACAATTTAACTCTTTTTCTTCTCCGTTTTGTATACAGGGGCTAATTATAAAAAACTAGGAGCTGCAGTGGACATATTGCTACTCTGTACCTCTGCCTAAGAAGACAATGCATCAGAGCCCACAACTGTGGTGAACTACTAACTATTGTTTCTGACAAATTGCTTGACTTTCAGAGATTTAAATCTCTGCAGTTATTAGTTTATCTATTTAACTCACTCTGTACATGTTTCTAATCAACATAACTTGTTGTTTTGTAAATGGTAAAAAAAGTTTAGACTCTTGCATCTTAGGGCATCTGTCTATTTCGTTTTCTTACATTACTGTTGAAGAGTGCTGAAAAAAGGTACGTCTGCATTGTATATAACTTAGAAAAGACACTTGTATGTTATATTGCTTAAGTGTTATTTTGCTATATACTTGTTCACGAGCACTAAAACGATTTAAGGGCATATCCTTAAACAAGATAAGGTGGGAAAGTCATTACCCTCTCTTAGCCCACAAACCATCTCCTCACTCACTAAACCAGCCTAACTTAAAATTGAGTAGACATTAGCCCTAGAGACATCTCGGACTCAAATAGGGATTGTCCTAAGGGGGAAGTTATTAGAAGTTGACTTTTGCCAAATCGGTGTCGAAGGTTGGGGATTGAGGGGCGAAATCTCGAAGGCTGGTGGTTTGATATAATTAGGCTTGTTGCTTAAGTACATATACCCCCACCAATCTTGCCCCTACCTGGCCGATTAACCTGTGGTCAATTTCTGCAATATACCTCTGTGGATAATCAACAGTTAGGAGTTGTCTGGGTCTATCACGCCTCATTTGTCTGCTTGCATGTTTACTTACTTTCCTGTCCAGTCCAATCTCACCCGTCTGTTTGTTTGATTAATAGTTTAGTATTTTATTATTATGATTATGATTGTAAAGAGTTTGAAATGTTCTTCTACACTGTTTTCATATTCTAACTTGTGTGATCGGTTGCCCGATTTATATTGTGACTATGTGCTTACTTATAATGCTTATATTGTTATACATTATCTGATACTTGGCATATTATCACTTGACACATGACATCCATATGTTATCACCTGACTCATGATTATCACCTTCACGGGGACTTGATACTGATAACATGTAAACTCCTGAGATTATACTCATGTATCATGCTCCTCCTATTATTATATTCATGTTAATTCCCGTGAACTGATCATCATGAACATAATCTGTAATAAATGGATAACTTAAACCACAATGGGAAAAATTGCTGATATCAATATGTACGTCTTTATAATGGTTCGATATTGCAACAACTTTGATTCTACCTGAGTGTGTTTCGGTGAGGTATACTGGCACCCCTATCTAAATTTTATCCTTTCAGGGTATACAATTAAGACTCTTACGACTTAGCGGTCGGTTCCGGACTCCAATACCAGATGCTCCTTGGTCGTTGTCTTGGGTGTGCACTGGACCCATTATGAACATGATGCGTTGATCTTCCATCAATTTCTTATAACAAAACTCTTCTTACTCATATATGAATATATGTGTGCAGGGACGCCGAGACACATATCTAGACGTACGGGCGAGTCTTAATAAAATAATAATAATATGTTACTGATATCTGCCTGGTGATATGCTTGATTTATGCTTGTGAGACCTGTGACACAATACATTACCTTACACCAGACATAATTTAATTACTAAACAATAATAATTTTAAGAGCGACATTTTCTCATTCGAATAATGGTATCCGTATATCAAAGTTCGGATTGGGTTCTACTGGAATACAGAGCGGCATGAACTACGAGTGGTATAGGACATTGGTGGGAAATGAATGTAATAAAATGTGATTCTGATTATTATTATTATATAATTAAGTTATCTGGCTTGTCACTTGTGTATGATATATGTGCTACTGTGTTGAGTCACCTGACTTGTTTATTTTCAGATTTTCATAATGCTTTCTTATTTCTGTTATTATAAAGACAACTCGGGTAGTATGAACCCAGCCTTTGATGACATGAGGTTTAAGGTATACCTATGAGAGTTTCCTTGTTTGTATTATCCCCTCGACGTACTAATCTCATGAATCCGTAATCTGAGCTTGTATAACTAGTTTTGTCCACATCTGCCTTTCTTAATGCTTTATTGTCTGCCGGTGTATGCCTTTACTCACGACACAGTTTTTGATATATTCTTATCTGATTTGGACTTATCGATGCACGCATGTTTGCATGTGCAGGCCACTGAGCATCATCTTACGTACTCGTTGGGTTAATTTCTGACAACCCATGACTTGTGTGTCTAGATCCCAGAGCTTGGACCATAGGGGGCTTTCTAGTTGAAGAACAACCTATTAGAGTGCACAGCAGATGCGTGGCGGATCAACGTCAGATCATCCGTATCCTTTTCCTTCCAGGCCCCTCTTCATTGGTTCTCGATATTCTTCTTGCTGCTCGAGAGTCACTGTTATACTATTTACTCTTGTAATTCTTTTATAATTCATGTATTTGTATCTCCTGGCGTAATATTCATGTAATATTGGATCACGCTTCATGATAACAGTGTATTTGTGCTATTTTATTGGAATGTATATCACCACTGTGCTTTTGCACTCTGATTCTTACTTATACTGATGCTTATCGTACGTATGTGAGGTATTTCTACCCTGCATATATACGTCGCAGTAACGTCTCCGTACCTGCGGGATCGGAGTGTTACAACCACAATAAAAAAAGGTGTTTCAGAAAGGAGATATTGTACTTTATTAGATATACTACGACCTTTGATGAGTCATACAGAATTCCCACTATCATTCTGAGGATATGCACTAGAGACTGCAATTTATACTCTAAATCAAATACCCAGCAAGGCAGTGACTGTCACGCCTTATAGGTTGTGGTTTAGGCATAAGCCTAATCTATATCATATGAGAATCTAGGGTTGCCCAACAACATGCGTGGAAAGCAAAACCAAATAAGCTAGAATGTCGAACAGAGAAATGTGTATTTTTGGGTTATCCAAAGAAAACACGTGCATATTGTTAGAAATATCAATGACAACACGTGACTCATGCGAAATATGTGATCCATGTGAAAGACACCCCCTCATGAAATCAATCAGACCCTAAAATCAAAAGGTCTTTGTAAATAGAAGCACAATTTTTCTAGAAGAATACTTCATACTTGGTTTGATCAAGAAGGATAGGGTGGCCTTGCTTGAGATCCAAGGTCGTGATGCAAGAGTTACACCACAGCCCACTCTGGATGTAAGAGTTACACTTGAACCCACTATAAAATCCCACTGAGAAGAAGTGTAAGAGTTACACGTACACTTGCACGCTTCCAACATTTCGTTCATTGTAATGAGGTGTTTACTTCTATTGATGACATGTTGGATGAGCATTCAACGAGTTATTGTGAAGCAATGCAGGATGAAGATTTTTCTTAGTGGGAGAAGGCTCTGCAGTGTGAAATTGACTCTATGTATACCAATCGTGTCTGAAATTTGATCGATTCGCCTGAAGGCGTCAAGGCCATTGGATATAAGTAGATTTATAGAAGGAAGAAAGACCCAGATGGTAATGTGGAGACTTTCAAAGCTAGACCGGTTGCAGAACGATATAACTCAAATTCAAAGAGTTGATTATGAGAATACTTTTTCACCGATAGCAATGATCAAATCTATTAGAATTTTGTTAGCAATTGCTGCTGCATTAGACTATGAGATATGGCAAATGGGCGTCGAAATGACTTTTCCCAGTGAAAAGCTAAATGAGGACATCAATATGCAATAACCTAAAAGTTTTACACTCCAGGTGAAGAGCATAAAGTATGCAAATTATCCAGTCCATGTATGGCCTTAAACAAGCTTCAAGGAGTTGGAATATACGGTTTCTCTTTTTGCCTCTGCTCAGTAGTTCCGTAGCCGATTTTTTCAGACGTTTTCTAAGATCAAAAGGAACAAACAAAATCTGTCTGTATACTGTATAATATAATAATATAAAAATATAAAAATAGTATAACAAGATAATAAAAAAAAGGCTATCAAACATATGATTATGAACAGAATCCTAAAGAAGCTTGTGTTTATAAAAATAGAAGTGGGAGATCAATTGTCCTCTTAGTGCTATATGCTAATGATGTACTGCTAATTGGAAATGGTTCATGAATCATTTCCATTGTGGTTATCTAATCAAGTTTCCATGAAAGATCTTGGTGAAGCATCTTACATCTTAGGCATCAATCTTTAGTGAGATTTTCATAATAAGATGATAGGATAAAGCCAAGCTACCAATATTGGAAAGATTTTAACCAGGTTTAGTAGGACAGATTGTAAGGGTATGTGGCACCGTACAAACATGGAATCAAACTTTCTAAAAGTCAAGAGTCCTAAGACTCCTATGGATATAGATCACATGGAGAGGATCCATTATGCTTCAGCAATACGGAGTATCATGTATGCTATGTTGTGTACAAGGCCAGATATCTATCATGCGGTTGGGATTGTGAGTTGATTCTAAAATAATCCTAGTATTGAGCATTGAATCGCAGCCAACTATGGGTCTGTTTGGTTGTCGTAACTGGCCGTAATTCGTAGTTGTAATTGTAAAGTCTTTTACAATTATAAATTTCATGTATGTAAATTTTACGGTGTTTGGTTGGTAATATAAAATTGTAAAGTGGGAAAGTGTATTGTACTTTACGGTATTTGGTTGTCGTAATGTATAAGTCGTAAGTGAAAAAGTTGACCACAAAATTAACTATTTGGTGATTTTAAAAGTTTTAACACTGCAAATAAATATTAAAAAAAGTTAAATTAAAAAAATTTTAATATTAATATAAAAAAAATATTACAAATTTGTATGACCAAAAATTAACTGTAACTGGGCTGTAAGTGAGTGGTAACTGGGTTGCAAGTGAGTTAGTTGTGAGTCACGTAAGTCTTTTACGAATTACGGTCCAAACAAACGCCGTAGTTGTAACTGGGTAGTAAGTCATTTACGAATTACGGAGTTTTACGCGAAACAAACGGCCCCTATATTCTCAAGTACCTTAAGAGTACGAGAGACTATGTTTTGACCTATTTTGAAGACCAGTTGGTACCTTTTGGGTACATGGATGCAGATTTTTAGTCAGATCTAGATAATTATCCATACCTGGCTATGTCTTCATGCTAGCCGGAGGAACTGTCAGTTGGCGCAACGTAAAGCAGCATGCTACATGGACTCGATGACTGAGGCAAAGTATGTTGTTGACTCAAAAGCCTAGGAAGAGGTGGCTTGGTATAAAAGATTTCTTCTCCTGCTTGCAGTGGTTCCAGCTTTTGAGCCTTCTCTGAAATTGTATTGTGACAACACTGGTGTGGTGGCTCAAAGTAAAGACCCTAGAGACCACTCTAAGATGAGACATATGAAAGAAAAGTATCCTATTAATCATCAGTTCCAAAGTGATAAAGAGATTGTTGTTACAAAAGTTGCATCAACAGATAATCTCGTAGATTCTGTGACTAAACCTTTGACCACAAAGGTTTATGCCAAACATGTTGAGAACATGGGAGTTAGATTAATTAGTAGATGGCTATAATTTGTTCAAGTGAGAGTTTGATAGTGTTATATCCAAATATAGCCATAATAAAACTGTATGTGATATATTATATTCAGTGATTGTTAGTTAATTATTTACGTGCCCAATATTGAATTTGTTATCTATTGAATTAATTATGAGGTAATTCATTAGATATGATATATCAAGATTTTTAGGTCGCATTGTATATATATCTGATAATCATTAAGATGTAATGGCGAGAGATCAGATATTTAATATTCTTGCACTTTGAATTCTACCACCAAACTAGTTTAGGTACAAGAGATGGAAGCTTCACCTCAATCAGATCGGGTGGGAAGCTCTTACTGCAAGTTGTGCCTAGATCGGATCTAGGCGAGTGAATATGAAATATGACGACTACTTGTAAGATTCTAATTTATTTCTATCCTATTAGATTAATTTATTCTAAATCGCAAGTTTTCTTCCGCTGCTACTATCAATCTATACATCCAACATCCATAGGGATGAAGATTAAGGCGTTTACGTTCTGTTCTATTCTATTTATTAACATGCCACCTTTCAATTTACTTTTGATTTGGAACACTTGTATTATTATTTTTTTTAAAAAAAAGAACCCTTAAATTTTCTGTCTCCTAATAATTTTCCTGTGCAAAAACTGAGCCCCACTTGTTAAAAACCGGGAGGAAAAAAAAAAGAAAAAGAGAGGAAGGTCCCTACATGAAACGACGTAGACGATCAGCCACGTATTCCTACATATGTATACATAGAGTGACGTTATAGTGCTCAAAATCGAAAATCCTTAGAGATAACCTGCGGATAAGAGAGACACACCCAAAAAAAAAAAAAAAAAAAAAAACTGAAACACTTCATCTTGGCCAAGAGAGAGGTGAGAGAAGCGAGCAACATCTCTCAGAAATGGAGGTGTCCATGTCCATCGGCTCTTTGTCTCGGCCTCCTCTCTCCAATTCCCTGAAAACCCACGAAGATTATGGCTTCTTGAGGGCCTCATCCTTCGTCTCTCGCAGCAGAGGAGCAGTTGGGGTCCGTGAGGGGAAGAAGAAGGAGAAGAGGTCAGTAATGGTGGTGGAGGCCAAGGGGAAGAAAGGGATGCAGTCCAGGCAGTTCCAGAGGCCGCCTCCTCCCCCTCTACCGAAGATCGAGGATGATGGCAACCCCAAGTTTGTTATTTTCATCAGAACTGCCAATGTAAGTAATTCCTCAAATTCCCTTTTTTATTGTTTGAGAGAATGAAAGAATATGATGTTTTTCATATGGGTTTTTTGTTGTATGTTCATTTATTTTAGATTTAGATTTGATCGGAAGAAGAAAGGAAACGAGATATGAGATTTGAGGGAGTATAGAATTCTATTGCTAGGACAATTAAAAGGATGAATTTCTTAAAAAAAGAAAAAGAGAAAAGGAAAAAAAAATTAAAAGATGATATTTAGATGCATGCAAGTAGCTTGGTTATCATTTGAGGGAACCTTCCTCCTTAATGCGAAGAACTCCCCACAAATCCACGCTATTTTACTAACTATCACTGCCTTCACTATTAGACACCTTGTCACAATATTTTAATAACAAACACATCTATTCATGACATTAACCCACAATCAACATGTACTGGTTACGCAAAACCCATTGGGAACATGTCATTTATTTACAAAGAAAATGGGAATTGTTGGGAGGGACAGTGGTCAGTTTGAGTTTTAACCATGAGGAGGAAACATAGAAAAGGACACTAGCAACTGATAAATCAATAGTATATATACACCAATAGTACATGATATAATGGGCCATAGTTGCAGAAAATAGGTCTTAGCTGTGACTTGATTGTAATTTGTATTATGAACTTTATGCTCTGGAATATGCTATACTCACTGGGTATTTGAAGAAAAAGCATGATTTGGTGATTGATTCCCATAAAGGAATCTTGAGGTCTGAAAGTACACCTAGAGAGGGGGTGAATACGTGTACGGCTAATCTATGAACAATAATGCGAAAATTAAAACTTAATTGCAACACACTTAGTGTAACCAGAGAGTGTAGCCGAATTCCCGGTGAAGGGCTCTGGACTAACTCCTCTTGATTCCTCTGAATAAGAGTTGAGGTGCTATATGAAGCTCTCTTGGTTAAACACAAGTGAGGCACACAAACAAACCAAACATGTATATGATATGACAATATGAATCAATGCACAATGAAAGAGAGAGAGAGAGAGTTAGAGAAAGTGGATCAATCGCAAACACCAAGATATGTTTCGAGGTTCGAGCACACAACTCTACGTCCCCGCCTTCACACAGAAGGATTTCCACTAACTCGTCCATACAGGACTTCCCACACAGGGAACCTCCACTGAGGATTTGGGGCAATTACAATTGGGAGTACACAACTCCTCTCTCCAACAAATACAACCTCTACACTTAGAGGCAAGGCACAAAACAAATCACCTCTACACTTAGAGGGATAGGCACAAAGCCACTCAAACACAATCACCTCACACTTGAGGGATTCCAACACAATCTCCACCTCTCACTAGAGGGAGCCAAATACCATTTCCATTATCACCTCACACTTGAGGGATATCAACTCAATCACCTCTCACTAGAGGGATATCACAATCAATGGAAGGTTTACAACTTGGTGATCACAAAGACCACAAACCAATTTCTTTTCCCACAAAACAAAGATCCTAAATTGATAGGATAGAAGATAAGCTCAAGTGTGAGAAATAAAGAGTTTGGAAATTAAAATCACAAAGAAAAACTCTTGGGAAAACTTCTAGAATTGATATAAAATGAAGATCAAAAACAATCCCAAGACTTTCTTTTTCTTTGAATTTTTCAACCCTTTGAAACAAAATAAAGATGAAATCTTTAGGCTTAAAAACTCTTTTGAAAACTTGTATTAAACATTGAGAATATGATAAATTTTGGCTCTTCAAATTCTTGTTAAAAACCAATTCAAATGGGGGTATTTATAACCCCATTTGGAATCTGCCCGTTGGCAGCTGAAAAGGGCATTTTTACCCTTCCGTTTGACCGGCCGGTCGACCGGCCAACAGTAAAAAAATCGACCGTTGAGCCCTCCGGTCGACTGCCAGGTCGACCGTGCCAGATCCAGAGAGCAATTGCTCTCTGGCCGGTCGATCGCCTGGTCGACCGAGCTGGAAACAGAGAGCAGAGCTCTCTGCCCGGTCGACCGGAGGCTTTCCAGAGAGCAGAGCTCTCTGGCGGTCGACCGACCCGGTCGACCGACCTCCCCAGCAAGGCAGCGTGCATGTCGGTCGACCGGCCCAGTCGACCGCTCACTGCTACGGTCGACCGGCCCGGTCGACCGGCAGCCTGCCTGTCTGACTAATAAGGGTCTTAAAACTTGGGTTTATATCCTTAATTAAATCCCATGAAATCACATAAATTTCACAAAATCAGTTCATGTTATATCTTTGAAATACAAACATGTGTGATAAAAATTCAACACATATTTCATACTTTTTGAACTATTTTTGTGACTTAGAAAATTTGCCTTAAACCAAATTCTGTATTTTCCAAAAATAGAATTTTTGAAATGGAAATCTGATTTTTCCAAAATACATGTAAATACAAAAACATGATACTTAACAACTTTGAAGCATATAGTATATGGATAGAATCCAATATACATGAAAGGTATTACACCTATGTTTTTGACATTAAATCCAAAATAGGTTACAAAACTTCAAACACATGAATAGCGTATCAAAATAAGTTTTTCTAATAGATGAAGCATATATGCATATAAATCAAATCTAATATACATTAAACCATGTAAACTTGTTTTGATTCAATTCTATTCATGAAACCAAGATCGGTTAAACCGAAAATCAAAACCAATAAACATGAAACTTAAAACAAGTGTGTGTTGCGAACTTGAGCATACACTATCTAATCTTTACAATGAATCTAAACTAAATTTTAAACTAAACAAATCGAAGTCTTCTTGTAGAACGCTGTCTCTAAGTCGACTCGATTCAAACGCGATTCCTCGAGCTTGACTCCAATGAGTGCTAGATGTGAACTTTGACGCTCGAGCTCTTGAATCACCATGTGAAAGCTCCAAAACACCTTTGTTGAAGCTAATCACCTACTAATATCTTGGTTAAATATCTGAAATTAAATATCATAAGATTATTAGTAAACTATAACTACATGAGTTAATCATCATCAAAACTAGAGTGGAAGGCCTCTGAGCCAACAATCTCCCCCTTTTGATGATGACAAAACTCATAGAGTTATATGCATGGATTAAAGTTAAGCTTCAAAGAAGCTCTCCCTTAACTCATGCATAGCAATAAACTATAAATATATGCAATGAATGTTAACATGAATATGCATAAACATACATAAAATAATGAAATAAACATGCTCTTGATACCAAATTTTTAAAATAAATTACTTTTCCCTTTTTAAAATAGACATGATCTAAATACCAATTGAAAATATAAACTTAAAATAAACATGTTCTTTAAATAATTGCTCTTGATACTAATAAAAATTTCAATTGAAAGCTTATCAATAAACGCAATAAAAGCTCTTGATACCAATTGAAAGATAATCAATAAAAGCTCTTGATACTAACAATAAAAAATTTAATAAAAGTTCTTGATACCAATAGAACAAAACAACAAAATATGTTCTTGATACTAATATCCATGCTCTTGATACCAATATCAACAAAATATAAAACAAACTCTCTTGATACTAATATGAAACAAATTTGATATAAACTTATAAATAAACATGCATATATACTCAAATACTTCTCTCCTCCTTTTTGTCAATCATCAACAAAGGGGTTAAAGTAAACAATAAAACAATGTTCTCCCCCCTTTTTGTCCGAAACAAAAAAATCAACAAGGGGTGAAATCAAATCAAAACATTATGATACCAACTGAAAAAATATATCAATTTAGTGCATCATGATACCAATTGAAAATAAATAAAACATACCAATTGAAAGTACATAAAACAAATGTTTTTAATATAAATTTAAATAACATGCATATATTATACCAATTGAAAGTAATAAAACATTTTGAAGAAATCAACCAAAAAAAATTTGATATCAATTGAAAGATATAAACATATAGGTAATCTTGATACCAATTATAAAAATTAGTACCAATTGAAAATATTTTACACTTTTGATACCAATATGAAAAACATAAACCAATCCTTTTAATTAAACACTAAAATCATTTTACAATAGAGATACCAATAGAGAATAATATCAATTTAATGTTTTTGATACCAATATTGAAAATGAAACATATACCAATTGAAAATAATGAATATATACCAATTGAAAATGATTTTCATTAGGAGCGTATGATACCAAATTAAAAAATCAATATCATTTTTCAATCGTTTTTCAACATAAAGTGTGGGAGTAGAATACCAAAGGTAAACAAAACCAATTAAAAGGTGAAATATGAATTTTCTCCCCCTTTATGAAATACCAAACAAAATGATGATGCATAAGCTTGTATAAGATACCAATTGAAACATAATCAATTGAAATATAATAGTCATTTAAGAAATCAAGCTTAGCATTACCAAAATTTGTGCTCAAAGATATAGAGATATAGTAAGCACAAATAAAATATATATTATATATATATATATATATATATATAATATATATAATATATATATATATGTATGAGAAATTAAATACCAATCGAAATTGATACTATTTGAAGTGTAAGCATACATATATAAAACATATATGAGTATACAAAAAGAATGTCAATAGTGATACCAATTGAAAAGATACAATGATATCATTGAAAACACAATAGATCACGTGTATAACTCATACTTCCTACCACCCATTTCATGCACATGTTTTAAATAGATTTTCAATAATGAGCATATAAGGCATGGTCGCCCAACCAGCCGCCCTTGGTAGGGTAGGGGTTTTTTCAAAATAAGTTTGAAAATAATATAACATGTTTGAAAACTCTACCAAATGAAGAATACCGCAACTAGTTTATATGATAAAATTATAAACTAGTACGAAATCCTTCAAGTAAGGAATAAAATAAGAATATAATCCATAAAACATGAAAATCACTAAATCAAATGTCACTCAAAATCTATATAGCACATATAATACTCATCAAAACAAAATCATGAGAAAACATCAAGTAATATGAGTGTACAAGTTTTTTGAAAGACATAGTTATGAAAATAGGCAATTAAGCTCAATATGAAATTCCTTAAAATATGAAAATCATCAAAATAATTTAATCTTCAAGACATATGTATGTTTTGGACAAACTAGAGTATACATACATATCCAAATATAAACGAGTCCACAAAAGTATATGCATGAAGGCAAGTGGCTCATGGATGTATATGTATAACTAATAGTTTAGACAAAATGGACATATACATGAAGTTTAACATAAACATGAAAACATGTACAAAAATATGGAATACAAGTCAAAATGTATGAATCATCAAAACTAGACTATACTATTATATCTAATGGGTACAAATGAGCGTTCAAGTACAAACATATAATAATCTATTTGTTGCTCACTAGTTGTACAAGTATTGATTGAGAATTAAGAATTTGTAAATAATAAGAATGAGTTGTAGAGTTATTAATCTCAATGCTATCCGCTGTAGCAAGGGCCAAAGCGGGTCGTGATCCTCAGGGAAGGATGCGATGCAAGCTTTTCGGCCGATCCCTCTGTATGCTTTGAAATATGAGAAAAGAGATTAGATTTGAGATATATATATATGAATGTAAAGATGTGGTTTTTACTGATCTTCTACCACAACCCATAGTGCAAGTTAAGGATATTGATCATCATATTGGAATGCATGGACTCTATCCTAGGTTTTCTAGAGGATATGCAAGCAAGAGAAAAAGACTTTAGAATCTTACTAGCGACACTCCTAAAGATCCTACACGTTTTTCATCCTAACATCTAAGCACAACGTAAGAGAAGATTTACCTTAAAGTTACGTTGTCAAAATTCTTAAGCATGAAATGTGAAAAATTACTTAAAGGTGTGACTTTAGATCATGAAACTAATCATCATTTAGTCTTCAAGCATTCTACCTTAAACCTAGGGTTTCTAAAAAAAATATCATCAATCCGATCAATGCTTAACTGCTCTAGGGTTGCTTTAAGAATTTCAGCAAACCACAATAGAAAATTAGTTCATCATTTTTTTATCTTTTCAATTTATTTAATTTTTTTTATGTTGTTTAATAAGAAGAATTGAGAAAGAAAGAAAACAAATAAATCAGAAGATCACAGATTAAAAACTAAACCAGAGAGATCACAAAATAAAAGCAAAATTAAATAACAGAGAATTAAATGGGAAAAAGGTAACCTTTATTCGAAAAAACGTCTCCCAAATACAAGCTCCTTCTCCTCCACAATGTACTCAAAACGAAATTACAAACTTGCAGAAATTTTAAAGAAATAGCTAAAGAAAACCCTAACTCCTCTCTGTGATGCCCTCTCTGCTGCGCCTGCAGGGGTATTTATAGGTGCAGAAGGCGATAGAGTCCTGGATAAACTCCTTCACGAAAACTGGTAGATGGATAAGGCAGGATTGCCGCGGAAACGCGGCTTGGGCCGCGTTTCCGCGGCCTGGTAGTGGCGGCTGGCCACGCGCTTTGGCGTGTGGCCTCCCCTGGTCCGTCCATCTGGGCAATGCTTCTGGAAGCTGGATCCTGGCTCTTCATTTTGGATTTTCGAGATAACTTAGAAATTAAGTTACCCTAAATTCAAATCCCTTCAAAAACGAATCTCATCCTTGCACATGTATTTATCCTCATCACCCAAGCATTTAGGATTGGATAGAATTCTATCCTTTCCCTTTTGTAGTATTTGCAATATTTACATCTTGTATTTGCACTTTGACTTCTTGTAATTGCACTTTTGCACTTGGGCTTGGACTTGGGCTTGGATCTGGGCTTCTGGGCTTCATTAAGCTTTAATTCTTTATTTAATTCAAAACTCAAGGCCCTGCACACATTAAATAACAAAATATTAATAAATGTGCATTATTATATGAATAAATTTGAAAATGTGATAGTAAATATGATGATAATTATGCATTTTTCACTACCAATCACACCCCCACACTTATCTTTTTGCTCGTCCTCGAGTAAAAATCAAAGAAAAGAAATCTAACCTAGCTAACTCACTTTCGTAGGAATCACGGTTGCACTTAGCATGTGCAACAAGCCGTTAAACCCTAGGTTACCCTAGAGGACGAGTGTTGTCTCGTGAGGGTTTTCAGCGGATTACACCCACAAAATCCATAAAAAGGAAAATATTTGAAATATATTTGAAGAGACTAAGTAGTCTATAAGTTTTAAGATTATCATTTTTATTCATTCTTAAACTTAGTCTTAATAAAGTCAATTGTTATTCATTTTAGGTAAGGATCAAAATTGAATGTTTGTATAGTCTTTTTGTTACCAAAATCATATGCATCCTTGTAACTTTGCTAGGAATTCCTTAACTTGGACTCTCATGCCTCTTTATTATTTTTATAACTTCATCTAATTTTCTTTCGTATAAGTATCAAGGCTTCTTGAGGCCTTCATACCTAACTAATTGACTAATAGATGTGTTAATATTTTTTTTTTTTGGGCATGTATAACTCATCTACTTTTCTTTCGTGTAAGTATCAAGCTTCTTGAGGCCTTCATACCTAACTAATTGACTAATAGATGTGTTAATACATGTATAATATTTCTTAATTTTCTTAGGCTTTCTAATCCACCCATGTAGCGAACTTATAGTCGGTGGCTCCCAAACTGGTCGGCTTTAGGGCACCAGGTGAGAAAACACCCGCGGACTCAAATTCGAATGAACTAGGCCACAAACTAAGGACTTTTATTTATTTAGAACTCACCTTTAGGCGTGAATGCTTATGCTTCTTGAGGCACATGTATCCAGCTTAATTGGTGATATTTTATATATATATATTTTTTATGAGGCACAAGGTCTTTGTCTTAGAATCCTAGATATGCACTAGGAATGCACATTTCATTAAGGTAAAAATCAAGACTAATTATTTATTCAATTTCTCCTCTTATACCTAAAAATTAAACAATTCATTTATTTTGACCAAGTTTTTCGAAATCCTAATCATGACTTTCCTAATTCTTAAACTAACTTAGATTTCTTTCAAGAAATAAGTCAAAGTATTATCCTTTTTATAATAAATTTTTTTTTATTTTTTTTAAATGTAAAAAGAAAAATATTGCTATTTTTATTTTTATTTTATATATATTACATATATTACATACCCTTCCCCCATACTTGTTTCATGCATTGTCCCTAATGTATGAATGAAATGCATGGATGCATGAACTGGCAGAAAGATAAAGTTACCGATACAGTGGGTCAAAAAGACCCATGGCTGCATTTACTTCCGGTACTGCTCCAAAAAGATTTTAAGACGTTGACCATTTACCTTGAATGCATTGCCATTTTTGGGGTCGTAGATCTTTATGGCTCCGTGTAGAAACACAGTCTTAACAATGAAGGGCCTGTCCATCTTGACTTCAACTTGCCAGGAAAGAGATGAAGTCTAGAGTTATAGAATAAAACTTTTTGTTCTTGGACAAACGTTTTTCTCGTGATGAACTTGTCATGAAAAACCTTAACTCTATCCTTCGCAATCTTTGCATTGTCGTATGCTTCATTCCTTAATTCCTCTAGTTCAGAAATTTGCAATTTCCGAAGCTCACCGGCCTTATCTAGATCGAAATTTAGCTGCTTAATTGCCCATAGAGCCCGGTGCTCTAGCTCAACAGGAAGGTGGCAAGCCTTTCCAAAGACTAGTCTGTAGGGAGACATTCCTAGAATCGTCTTAAGGCAGTCCTATATGCCCATAGGGCATCCACTAGTTTGGTGGACCAGTCCTTCCTATTCTGATTCACAGTTTTCTCCAAGATGAGCTTGACTTGCCTATTATAAACTTCTACCTGACCGCTAGTTTGAGGATGGTAGGGCGTAGACAACTTATAAGTTATGGCATATTTTCGCATAAGAGCTTCAAAAGTTCTATTGTAAAAATGTGTGCCATTGTCACTAATGATGGCTCGAGGGATTCCAAAGCGTGAGATGATATTATCTTTCAAGAATTTGACAACAACTTTGTTGTCATTTGTCTTGCAAGGGACAGCTTCAACCCATTTTGACACGTAGTCTACGGCCAACAAGATGTATTGGTGCCCAAACGAATTAGGGAGGTTCCATAAAATCGATGCCCCAGACATCAAAAAGTTCTACTTCTACAATTGGATTTAGGGGCATCATATTTCGTTTGGAAATTCTTCCTATCATTTGACATCTTGTGCAACTTTTGCAATACTCGAATGCGTCTTTGAACACAGTTGGCCAATAAAAATCACTTTGCAGAATCTTTTCGGCAGTTTTGCGGGGACCAAAGTGTCCACCGCAAGCGAACTCATGACAAAAGGTTAGAACGCTTCTAGTCTCCTCATCGGGGACACATCTCCTACTAATTTGGTCGCTACAATATTTGAAAAGGTATGGATCTTCCATATGTAATACCGGACTTGAGACAAGAACCGGTATCTATCCTGTTTTGACCAATTAGGTGGTGTTTGGTTTGTGACTAAGTAGTTCACTATGTCAGCAAACCATGGCTCCTTAGAGATAGCTAGAAGTTGTTCATCGGGGAAATTGTCATTGATGGGCAGTTCGTCAGAAGGTGCGTTTGGCACACGAGAGAGATGGTCTGCGACAACATTTTCAACACCTTTTTTATCTCGAATTTCGAGATCAAATTCTTGAAGGAGGAGGATCCAACGAATGAGTCGGGCCTTCGCATCCTTTTTTAGCATAAGGTATCGAAGTGCAGAATGGTCGGTGAAATCGTGGTCTTAGTTCCAAGTAGGTATGGGCGGAATTTCTCCAAAGCGAACACTACTGCCAAGAATTCCTTCTCGGTTGTAGTATAGTTCATTTGGGCGTCATTGAGCGTCCTACTCGAATAATAGATCACGTGCTGCTTGCTATCCTTACGCTGTCCTAAGACAGCACCTATCGTAAAATCTGAGGCATCGCACATGATCTCAAAAGGCTTGGACCAGTCCGGAGGTGAGATGATAGGTGCAGAAATAAGTTCCACTTTCAACTTTTCCCATGCACTATTGCACCTATCGTCAAATATGAAGGGCACGTCTTTAGCTAGAAGGTTTGTAAGGGGTCTAGCAGTTTTGCTAAAATCCTTAATGAACCTACGATAAAACCCAGCGTGTCCTAAGAAAGACCGAATGTCCTTCACACATCGTGGAATTAGAAGTTTGGCTATGATATCCACCTTAGCCTTGTCCACTTTTATCCCTTCCCTAGATATCTCATGACCTAGGACAATCCCATGCTGCACCATGAAGTGGCACTTTTCCCATTGAGGGTCAAGTTCTTTTCGGTGCATCTACTCAGTACTAGCTCCAAGTGATGGAGACAATGGTCAAATGAATTCCCATAGACGGAGAAGTCGTCCATGAAAATCTCTAAGAAGCGCTCGACCATATCAAAAACAGGCTTAACATACAACATTGGAATGTGGCGGGGGCATTACATAGGCCGAAAGGCATTCGACGGTAGGCAAATGTCCCAAATGGGCACGTGAACGTTGTCTTTTCTTGATCCTCCGGGGCTATAGGGATTTGGTTATACCCTGAATAACCGTCCAAGAAACAGTAATACTATGACCGGCTAATCTTTCCAGCATTTGATCAATAAATGGGAGGGAAAATGATCTTTCCTAGTGGCTGCTGCGTTCAACTTGCGGTAATCTATGCATACTCTAACCTTGGTAGGCAATCGTGTTTGCACTAACTCATGCTTGTCGTTTTCTACCACAGTAAAGCTGGACTTCTTAGGGACCACATGCATTGGGCTAACCCATTCGCTATCGAAAATGGGATAAATGATCCCATTATCTAACAGTTTCACTATTTCGGCATGTACAGCCTCCTGCATGAGTGGGTTTAGCCTACGCTGTGGATTCCTCTTCGGTCTAACCCTTTCCTCTAGATGGATACGATGCTGGACTATCGTAGGGCTCAGTCCCTTGATATCTGCTATAGTCCAACCAATGGCTTCCCTATGTCTCCTAAGGGTTGCCAGTAGGTCTTCCTCTTGCCTATTAGTCAAATTAGATGCAACTATGACCGGTAACGTCTCTTGTTCACCTAGGTAGGCGTACTTAAGATGTTTAGGCAAGGCTTTTAACTCCAAAGAAGGAGGTGGCTCGATGGGTGAAGGAGTTAAGCTAGAAATCTCCCATCTCTATAGAACTCAGATTTGATTCCCATTCGATCTCATCAAGGCTGAGATCACTTGCTTCTAAGTCTTCCTCTTCCTCTGACTCTAGTGTGATCTCCTCATTATGCTCACTCGTCATGTTCTCAATGAAGTTAACCCAAAGGGTTGTCGGTCACATCGTAGGGATCTTACCTAGGTTGAAACATTAACTTCCTTGGTCATATCCCCAAAAGTCAGTCTCATGGATCCGTTTCTACAATTTATGATTGCATTTGCGGTTGCTAGGAACGGTCTTCCTAAGATGACGGGAGGTTTGGGACCTAGGATTAGACACAGGTTGTGTCTCTAAAACAATGAAATCGACTGGGTAAATGAATTCTCCCCACCCTTATGAGAACGTCATTGATCTCTCCCTTAGGAACTTTGATTGAGCGGTCAGCCAACTGAATTGTAACTTGGGTCGGGTTGAGTTCACCTAATCCAAGTTGTTGATATACGGAGAAAGGGAGCAAATTGATGCTAGCTCCTAAATTGAGGAGTGCTCGATTGATTTCGGCTCGACCTATGGTGCAAGAGATGGTGGGGCAACAGGGTCCTTATACTTAATAGGGATCTGGTTGGACAATAGCTCACTAATGTTAGTGCTAGAAAAACCTTCTTAGGCACATTAGTCTTTTCTTTTCTTGGTGCACATGTCCTTAAGGAATTTGGCATAACTAGGGACCTGTTGGATTGCATCAAGAAGTGGGGTGTTGAGCCTAACTTGATTGAACACCTCTAATAATTTCTCCATATGTGCATTGTTGTTGCTTCTAAGCCTATTTGGAAATGGAGATATAGGCTGGTGCACTTGTCCTGCTGACTTTTCAACTTCAGTTTCATTGGAGCTGGGTGGAGAAGGAGTGGAGCTAGATGGAATGGATGACTGAGATGGATCCTGTGGCATGGATACTTGATTATCAACTTGTTTCCCCGATCTGAGTGTATGAACCATGTGACACTGGTTTGGGTCTTGAGCCTCATTGGCTGGCCTAGCATTCCTAGGATTTGGCAATGGTTGACTCGTTAGGGTACCCCTCTGTCTCTCTTGTTGGTTCAATTGGATCTCGATCCTAGTTAAGACTTGAGCCAGCGTGTCGTGGCTTTTAACTAGAGTGTCCATCTTTCTTTCCAAATTTGAAAGTCTTGTCTCCATTTGTGAATTTTGAAAAGACGGTGGAGGATTTTGACTAGGAAATTTTGTTGATAGGGCGGATTTTGGAAATTGTTGGAGAATTTGGGCCTAATTTGATCATTGTTGCTTGGGCCCCATGAAAAAATTGGGATGGATTTCTCCAAACAGGATTGTAGGTGGGTGAATAAGGATTGTTGGCGGGCCTTGTGAAGGCCGCACTCATATGTTCGGGGCAGCTTTGATGCGCGATGAAGACAGGACATTCCTCGAACACATGGTTCATATCTTGACAATAAGTACAGCCCCCGAAGATGTTGGGCTGACTTGGTTCACAGAGACTGGCTCTTTAGTTTCAAGGGCCTCTAGTCTTCGCATAACAGCAGCTAACTTAGCATCGGTTGCTACGTTGGGCCTCAATGAATGGATACCTCCTTTAGAAGAAGTAGGGTCATTAGTCCTAAATTTTTCCGGAATAGGTTTCCCATTGGATGGTATTATCAGCTAATTCTTCATATAATAACCATCCTTCATCTTCTTTCTTTTGCAGAAATCCTCCTTGGCACATGGATTCTAACAGCGTTTTAGTAGGATAATCTAATCCATCATATAGAACTTGGCAAAGTCGCCATTTCTCTATCCCATGGTGAGGGCATTGGGCAAGGAGGTCCTTAAAACGTTCGAAGTATTTCCAAAAAGGTTCATTGGCTGTTTGCTTAAACTGTAGGATGTTCTTCCTAATCAGTGCAGTCTTGTGAACGGGATAAAATTTCTTTAAGAAGGCCTTAATGAAATTATCCCAAGTAGATATTGAACCGGCCTCTAGACTGTAGAACCATTTCTTTGCTAAATCCTTCAAAGCAAAGGGACAAACCTAAGTTTGATGACATCTTTTCTAACTTAGGTATATTCATCATGAGACATACTTCTTCAAATTCCCTTATGAAGAAGTATGCATCCTCGATTCAAGTCCATGAAATTTGGGAAGGGTGTTGATGTATTGTGGCTTGAGTTCAAATGGGTCAACACCTTCAATAGTAAGCTTGATGCAAGAAGGAAGAGAGGTTTTAATAGGATAGAACCTATCTTGGAGTGACTGTGGTTGTGCCATGTGTGAGTCGGGCTTTTGCTTGG